>OX326957.1:5626313-6083700 GCA_946800325.1 Luzula sylvatica | reverse complement strand
ATCATTGATTGCGTTACGTGCGTAACACAATGCTTTGATATGATCTTACGCTCACCGTAACAGGGAGTTAAAAGGGTCATCATTGGGTATTGTCCGAAACACGGAATTCAATGTGAGTCTCCAAGATAGGAATTGTTTATTCCGAAAGGAAGAGATATCTCTTAGGCGCCGCTCGATGAGTCGATTAACGAAATCTCTGGCCAGAGTCAATGATATTAATGGTTAATATCGATTGAAATTTGTTAAATCAACTCGGAATCGGGGAATAAGTGTAGTTAATCAAATTATAAGGATGACTATTACCATGCCTTTTGATTAACGGATATCGCAAACAAGAGAACTAGTAACCGCTATTCGAGATAGGCACAATGATCACAATCATTTTTCGTTTTAACATGGGTAGCCATGATGGAGTGACTAGATCCCGCTCATGAGCTTGTAGTGCCTTGGAAACGGCCTACTGCCATCGTTAAACGAACCTACACGGTCACACAACGAGTCGTACTATGTCGGGCTTGATTGCAAGTTTTTGCACATTGGATGTGCATGGCTTTAGCGTATTTGATACGCGGGCCAGATTCTCTGATATAGTGTATATGTGATATACATGAGTACCTTTTAGGTAAATCTGAAACTGAGTGGGAGACTGAAGGAAATACAGTTTTGGATCATCGCTAAAATGGTACGTAGGACAAACGAACGTACGCGTTCGTGGGCATACGAAACAGATTAGTAAAACTGGTATAACTTTCAGTAGGAAACTCCGATTTGAATTGTTCAAATTGGGTTTGTTAGATAATGAGATTATCTAGAACTTTCATGTTGTAATATATTTCATTTGAGCGAAGTATCAGTATCGTTCTAATGAAATACCGAAAGGGTGCGACAGTTTGACATACAGTCAGTAAAACGGCCGTAACTTTCGGGTCCGAACTCCAATTGGGCTGGGCCAAATTGGGTTGGAAAGATAATTAGATTATCTACAACTTTCGTAAATGTTCAAAGTCGGTTGGAACGATTTAATATTTTCGTTCTGACAGATTACTGAAAGGGTGTATGCAGTTTTCTGTTTGAAAAGGTGTATAGAAGATATACATACCTTTTGGCCCATCCTTATCCTATGGAGTATATATAGGATGTTTCTCTCTCTCTCTAATCAGTCCAACCAGTTGAATAATTAGATTAGTTCAACCAGAAAATTAATGGAGTTAATTTAGAATTAATCCAGAAATTAAGAGACTCTAATCACTTGATGAAAGAGTGCGAAGAGATTGAGAAAGAAGGAGAAAAGAATTTTCTCCGTCTAGAGAATCGAAACGCAATCATGCAAGTTCGCCGGTGCATCGTCTAGGCAGGTGCATCCGCGACCGAGGTGCTACGACTCACGGTGGATACGGGTAGAGGAGCGACACATGTGGCTCTTCGTTGTGATCAAACCGGAGAAGTAATCGAGTAACGGGCTGTGGAATCATGCGGGCATGGAACGCACGAAGACAACCCGAGGCGTGTCGAAACGGTGGGAGACGTGCGGTATGGGACGTACGGGCTAGTCACCAACGTGACACCGAAGGAAATAGAAGGCGGCGATCAACCCTTCGTGTGCCATCAATTTGGCACTGGTATGAATCTGTCCTTCTATTCGCATCGTACCCTCGAAGTCGTGGCGTGATCTCGGGAATCGGGGAACCGGACCGGGCCTACATATCCGCTGCGCGGGCCCGGGGCCGGGGATATTCCCCATCACAAACTAGAACTAAAACTAAAAACCCGAAAAGCTTCCCAAACCTAGAATTTAAATCCTTACTAAAATGGGAGAAGTAATCCTGAATATGCTTTTTGAATTTGAATTCTAGGATTTGCAAAACCAAGAAAAGAATTACATGAACACACATTATACTCTTTTTCCTCTCTTCTTTCTCTATCCATTGCATTGCAGGCCCTCGTACAATTATTCCCCTCTTTCTCTCTCGCTACTTGAATCGAGGTCATTTAATTTTATATTTTTAAAATTTTCTTCACTACTTGATTTATAATTTTCTCCTCTCTTTTTTTCTCTCAAATCTCATTCTCTCCCCTTTTATTTGGCCCAATGAAATAATCTTTTACTATATATGAGGGCTTCTCTATCTTTTACTATATATTGTTATATATTGATTGCTATATATAATATCGAATCACTAATAAATTAAATAATATTTTTAATAAAGGACCAAATATTTTTTTTTTTTTTTTTTTTGAGTAAATTCGGAGAGGGCTCAAAGTCCCCCTTCCAAACACAATCTCCTTTTTTATTATTTTTTTTTTTTTATTACAAACCCGTAGGCCACACACTCTATTCACTCATTTAACATTTAATTTATAATCCAGTGTTCCCGCCGGGAATCGAACCCCACACCTCTCGCTCCCTAGCCAAGAGGTGTGACCAACTAGGCTAACTCTATTGAATGTATCATATACAATTTGCTTTAAGATTGTAATTCTATTATATTTTTTACAAAATATTGAATAATTTTGGTTGTCTATCATGTATTAACTCACAAAATAAAAATATAATTGACACTCTAAAATGCAAGTCATGTCATGTGTATTTAAAAATATTTATAATGTACACAAGAATTATGTTAATTAGCATAAACTCATAAATAAATATAGTTAACTTTTCTACATGCATATATATTGATAAAACAATCTATCAGAAAATAAAAATATTGATATTAAATTAAATTTATCAATTACTCAACAATTCACAATAATAAATTAAAATTATATAACCGAAGCGGTGCGAGGAATCCTCTAGTTCTCCAAATTCTCAATATTTATACTTGAAACCTAATCAGAGCAAAAATGTTTTGAAATGATTGTTAATTTGATTATTGAGTATTTTTAGATTTCATTTATTTCAAATTCATCTTTTAACAACATTTTTGTAGCATCAAAGACATGATTATTAAATACTATACACCCAAAAAACCGGGAAAACAGAATTATTTTATGTTGGAATAAATCAAACTATTAACATCAAAAAATATGAAAAACAAGTGATACGGATTTCGATCATTTCTTCTCTATATTTTACAAACAACATCAAATAATAAATTCATCTTCTTTTCTGTTAAGTTTAACAGAAAATTAGTTTTGTCCCAATTGGATACTTTCATGTATTTCGGGAGGATATATATGATATTTAGTGGTTTGGCAGGGACATAAAAATAATTGCCCTTCTAAAAAAAATTAAGGAATATTCTTTTCACTCACCTTAAAGGGGTTCAGCGCAGGTCGAATATTGTTCAAGTTTTGATTGGTTTGTTTATGTACCGAGAAAAGGAGAGATCATCTATTATTAACTTATTACCAGTTATTATTATTGTCAGGAAATTTAAAAAAAAAAACCCTATTATTTTTGAATATTTTGAAAAGGCCCAATATTCTTCAGAAAAATTGCGCACCAATATTCTGAGCGACTTTTTGCTACGGTACGTTATTACTATAGCACTCTGGTACTATCGTAATTATCTGAAACGAAAAAAAAAAACACACGCAGTTTGTTTAAAATCGGGGATTGAAAATTAAATTTCCATAAATTAAAGAGGAGGGATAAAAATGTAATTTACCTAGTCACTGGGTTGTAAGTTTGAAAGGCCTCATGAATAGCGATCAAGTTGATAGTAGCTTCAATGGAGTTTCTTATAAATATGATTTCTCGATTTTGAGGGGCGTTTATGAAAATTGCGACTTGGCTTATTTTGCACCAGGTTATAAATCTGTTTCACAGCAAAGGGTGAAAATGCAAAAATGGATTACATAATTGCAGCTAAATGGAATATTTAAGTTCAAATTGGGTAAAAATGACGCTCGATTGATGAGGATTAAATGTTCGATTGATTTAACTTTTGCTATGAAATTAGAATTGAATTGTTCATGTTCTAATTATTAAAAGACAAACTATAACAACAAACAAACTAATAAAATAACAGGTTAAGAAAACAATTAAGCCACATCTGATCAAGCATCAGAACATATCACCCTTTTTTGGTCTTAAAACAAACTGTAAAAATCGACATTACACCAGAAAAATTTACTAATTTCAGTACGAATCATATAACTTTAATATAGTTTCTTAAATGCATTTCATCAAACAAGACTAATTCATCATGGTTAATCCACAGTTCACTTCAATTTAATCATAATGAATCCATCTGACCTTAATACAACCTCGAATAACGCTAATTCATCATAATGCATCTTTAATTGAACCTAATACAGTCATTATTAATCAAAGTTAATTTTAATTTGTCCCCAATTAGCCCTAAATAGTTCAATTGACATTGATACAACCTCGAATAACACTAATTTAGCATAATGACCACGTAGTCGACCATAAATCAGGCACAATTGATCGGATTCCATTATATTTTGTCTCCAATTAATCCAATGAAAAAGAAATTCGACCACGAAATCAAAGAAATGATCAAAATCAGCAATGAAAATAGATACCTCACATGAAACGAGATGAATTTTCTCTCTATTTCGAGCTCCATTTTCGTATGGCTCGAAAGAAAAAAGCATTGGTACATTCGTCGATTTCTTGCCATGTTCTAGTGAGCATCGGAGAAATGCAGATTCAAAAGAGAGCGCATCGTCAGAATGAAGCTTTGTTCGAGATTCCCCATGGGAGCTAACTAGCTTTGGTACTTGCGGCTGAGCCTTGGCAAAATCGCCTTCTTCTTCTTCTTCTAACGAGATCAGGAGCTGCAGCTTCTTCTTCTTCTAGCACTCGAGATGAACCGAGAAGAAGCATGGAGGACGAAAAGATTCGAGATCGATATCGAGATGGAGGACGATAAGCATGGAGAGGGAAGGTTAATCCAGGAAAAATCATCAGATAAGATTATCACGATAACCACAAGGATAATGGTCACATCACGATCATCAGATACTAAAGAGCATGTGATCAGATAAAAATCACGAGTATCACAGATCAGGATCACAATCACAACAATCACATATGGTTATCTTGATCAGGATCACGATCACCAATGATTATCAAGATCCGGATCGCGATCAAGATCACATATCACGGTTACCAGTTATGATGATCACTGATCATCAGTCCAGTATCATGATGACCACGAATCATGATTACCTCGAATTCTGATGACCACGAATCATGATGACGTCAAATCGTGATTATCGCGGATCATGATAACCACGAATCGTGATGATCAGTGATCGTGGTGACCACGAATCACGATTGCACCAAACCACGATGGAACGTGCCTCAACAGCCATGGACCTCGAAGAAACTGAATCCCGATGGACCACGAAATCCCGAATCGTAATGGACCACGAAACCCCCGAACCCAGATAGAAAAAAAATCCCGAATCACGATGGAGATTGGAGATGGACCATGAAATTACCGGACTACGAAGAACCACGAAGATCTCTTACAGTGATGGACAACGAAATTCCGAACCACGATGACCACGAAGAACCAGAATTCAGGGAAAACCAAACCACGTAGATCCGAATCTCGAGGAAACGACGAGGGCCACGAATCAAGGGGAGTCAAGAATCACGATTATCACGTTCTAACCTGATATAGGAACATAATCTGATCACGACCAACAGATCTGACCAACATATATGGATAATCTGATCACGATCAACTGACCTAATATCTGGCAAAGTAAAAAATCACGATCATCTGATATGATAACCACGATCCCGTGATATAATAAGGTAAAAAATATCACGAGATAAAGGTAAAAAATCAAGACCACTAATCACGGAAAGGTAAAATATCACGATTACTGTGATCACATGATATAAGGTAAAAAAATCAACATTGTGATAAGGTAATAAATCACGATCACCGTGATATAAAATAAAAAATCAACTGTAATCACGTCATAAGGTAAAAAAATCACGACCACTGTGATCACGTGATATAAGATAAATCAATTGTAATCACGTGATAAGTTAAAAAATCAACTGTAATCACGTGATAAGGTAAAAAATCAACTGTAATCACGTGATAAGGTAAAAAATCACGATCACTGTGATCACGTGATATAAGATAAATCAACTGTAATCACGTGATAAGGTAACAAATCACGATCTCTGTGATCACGTGATATAAGGTAAAAATCACGACCATTGTAATCACGTGATGAGGTAAAAAAAATCACTACTGTGATCACATGATAAGGTAAAAAATCACGATTACTGTGATCACGTGATATAAGGTAAAAAGCCAAGATCGCTGTGACAACAGATCACGATAAGGTCTTTAAGAAGATTCAGACCTTGATCACAGATCATGGCGTGAATGGAACTTAATTAAGAACGTCACTCAAATAATTACAACTGAAAATAGCAAATACATGATCTGTAAATAATAATACAAACCAGTAAAATCAAAAATAAAAAATGTATCGCTAATTGTTTCATCTTCATCTCGAGAACCAGGTTTCTGAGCTCGAATATTTGCCATTATCGCAGCCTGCAATTGAAACAAAAATGAAAGAGATTTTTAAATTCGTACATTAATATCAAATATATGAACTGAAATAACCTTGATTGAGGATAGATCTAAAAGAAAATTCAAAATTTCAAACGACCTTGTAGATTTCTTGATCCTTGATCCTTTTCTCCTCTTCCTTTTGCATCTTCTTCTACTCTTACAAAGAACTGGGGGCTTATCGAGATAGTCTCATGTGAGACGGATAAGATAACTCGAGTTTTAAGCAAGTACAATGGAACGGAGGAAGGTCGGAACTCTCGTAAATGAAGATGCAACAATTTCAACAATCATGGGGGATTTCAACCTAGCTAAAAGAGGAGTATAGTATCAGTAGAGAATCGAAAGCTTTGCTCAGATTTTTGAGCGAAGAGGAGAGGAGAGAAGGCGGATCCATGGTGGTCTAAGCTTGCATGTAAGAAGAGATCGAAGAGGAGGGATTTGGGGGTAGTTTGCAAGAGAGAAGAAAGAGGCGGAAATAACCCGAGGAGGGTTTGTCTGGAGACTCGAGAGGAGTAGTTTATATACTCTACTTTTACGAGATTACAAAGCCTGGATTTCAACTTCATGCTATAACCGGGATTTCGTTTTCGAACTTTGAAGTCAAGTCTGGATTCAACTTTCCAAGTTTTATTTTCTTGCTTTGTATTTTTGTTGGATTTGATTTTTCTGTGAGATATTAACTTAATAGAACATGTTAATACCCGTAATTTTTTTGTTTTCCTAAAAAATCTATAATCCCAAACAAGCACATGCAAAAAAATTATTTTTCAATATTTTTCACAAAATTGCACAAAGTAAAATCTAATTTCTTCAAAAATATCAATATATCATAGTTTTAAGAAAATTCCAAAATTGAAGTCTACTACGTTGCAAAAAATCAATTTATCATATTTTTATAAAAAATGTCAAAATTGATGTCTAAAACATGCAAAACACGTATTTTCTTGTTTTCATAAAAAAAATGATAATTAAAGATAAACACATGTATAATTTCTATTTTTTTTTTTTGAAAATTTCAGGAAATTTCAAAAATTGAAGTCTAAATTCTAATAACATCAAAAATATCAATTTATCATATTTTTTAGAAAATTCCAAAATTGATGTACAAAACGATCAAAATACTAAATTTTCATGTTTTCCTCAAATTCCCCCTCCCATTAATTTTTTAATACAAGAGCTATGACGAGGCCACGTCGGCGATACTGTTCACCCGATACTGTTCAATAATGTTCATCGGATACTGTTTACTAGATACTGTTTGCTACTGTTCATCCGAGCACTGTTCATCCCGGTTACTGTTTATTTATTTATTTTTTTTAATTTAATTTTATTTGACATATATCTTGTGTTCTAAAAAAAATATTTGAATTTTTCATCGTATTAATAAATATAATTGACATATGTCTTGTGTTCTAAATAAAATATTTGAATTTAATAAAATACTATTCACACAAATACTTTTTGTTAGCCTCAGCTGGTATTATTTTTTTTTTTTGCTTATTATAACAATTTTGATTGGTACCAAGCTGCATTTTTTTGTGCTTATTATAATATTTTTGATTGGTACCAAGCTGCGTCTTTTATGTTTTTTTTGTTTGTCTTTTCAGAATTTTATTTTATTTGACATGTTTTGTATTCTAAATAAAACATTTGAATTTTTCTTTTGGAACATATGATATGTTCTGAGGAGGAAACAAATTTGCATTTATTGCATAATACTTGTGACACTATTTAATATCAAATTTTTTTTTTTAAAATTAACATTTATGAAAATTACTTTTGTTTTATACTTGTAACATTTTAGATAAAATTATTATTTTATGATCATAACAGATTTTGAAAAATCGCAGCGAAGCACGAGAAATATTTCTATTTTCTTATCAAATAATATATCAAATAATATATCCCGCAGCGAAATAATATATCAAATAATATATAAAATTATTATTTTTGCTAATTATATTATTTCTTATCAAATAATTTATCTCGCAGCGAAGCGCGGGCTATATTCCTAGTATATATAAAAAATGCCAAAATTGCTGTCTAAAACATGCAAAATATGTATTTTCTTGTTTTCATAAAAAATGATAATTAAAGATAAACACATGTATAATTTCTATTTTTTTTTTTAATTTCAGAAAATTTCAAAAATTGAAGTCTAAATTCTAATAACATCAAAAATATCAATTTATCATATTTTTTAGAAAATTCCAAAATTGATGTACAAAACGATCAAAATGCTAAATTTTCATGTTTTCCTCAAATATATATATAATTCAAGACTAACACATGCAAATTTTCAATTTATTTTTCAAAACATTATGAATAAATGAGAAAATTGAAGTCTAACACATTAAAAAAAATTATCATATTTCTTACAAAATGTCAAAATTGATGTCTAAAACATGCAAAATACATGATTTTCTTGTTTACCTCAAAAAAAATCTATAATTCAATATTAGCACATGCAAAATTTCTATTTTTTCAATATATTTCGAATATTTACACAAAGTGAAATCTAATATCTTCAAAATGTCAATTTATCATTTTTTTTAGAAAATGCCAAAATTGATGTCTAAAACGAGCAACATAGTTAATTTTTATTTTTTCCACAAAAAGTTGTAATTGAATACTAATACATGCAAAATTTCAATTTTTTTTTAAAAACATTTGCAAATTTGCAAAAAGTGAAGTCTTCACTTCAAAAATATCAATTTGTCATATTTTTCTCAAAATTCCCATATAGGTGTCTTTAAGCGAGAAAATTCTCAATTTTATATTTTGGTCATAACAAATCTTTAAATGAAGACTACTACATGCAAAAACAAAAAAAATTATGGTAAAATGAAAAAATTGAAGTCTACTTCAAAAAATTATTTTTTTAAAAAATTCCAAAATTAATATATAAAACATGTATTTTTCTTGTTTTATATGAAAGACACATATTCATTATATGAATTAATAGTTAATAGTGTATCCTATCAATGTCACTGTATCCAACTTAATAGCATCATTGTATATGACAAATCTCAAATCTGTGATCCGGGTCCTATTTAAGTTGAATCCGACCCGGTAACTCTTAATAATCAAGTCAAGTTTTTTTTTCTTCTTGCTCATTTTATATTTTATATTCTTTTTAATAGAATAAAGAAAAATATGCGAGTTTTTAAAAAAACTGCAACTTAGCTAAGAAAAAAAATAAAAGGGAGATTCGAGAAGATCATTTCAGAGAGACCTAAAACTAATATACTTAATCTTGAATTTTGGATAAAAACAAACAATGAATTTCCAAATACTGGATCAACAATCCATCAAATAAACAAACACACTGTATTTTGAAGGAATAATTTCATATATATAAAAAAAAAAAAACAAAAAAAAAAAACGAGTAAATGGAGAAGGCTCGGTAGTCCTCCATCCATTGGTGCCATTGAGACTCGAACCCACAACCTCTCACAACATATGGTTTCTTGTGTCTCACACCCAACCACTAGGCTACAAGCCCATTGGCATAATTTCATATATAACCCTCAGAAAATCCAAAATATCAAATTTGTCTTTCTAAAATTAAAAATATCCAATTTATCTTTGTAAAACTTATATTATATAAAATTTGTCCTTTTTAAACATACAAAATATCATATTTATCTTAAACTGTTAACTTATTTCCAGAAGTTACGTAAATAAAAAATTTCCTGTGTAACGAGATGGCATTTTCGCTTTTTTGTTAAGAAAATATTTTGTTTCTTTCTTTCCGTATACACCAAATTGTTGTCACCTATACTATTGTTATTTCCTTCGCATCTTGGTGGTTGTTGAGCGAACTTGATTTCTTTTCGTCGTACAATTTCTCCCATAATTGCATTGTCGTGGTGGTGGTGTATGGACCGATTTCCATCCGATTGTAAATGGCTTGTGTGTATGTGCACAAGCAGTATAGATGGTCGACAATTTCTTGGCCGCCGAGCACATGGCAAATTGGCACATGCCGGTGGGTGATTTCACTCTCTTTTCATTAGGTTGTCTTGTGTCATGATTCGGTTTTGTATCGCAATCCAAATGAAGAGGCGAACTTTGTGTGGCATTTCTAGAGCGAATATTTGAGGTGTCAACATGACTATTATTCCCGGGTTTTTTATTAGACTATATTTGTTTGGTTTTGTATATAGGTGGCTTTTGGTTTGTATGTGAATTTGTGGCTGGTGAGTTGATATTCCAGTTTTTGTAAATATCGGTAAGTTTGTTGAGGTCTTTTATGAAATATGATGAAAAGGAGGTATAAATTCATCTTAGTTGATCGGAATATGTAATTCCATATATTTGTTGAATAAATTGTGACCATAGTGCATTTTTTCAAAATCGATTTTGAATAGCCATTTCAATATCCATTATGTCCGACTCCGCCGTGTTTCTTTGATAATATCATTTTTCCCGTCTAGCCAGACATTTTCCTCCCAATATTTTTTTCACCCCACCCCAATAGAATGCTCTTATTAGCGCGGTTATTTTGTGAATTAACCATCTTGACAATAAGAACACTTGCATGTAATAAGGTGGTAATGTTTGTAATACCGTTTTAATTAGCGTCATTCTACCTCCTAGAGATAATGTGGTGGTTTGCTAGGAATTAATCTTTCTTTTGATATTATCTATCAGTGGTTGAAATGATGATTTGGTTAGTTTTTGTATGTAAGTGGTAGGCCAAGACATGTGATTGGCAACGATTTTGGAGAACAATTTAGTATTTTCGAAATGTTGTCTAGTAAGTTATCAGGGATTGAACTTGGTATATATCCCGTTTTGGACCGGTTGACCTCAAGACCCGAAATTTTGGAGAAGGTGGCGAGTGCACGTGAAATACATCTGAGATTTTGTGTTGTGGCTCCATGAAAATGATGTTGGTTAATTCTAACCTAGAGGGGGGTGAATAGGTAACCTAGTGGGCTATTTTCGACTAGGTATACAAATTATAATTTTAGTGCGGAATATAAATTTAAGTTAATAATGAAAAGAAGATACCGAACACGCGATGTTTATTACGGAGTTCGGTAGGTGGTTGCTTTGTAGCTTTAACTCACCCTTTACTCGCTTAATTGACCGATTCAATTAATTGCGAGTACCTACGTCTCCGGGAATGCCTTGTGCCTTTTCGGCGTTCGATTGAATTCCAACTCACTCGTACAAGGTTTTGCCTAGATCGAGTTACACGTTTCTCTCGATCTATGGCGGCTTTACACTCTTGGTACTAGCCTATTACAATATCTAAATACTAACTAAACGTGATCGGTCACGCAAGTTGGGAATAGTATTTGAAAGGAAAGAGGGAAATCTAATCTCTAAGAATGATTTAGAAGATTGTTTTAGCTCAATGATATAGCAAGGTTTCTCTCTTTTGATGTTTAGATTTGGATAGATGAAGTGATGAGAGAGAATGAGGGAAGAGTTCTATTTATAGAACACATAGTCCCTTCCCTCACTTGCTTATTCTGAATAGTCCGTTGCAACGGACATATGCTCCGTTGCAACGGAACTCTCAAAAAAACTAGCCGTTATGGCTGACGAACTTGAATTTATTGCACAGTCCGTTGTAACGGAACGTAGTCCGTTGCAACGGAAGTCTGTGTTAGCTAGTCCGTTGCGACGGACTTGAGTCCGTTCCAACGGACATGCTACTGAGACAACACTTCAGCTTTGGTTTTAATTCCCGTTGCAACGGAGAGTTTTCCGTTACAACGTGGTGAGGGGTTCCGTTACAACGGATTGGTTAATCCGTTGCAACGGACTTATGTGGAAGTTTATACTGAAGTGAAGCCTTGATGTCCGTTACAACGGACATTCTTCTGTGGCAGGCTTCCTCATTGGAAATAAAATAACGTTGCAACGGAGATAGAGTTCCGTTACAACGTACTTGTCCGTTACAACGTATTGGTGATTACGTTGCAACGGACTATACTGGTTTTTTTCAATGTTGAATAAATCGAGTAGTTCCGTTGCAACGGACTGGAATTCCGTTGCAACGGACATACTGATTTCAGCCTTTTTAATTGAATTCAAGTACTTTTTCATTGAGTTTAATCTTTTAAACAAGTTTAGAGATACCTATATATTGTATTAATGATTAGGTAGCTATCCCAACTTGCGGAATCTTCTATGTCTTGATCTTCTTCGCAATTCTTCAACGTCTTGATTTATGTGCGTCTTGATTTTATCCATGATTCTTCGATGTCTTTGATTCTTGTTATTCTTGATTGATCCTTTCATTTTGTACCTATCTCCTACACATTTATCTTGCTAGATTTCGTTAGTAGTATCGACATTGTATTTGAGATAATCAAACAATAGGAAATTTGAACCAACAAATGAGAGTGTCATCAACGTATTGTAGTTTTGAAATACGAAAAACGAAAGATAAAATGCAAAATACTAAAAATACGACTACGGATATGATGACAAATAAGAGTATGAGTACAAATAAGATTAAGAAATACAAAAAAGAAGCACAAAATACAATAAATTTTACTATAACTACTTAGTTTATTTATAAAAGAATAAAACATTTTAAAACAAGAATCATTTGAACGTTTCAAGAAAGTCGGCTCTTGAACAATTCAAACGTCCTAAAATTTATAAAAATCACGATTACTCAGACGAACGCATTATTTATCTTGATCATGGCCATCATCATCATCATCATCATCATATCATAATCATATCAACATCATCATATTATCATCATCGTTATCAATAACATATGATGATCATGATCATTATTATCATCATCATTCAAAGATCATTATCGCAATCATGATGTAAATTTTTGTTTATGATAAAGACTGTTATTTTAGTATACAAGTTAGTCACGTAAATTTCTAGATTTTTTGAAGTATCGCTCATTTAGTTGGATCTTGGGGAGTCTCCCGCAATGTAATTTTTTTTTGCACTGTCATTCAAAATAATTTTTGCAACATATGTACACTACCAAATAATTTTAATGCGACACAACAAAAATCTCTCACAAAAAAAAAAATTAATAAGTGCGCGCATTCGAGGGACGCATGCTGCAGGGCTAGCATACATTAATGGACCGAGTTCAGCTTTTATGAATTTTGCTCGATATCTTTGGTAATGCATAAATGCATAATGTTTACTTAGAGGGCTCTCAAAATGAAACTTCATAGGCCTTCTCTCGAAAAAAAGAAAAAAAATAATTAAAGTTTATAGTCCAATAATAATATTACAAATAATAACAATAATAATCCAAATTTGTATAGTTCATAGTTCATACAAGCTTAATAATAGCTGAAAAGCCCATTCCAGTTCTCCTCCCTTTTAAACCCCCATTTTTTCTGTCAACAGAACAGACACCGAAAAGATGAATCAATCTTGCAACAAAGTGATCAGTAAAACCCTCGTTACTCCAATCCATGTCGGTCAGTCTACGCCCGGGCCACCGGTCGCCGGCCGAAGAAGGTGTATCACCGCGAGCCAGGTCTAGGATGCGATGGACTTACGGAAGAAACCTCAGCTATTGCTCCGCCTTCGCTCCCTCATCATCGCCAGCAAGACACGGTCCATCCTTCTCCGTGACCTCGAAAAGGAAGTGGGTTTCGATCAGAAATGGAACTTCGTTGATCTTATACGAAGATATCCTACTGTGTTCAGAGTCACTGGAGGGTCCAGTGGTGGGCCCGTTTCTGTCAAACTCACTGAGAAAGCCGAGAAGGTTTGTACATTGATGAAGATTGTTAATTTTAGATTTCGAAGCCAATTATAACAAAATTAATGGAGCCGTACCAGGTACTGACTGGTACCTTCTTTGGCAGAGATAAACTCCCAAACTTATATCAGGTATCAGATGAAGAATTCGAAGCAATAAAATGGAGCCGATATTAATAAAAAACCTAAAAAATTTACTGATGATGTCAATGGATTGTCAAATACCTCTAGAAAAAATTGACCTGATCCAAACCGAACTAGGCCTGGATCCAAATTACAAAAATACCCTCATCCCCAAATACCCTGAATTTTTCTCTATAAAAAAAGTTAAAAATTCAGACCATCTCTGCCTCTACAAAAAATACCCCCCTTCTTTTTCGTGAAGAAAAACTAAATTTTGAAAATTACAAAAATACCCCTTAGGGTGTGCTCCCGAGTTTTTTATGAATGGGAGGGGAATGAAGGGGAAGGGAATGGAGGGGAAGGGAATGAATGGGAAGGAAAGAAAAAAAATTTCTCTTGCTCCCGAGTTCTAAAATAATCAATGAAGGGGAAAGGAGGAGAAATAATAACATCATGAAAAAAATGATAATTTTACCCTTTGAATCATTACTAACTATAAAATGAAAGTAGGGGTATTTTAGGTATTATAATGTTATAATATTTTGTACCCTCCATTACCCCCCAAATTTGGGGAGAGAAATAATTGATCTCTTTTGTATATAGAGGAGAAATAATTTCCCCTCCATTCTCTTTCCCTCTCATCACAAAAATATTTGGGAGCAAGTTAAAAATTAACCTTCCCCTCCATTCTCATCCCCTCCCTCCCATTCCCTCTCATTACAGAAACCCTAGAAATCGTACCGAGAGACGGTAACTTCACCGGCCCGTTTGCATTCAAACTCAAATTTCCAGATGGATTCAGACTCAATAAAAAATACTTGGAAGAAGTGATGAGGTGGCAAAAAATGCCTTTTCCTTCGCCGTATTTAAATTCCAGACAAGTGGGTCCCGCTTCTCCGCAAGCGAGAAAAAGGGCTATTTCGGTACTTCATGAGCTTTTAAGTTTGACCAGAGAAAAATTGTTGAGTTCTGAGAAGATCGATGCGTTTCATAACGAGTATCAATTGCCTTGCAGGCTTTTGCTATGTTTGGTTAAAAATCACGGTGTTTTTTACATCACGAATAAAGGAATGAGAAGCACGGTTTTCTTGAAAGAGGCTTACGAAGAGTCGAGATTGGTCGAGAAGTGCCCTTTGCTGATGTGGCAAGATAGATTCACGTCTTTGATTGGGAGATCGTGTTTGGATTTGAGTAGTAATAACGAGAGGATTGTGGTTTGATTTGAGAAAATGTAGGTTTTGTTTTTTAGTTCTTCGCGACGTCTTAAAAATAGATTATATTGAATCTTATTTATTATTGTTCTATTAATGTTTTCATTTTGTTCACATATCCACCAAACAAAGAACTTCAATCTTTCAAATTATAATCATCATTGATCCTTGTTAAAAGCAAATTCGAATAATTATCCAAGTTCATAGAGCATAATATTAGTCTCGATTTCAAATATTGGTCAAAATTCAATGAACAATAACATAACTCCACAATATTGACTGGATATTTAGATAATTTTATTATGCTAGTAAATATTTAACTATCGTTTTATACTTTTTATTTTTTGCATTAATGTAAAAAAAATGAGCTCATTTGGAGTTGTCTATTTGAGATGATTATACTTCATCATTTGTTTAATTATGGATTATGTTTTTTTGAATTTTGTATTTAGAGACGAGTATGTTTAATGCATGTTTATTCACTTATAGAAAATGTTATCCAAAGAATATTATAACTATTATTTTTATTTTATATTGATCATCAAGTTTCATGTTTTAAAATGATAATGTTTTTGGTACTATAACATGCACTAATTAATAATCACACAATTGATAATGGACACGTGTCATCCATTTTTTTCTTATCTTTTTGTTTAGTGGCTCGGCAGGATTCACTACCTATAGCTAATCATATATGTGTTTATTATAAGCTAATTAGCCTTCAATTAATTACGATTGTTTAATACAACATATTAGCATTCATTAATTTTGAGCCAATCATCCTAAATACAACATATTCTAAATTAGTAGATTAGACTTAAGAGTCAACCATATACTAAATTAAGTACGAGTAAGATATTATCTTTTAACTCACCTAATAGATTTTATGTTTAAACCACAAATTATGAACTATCAATTTTATGGGATATTGGAGACAACCATTTTTCTTATTTTCGTATGTCCAAAATTAGAAATAAAAAGTGGATGGAAGGATGAAAATTAAAGATATTTTATCCGACAAAATAAATGAGTTTTTGATTGTCGATAGTAGAAGGATGAAAAATGGCACATGAGATGAATGATAGTACCGGAAAAATACACAAATAATTGTGAATTATTTTGTTAGAACTTGGTTAAATCCAAAAAATCAACCTTTTGTAATTATTTTGTTTAATGGTATTTTTACTTTTTGAAAATTTAATTTGTTTGGGAAATTCAAATAATATAGTTTTAAAATTATTAGAAACATTATTTAATTCAGAACAAGTACAAATTTGTAATCGTTTGGCAGTATGATTATTAAATTCAGATTATTCAAGGCCTTGCCAGATATATAAATTTCTCTCAAAAAAATTTCATCCAGAATGAACTGAAATTGAAAAGGCTTTTTGTTCATCATATTAATAAAATAGATTCACTAATGAATGAACCAATTTTAGTATGGCCTTAATTGAAAGTCCAACATATTTCACAAATTTTGAATCAAGCATGTCATTTTTTACATGTATTTTCCGTCCCTTTTTTTGATTTTTTTAAAAATTAATGGCTCTAAGTCTAATATTGTGTTTTTTTGTGCTGAAACACTCAGCAACGTTTAAATTTACCTCTAGTTCGAACAATACAATATACCATATGGTATAAATCTTATATACAGATATAATAAAAAATAAACATTAACATAATTAGACAAATAATTATTTTACTTTTGCTAATTTCACATGATTTAATTTCCAGATATTTTCACAAATCATAAATATTATTTCTGAAATGGCAAGTTAAATTCATGCTCTAAATTTTAAATTGGATACATATGTATATATAATCCATATATAACCCAATATAATTTATCACAATATATATTTTTAGTACAAATCGAAATTGGAAATTCAACTAGAGATACTGTGGAAATTTGTGGTGTAGCATAAATAGTCATGGTCACATATGAATATCAAAACAAGTCTCGAGATAAAATATTAAAAAAAACATAAATTACAAAAAAAGAAGGCAAAAATAAATGGTCGATTAATTCACGCCTTAAACACGATTAACAATTGGAAGAGGCTCTTGAAAATTAGACGAAAATGGAAGAAGCCCATTTTGTCCTTTTCGCGCCATTAATCGATTCGCCAGTGTCTTTTTATACTATTTCAAGGGCTTTTTCGTAAATTATCAATAATCCAGGGTCTTTTTACAAAATTTCATTTGTTTTATACCTCGAGGAACAACACGATCAGTTTCTTCCTTCTCTCTTGTTACAGTGTGTTCCTTTTTCTGCATTAATAATTATTTTGTAATTAAATTGTAACAAAAAGTAGAAAAATGAAGTAATTAAATTTATACTTATACATACATACACAATAGAATTAATAATAATATTAAAATGAACCTGGTGCATAGCAAGAGCGTCATGATCTACAGTCCCTCGAGGCATGACCACCTTATGCAGTTGCAACACACAAGCCAACAGCTGGTAAAATTATGTTTTCAGCAAATTTACAAAAAGGCCCCTGTATTATCTCAAAATTGCAAAAAAGGCCTCTCACCTTAGTGCCGTGATGTTTGAGGATTTTCTTTGCAACGGCTCCAGCAGTCACTCCACCGATTTGAAATCAAAGATTGCTTTTGCGTGGGAAGGCCGGTACGTTTTTGAAATTTCAGTATTTAACAAGACATATAAACAAATAGCACAAAATGTAGGGTTATTTAAGCAAAAATTTAGTCCAAGAGAACCTTTCCAGATTGAAGTCCAAGAAAACCTTTTCGAGATTCTTCGATACTTGATTGAATTGATGGATCTGGTTTTCGCTTGCTAGATTTTTCGAATATATAATACCCTTTACCATTACTTTTGCATACAAGTCCATAATTAAATTTTAATTAATTTGGTAAAAACAAAAAAAATGTAAAAACAATACCTTAACGGCCATTCTGAACAATAATTCCGTTGAAGGGGAAGTCAAAATTTCGTCCAATAAACGCATTTGCAAATATTCCAAAGCCACTCCAAATCTTCAAAAAATAATATTAAAATAAAAAGAAATTTGAAAAACCTCCCATTATTTATTTTTTGGACCTTATTGAAAAGCCTCCTCCAATCACGGCAATCTTCTTAGTTTGTCTCGGTTTCAGCCCCAAATCAGTTACTTTCAGTACCTGTTTATTCAATAAATTTTATAAAATAATATAATCAATATAAAAATGAAGTAAGGATTAAGTTATTGTAAATTTGCAAAATAGATGAACGAGCCCTTTTGATGTGTTGGAGAGTGAGCAGCAATTCCTCGAATAATGTCATCTTAACAGTAATATTACACAATTTAGTTATGGTAAATTTGCAAAAACAACCCTATGTTATTCCTAAATTGCAAAAAATATATATATCCCGTTCTATTCATCAAGAAAACAGAAAGAATCGTGAAGCTCGATCATGCAAAAATTAAGCATTTCTGAATATATTCGATCGACCTTATGAGCAAAATTGTGTTAATGTAATGGAAATTTTGAATTCTCTGAGCATTAATTGCATAGAGAAACCTTATGATTGTACCTAAATCATGCGAAAATTAAGCATTTCTGAATATATTCGATCGACCTTATGAGCAAAATTGTGTTAATGTAATGCAAATTTTGAATTCTCTGAGCATTAATTGCATAGAGAAACCTTATGATTGTACCTAAATCATGCGAAAATTAAGCATTTCTGAATATATTCGATCGACCTTATCAGCAAAATTGTGTTGATGTAATCGAAATTTTGAATTCTCTGAGCAATAATTGCATAGAGAGACCTTATGAGCAATTTGTTTAGCTGGAGAAACCTTTTAGGAGAAAATATTGGATTCTATTGCTAATTTGCTATTGATAGTTTGTTAGCTCAAAATTGTTTACCTCTGAGCAAAAGACAGAACTATCCGGAGAGATCGGCCCCCTTTATAATGGATTCTATTGCTAATTTTCTATTGGTAGTTTGATGCGAGATCCGAAATGTTCTGCAACGGTCAAATCCAGATTTCGGAATTCGAACGTTGGGATCGGGACAGCTGGATCCGAATATTCTCGACCTTTCCGACCGTTAGACGCATGAGTACGTCACATCCGCTCCTCTTTATATAAGCAATCCCTTTCATTCTCTCTCGCTAATTCCATTTTTCAGATCTAATTGAGAGAGAGAGAGAGAGAGAGAGAGAGAGAGAGAGTATTGAAAAGAACGAGATTGATTCAATCAAGAGCGAGAGAGTATTGAAAAGAACAGAGTGGAATTTTCTTCATCGTTCTTCTTCCTCTCCGTAAGAAAAGCAATGGAGTTATCCGTCGGTAATTTCTTCACATTGGGGTTCGATAATGGAGTTATCCCTCGATGGATTCAATGATCACGACGAGATGACCAGAGACAATGAAGCAATGGAGTTACCGCTCTGTAATTTCTCTCTGCGTAAGTTCCCTCTCCCTAATTTCTCATCCTTCGAGTTTTCTCGTGTTCTTCTTGTCTTCGTTGGTTTTTTGCTTGTGTATTCTTTTCTTTTCTCTTTTGAAACGATGAAAACGATGAAGAAAATTCCACTCTGTTGTAGCTAAATGCTTTTTCTCATTTGTGTTTGTGCATTTTTTTCTGTTCTTTTTTTAAACAATGCAGAAAATTCCAAACCTGCATTCTTTTAACTGTATAATTTTTTTTTTCAAAACCTTCTTTCTGGGTTATACGTACTCTTGTTCATTCATAAGGCCCATAAAAAACTACAACACTTTTTTCATTTTTTTGGGGGGGATACAACTTGCAGTGTTTGTAAAGCTTTCAAGTTTTGGAAGCTTGATTGAATTCTCTGAATATATTGGATCAAACATTTCTATATATCTGTATGTTTACACCAGATATGTTTACACCAGATATTTGTATGTTACATTCTCTAGATGTGCTAATTTATTTACTTCTTTTGTGGATTAGGTGTTATCAGTGGCAAGGAGTCAGAGCACTCAATCATCAAATATTTAGCAGCACATATGGACGAGAGGAGCGAGCACTCAGAGATGGATATTTACCAGTTGCTTTTTTATGATGAAATGTGGGTGAAGTGTGAATGTGTAACATGTAATCTGTGTGTGTGTGTGTGTGTGTGTGTGTGTGTGTGGACATGTATGTATAAGTGTGTGTGTGTGTGTGTGTGTGTGGACATGTATGTATAAGTGTAAGTGTGTGTGTGTGTGTGGAGCGAGGGGGTTTCGGCCCGAAAGTGGGCCGGGCCCTCGGGAGGTGGGGGTTCGGCCCAAAAGTGGGTCGGGCCCTCGGGGGGGGGGGGGGGAGGGTCGGGCCCGAAGGGGGCCGGGCCTCGGGGGGGGGGGGGGGGGTCCGGCCCGAGGGGGGCCGGGCCTCGGGGGGGGGGGGGGGTCCGGCCCGAAGGGGGGCCGGGCCTCGGGGGGGGGGGGGTCCGGCCCGAGGGGGGCCGGGCCTCGGGGGGGGGGGGTCCGGCCCGAAGGGGGGCCGGGCCTCGGGGGGGGGGGTCCGGGCCTGGGGGGGGGGGTCCGGCCCGAAAGGGGGGGGGGCCGGGCCTGGGGGGGGGGGTCCGGCCAGAAAGGGGGCCGGGGCCTCGGGGGGGGGGGGGGTTCCGGCCCGAAAGGGGGCCGGGGCCTCGGGGGGGGGGGGGGTTCCGGCCCGAAAGGGGGCCGGGACCTCGGGACCTCGGGGGGGGGGGGGGTGGGTTCCGGCCCGAAAGGGGGCCGGGACCTCGGGGGGGGGGGGGGGTTCCGGCACGGGGGGCCGGACTATCGGGGGGGGGGGGGTCCGGGTCCTTCGGGCCGGGTCCTCTGGGGCCGGCCAGAAAGTTTCAAAATATACATCATCATTAAAATGTTAATTTAAGCCAAAATTTAGTTTCAACTCAAAATGACAGAAAGGTTTCAAAAATTTAGTTTCAACTCCAAATTGTTTCTTAAAACCCTATCCAAGCTGAATTTCTCGTGTACAAAAAAAATACAAATTTATTTCATGAATTTAAACATTTATATTATTCAATTATGAAAATTAAAGAAAATTTCTTTGATTCAAAATCAATGCCATACTCATCAATTTAAACATTTATATTTCCTTATTTACCCCACAATGGATAAGTTAACATATTTCCTAATTTACCCTGCATTTAATAAATCAAACTAATAAGAATGATAATTGGGGAATATAGTTTCCAAATTTTATGAACGAACAAGTACATTCTGTCGTGTATTTTGATCATGATATTATTCCATTTTTTGTAAGATCTTTGTGATTTTTGTGGTTCTCATTCATTCAAAACGAGGGCAATTATTATGATTTATGTGCTGCAATAATTGGGAGACCTGTTTTAAAACACGAGTCCTATATTCCGTGTTTAAATTCTTCCAAAACTAATGGAACATTAACTTAATTCATGGATTGAACATAATATACATTCCTATAATGGCCATGAGCTAAATTCCTTGTTTAAATTGTGTCAATCGAATTCAAAAATGTACTCGAACACAAATTGTATTTTTAAAACAAATCTGTATGATATTTAAAACAGTGTTATTTAAAAATTGCGTACAAAGTAAAGTATATATCAGCTAAGTATATATAATAGGAAAAATTTAATATGGATTTGTTTTTATCAAAAATATATAACTTTTAAATAAAACGGCTCAATTTGATCATAACAAATCTTCTGAGATAATTTTTTACATATAGGTTTCCTGAGATCCATATACCTAAAATTCATTATTATGAGTTTCTGTAGAAAAATATATATTGAGCACCTAAAAACTATTCAATGATTCGAATATATTGTGGATGCATCACAAAATAATTAAATTGCAACAAATTTATTGACTTGAATAAATTGAAATTTAATGATTATGACGAATAACTAAATATTGAAAAAAATAGTGGAATGAATATAATAAAGTATAGGTGGTGTTACTTTTGGAACTAAATATTCTTTTCATTGGAGTGATAACTCATATTTTTATCAAAATCTTCAAAATACCCACAATTAATTTTAATATACATTTAAAACATAATTATTGATTTATCACTATATCATATTTTGTATTTCCATGATTGAGACATTAACAAGCATAATTTGTATGATCTGTAACGAAATTCAACCATTCAAAATTCAAATGCAAGAAACATAGAGTGAATATCATGATATTCGAGTATGAAACATATGACAACTTATTTGAATTTCAAATTTGACACATACAGAGAATATTATGATAATCATAAAATATCATGAATATTTCTACAAAAGTACTAAAATTTCATGGATGTTTTTTTTATTCGATTTTGATTGGCTATTCGTTAATATTATCTCTATTTTTTTTTCGATTTTAGTCCATATGTAAATATGAAATAATATTTATGTTGGAAAAATAAAAAAATTACCAATTAGTGGTAACCTTAAGGAATAGATACCGTAATTTAATAAACGGACATATGTAAAATTTTAGTAGTTTTGTAAGAATATTTATGATATTTCATGTTTTACAATCATACCAACCAAAATATGAGATTTTGTTAGAATACATATGAAATTTAGCCTTTATATATAATCTAATATATAATATAATAAATAATAATAGTATTAATCAAATCAAACAAACGCTCACACGTATATCATAATCATACCAACCAAAATTACAAATACAAGAAGGATAAAACTAATTAGCCAGCTATTAAGACCTATTATTATTACTTGCATTAAAAGAATGAATTCCTGGTTACAAATACACACACACACCAAAAAAAAAAATTCTTATCTGAAGTTGTGTAAATGATCTATATCTTCCGAAATAGTTGACAATATTTTTAAAATATCATTATATTATACAAGAACAACCCGAGAGATCTTTTTATGTTTTGACGAGTTCAAATAACATGTTTTTAGATCATTTGTATCGTATTTTTTACTACATAACTTTTTCACCATAATTTACAAACACTAAGAAAATTTGTTTTTCGATTCATAACAATCTTTTAACTCTCTGAGGAGTCCAAATAACGTATTTTTAGATGGTTTGAATCGGATCTTTTACTACGTAAATTTTCACCAAATTATAGAAACACTAAGAAAGTTTTCTATTCGATTCGTAACAATCTTTGAACTCTCTGAGGAGTCCAAATAACGTGTTTTTGAGATGGTTCGGATCGAACATTTTACTGCGTAACTTTTCACCAAATTGTACAAATACTAAGAAAATTTTATTTTTAATTCATAACAATCTTTTTACGCTTTGAGAAGTTCAAATAACGTGTTTTTAGATCATTTTTATCAAACCTTTTACTGTATAACTTTTCACCAAATTTTACAAACACTAAGAAAATTTTCTTTTCGATTCATAA
Source organism: Luzula sylvatica (assembly GCA_946800325.1). NCBI lineage: Eukaryota > Viridiplantae > Streptophyta > Magnoliopsida > Poales > Juncaceae > Luzula > Luzula sylvatica. The sequence goes on along the minus strand of OX326957.1, from coordinate 6,059,776 downwards.
CAATCTTTATACGTTTTGAGGAATTCAAATAACATGTTTTTAGATCATTTGTATCGTATCATTTACTGCATAACTTTTCACCAAATTTTACAAACAATGAAAATTTTTGTTTTTCGAATCATAACTGTCTTTTAACTCTCTGAGGAGTTCAAATATCATGTTTTGAGATGGTTTGGATCGAATCTTTTACTACGTAATTTTTAATCAAATTTTACAAACACTAAGAAATTTTTCTTTTCGATTCATAGCAATCTTTTTACGTTTTGAGGAGTTCAACTAACGTGTTTTTAGATCATTTATATCCAACCTTTTACTCTATAACTTTTCACCAAATTTTACAAAAACTAAGAAAGTTTTCTTTTCGATTCATAGAAATCTTTGTACGTTTTGAGGAATTCAAATAACATGTTTTTATATCATTTGTATCATATCATTTACTACATAATTTTTCACCAAATTTTACAGACATTAAGAAAGTTTGTTTTCCGATTCATAACAATCTTTTAACGCTCTAAGGAGTCCAAATAACGTGTTTTTGAGATGGTTTGGATCGAATATTTTACTACGTAATTTTTCACAAATTGTACAAAAAAATAAGAAAGTTTTTTTTTCCGATTCATAGCAATTTTTTAACGTTTTGAGGAGTTCAAATAACGTGTTTTTTTTATCATTTGTATCGTATCTTTTACTACATAACTTTTCATCAAATTTTACAAACACTAAGAATGTTTTCTTTTCGATTCATAACAATCTTTGTACGTTTTGAGGAGTTCAAATAACATGTTTTAAATCATTTGTATCGTATCATTTACTACATAACTTTTCACCAAATTTTACAAACATTAAGAAAGTTTGTTTTCCGATTCATAACAATCTTTTAACGCTCTAAGGAGTCCAAATAACGTGTTTTTGAGATGGTTTGGATCGAATCTTTTACTACGTAATTTTTCACCAAATTGTACAAACAATAAGAAAGCTTTTTTTCCGATTCATAGCAATTTTTTAACGCTTTGAGGAGTTCAAATAACGTGTTTTTTTATCATTTATATCGTATCTTTTACTACATAACTTTTCATCAAATTTTACAAACACTAAGAAAATTTATTTTTCGATTCATAACAATCTTTTAACTCTCTGAGGAGTCCAAATAACGTATTTTCAGATGGTTTGGATCGAATCTTTTATTACGTAACTCTTCACCAAATTGTACAAACACTAAGAAAGTTCTCTATTCGATTCATAACAATTTTTGAACTCTCTGAGGAGTCCAAATAACTTGTTTTTGAGATGGTTTGGATCGAATATTTTACTACGTATATTTTCACCAAATAATACAAACACTAAGAAAGTTTTCTTTTCGATTCATAGCAATCTTTTAACGTTTTGAGGAGTTCAAATAACGTGTTTTTAGATAATTCGTATCATACCTTTTACTATATAACTTTTCACCAAATTTACAAACACTAAGAAAGTTTCTTTTCGATTCATAGCAATCTTTGTACATTTTGAGGAGTTCAAATAACATATTTTTAGATCATTTGTAACGAACATTTACTACATAACTTTGCACCAAATTTTACAAACACTAAGAAATTTTATTTTTCGATTCATAACTATCTTTTAACTCTCTGAGGAGTCCAAATAACATGTTTTTTAAATGGTTTGGATCGAATCTTTTACTACGTGACTTTTCACCAAATTGTACAAACACTAAGATTTTTTTTTCCCATTCATATCAATCTTTTTACGCTTTGAGGAGTTCAAATAACGTATTTTTAGATCATTTGTATCATATTTTTTACTACATTATTTTTGACCATAATTTAAAAACACTAAGAATTTTTGTTTTTCGATTCATAATAATCTTTTAACTCCTCGTAACGTATTTTGAGATGGTTTAGATCGAATCTTATACTATATAACTTTTCATCAAATTGTACAAACACTAACAAAATTTTGCTATTTGATTCATAGCAATCTTATTTTCCTGATATTAAAAAAAATTATTCTCGTGTAACATATTTTATTGGATTACATGGGCAGTTTAATGGCCCAATGGGACTACCTAGCTTCATCTCGCCCACAAATCCACTCACATATATCTTTTTCTAGGCCTCGTGTAACACACACCTTTTGAAAAAAAAATCTGATTTATGAAAAGTTAATACAATTGTTTTATTTGACGATGACGCGACAATTTTGTTAACATAAAATGCAATTAGTAACTGTGCTCAAATAATAATATAATAAACGGATACAAGATATATTAGTATTCAAAAATTCATATTAGACATACAAAATAATATTTTCTAAATACACTATAAAATGAAGAATAAACCTGAGAAATTTCAAAAAAAAAAAACTATTGTATAAAACACCCTATCCTTTTGAAAACTCCAAAAAAAAATCCTCAATTAAATTTTTATTTTCAAATACCCTCATATATGGTTAAAACTAATCATTGATTGGTGTAAAAAAAAAAATTGACCAAAATACCCTTTTATTTCCATATGTAGTAATTTAAAAAATATTTTTGTTATTTCTTAGTTAATTTTGAGAAAACTCATAAATTTTTTAACATGTGTGATTTCAAAAAATAAATTATTAGATGTTGTGCTTATATAATTTTAATATTTTATTTATTATTCATGAAAAACTAACATGAAATTTAATTAATATTGTTGGATACGAATACGGATACGAATATTTTTCGGATAATTGAAACGGATATTTGATATATAACTTAACTATTTATTTTACTTTGTACATTCAAATAAAATTTAAAATAATATTTAAATAATATCTAAAATGTACATCATCATTTTTTTTATTTGTTTTAAGAAAACCTTGATTTTAAGAAGAAAAAAATCACTCATGAAGCTTGAAAAAAAAAAAGAGAGAGAAGAAAAGATTTGGAGAAGAGGAAAACAATTTAGGGATTTGAAAATATCTTGAAATTTCTTTTTATGCATTTTTATAAACGAAATTGGTTCAGGGATCATGTGTCATGTTTTATTAGATCCATATGATCATAATCATTTAAATGTAAAATAAATTATGAAAAATTGATATTCGTTTTGTATTTTTATTCGGATCCGGATACTATTTTGATTACCGGATTTGGATCCGAATCCGAAAAAACGGATTAGTTCGGACCCGGATAATTTTATTCGTTTCCGAATATTTAGTCGGATTCCGTTCAGGTAGGTTCAGATAATATCGGCAGCATTTACACCCCTACGTGTATCCCACCCTCATGATTCTTCGACATTTCAATATTTTATAAATTATTTTCGCTATTAAATGTGAGTTCTTTTTTTTTATATATATATTTTTATCAATAAAACAACTTAATATATTTACTTAATAGTGTATAGATTGTATGATTTATTGATTTTACATTTGGTATACAACATCCCTCGTGATTCTCCGGTATTTTAGATCCACGCGACTTGGTTAATAACATCCAAAATTGAATTTCCACAAAGAACACATTTTCACTCGATACACAAAACACCTCATACACATTGCTAAATTCAATCCTAACAAAAAAAAATCCATCATAACTTTAAATATGGAAAGAGTGGTGATAAACATTCCCTTAAAATTTTCTAACTCAATTGATGTGTTGACAAGAACATTAATTAGTAGTGGTAAAATATAATTATCTCTTTTGTTGTCTTCCTATATAATATTAACCGTTTCACACTTCGTTGATGAACTAAATGTTTAACTAAATTTAAATTTTACAAATATGGTAAAAAATATATTTGGATGGACCGATTCACCATTTAGCACATGTCAAACGTGTGAAATTTAATAAAAATATAATAAAATAAATAAGTTATGTTTACCACATGGCAAAACCTAAGATGTAAAATTTATTATTATTAAACGTATTTAATGTTTTTTTGCCAACACATCCGACTTTGTGGGGGATTTTAGATGGGACAAGCATAATTTTTCTTAGGAAAATAGAGCAGTCATCCACACGGAGACCAGTCATCCTAGTGCATGTTTTCGTCCATACTATCTTATATATAATGCTACTCCCTTGCCTGGTGAGGACACGTGGCAAGAGGTATTTTTTGTTTTCACCCCATTTTTTTTAAATTACAATTTGGTCATTTTTTATTTATATTTTGGTCCTATTTTATTTACATTTTGGTTCTTTTTTTAATTTACATTTTTGTCTTCTTCAAAATTTACATTTTGGTCCTTTTTTATTTACATTTTGATCCTATTTATTTACATTTAGGTCCTTTTTAATTTATATTTTGATCCTTTTTTATTTACATTTGGTCCTTTTTTATTTTACATTTGGGTCCTTTTTTATATTTCGGTCTTTTTTTGCTACTTTACATACATATTAATTTACTTCAATTTTTAAATTTACATTTTGGTCCTTTTTTACATTTTGATCCTATTTTCCTATTTTATATTTTGGTCCTTTTTTACATTTCATTGTTTTGTTGCTATTTTACATACATATTAAAATTTGCGAATATGTCCTGATTATATTAATCGATTTTAGAAGCACCTGAATAAATATTTATACAAATTATATTAGAATATAATATCCGTGATAGACTAATTTCATGAACCTTATGCATCTATTGACATTATGATATTTGCAAATATATCATGATTATATTAATTTAGTTCAAACGTGCGCGCGTTAATTCGCACACGCATTAGTTCTATTTAAATAATTATATAAAAAACATCCCGCGCAATTTTGTATGATTAATACTAGATATTCCCCTCGCGGGCATAAAACTAGTTAAATTAATTAATACTAGATATTCCCCTCGCTTTGTTTTGGGGTGAATTTTTTTATTTTTCTATAAAATTTAACAAATATATTGATATATTTAACAAATAATATGACATGCATTTTGTATGATTATTCTTGATATATTTAATTTTGTAAATACTTGCTTGATGTTTAAGGTTTCGTAAATTATGTACTACACTTATTTTTTTGAATCTCAAAAAAATTAAGCCTTTCTTGATTGTACGTCATTTTGTTGGGGTATACATGAAGATTTGAGAATGGGACTATAAAATGAGACTATAGAATAAGACTATAAAATATTTTTTTTAATTACTAAGTTAGTTAATTAATACACGAATGACTGACTAAGTTATAATATAGAAAAAGCCTTTCTTGATTGTACGTCATCCCGTATCGTATTATTGTCGTATCCCGAATGACTGACTATGACTAAGTTAGTTAATTTGCGAATAGTTCGGTAGAGGGTATTTTGCTCCAAATTTTGCTCCAAATTTTTTTAATTACTATATATGAAAATAGAAGGGTATTTTGCTCCAAATTTTTTTTAACACCATCCATGGTTAGTTTTAACCCCATAGGGGTTGTTTAAAAATAAAAGTTTGATAGAGGGTTTTTTTTGGAGTTTCCAAAAAGATAGGGGATTTTTTAGAATATCCAAAAAAGATAGGGGTTTTTTTGAAAATTTCCCTTTGAGAATTGTCGAAGTTGAAAATTCCGAATATGCACTATGTTACTAAGACGTTTCATTTTATAGTCTTATTTTAAGAATTTGAAATTCCAAAATATTAAATATAAACTTTTGTGTAAAATAAGATATTTTTAGTTAGAATTTTTAATTTGCTTTCCCTTTATAATATACGATAAAATAGTTGCATTGTTTATATTATACATTTTTTTATTTGAATATAACATTTTGTTTTAGACGAAAGATGTGTTCTTTCTTGCCCAAATATATAGTTCTTATCCACAATATTAAATACATACTTTGATCTAAAAAAATACATTTTTATTGGAATTGGATTGTTAGTTTATTTTTGCTGTATACATTTTTTTCAAATTTATACATCATTTTTTTAAAAATTACAAATTTATACTTTTTGAAATAATTTTTGTTTACATGAAAACTCAAATAATTAAGTGAAATTTTTTGTTTAATATTTACAAAAATAAGGGGATTAAAGAAAATTGCCCACAAAAATTCAGCAATTTTTGTTTGAATATTAAGCCATTTTTTATAGTAAAAATAGGTTAAAAGAATTTGCATTTTGATGGATTTGAACCAACTACCTAGAGGACATGACCCAAACACACAAACCCTTGCACCAATATGTCTTTCTTGATATATTATAGATTGTTTATTTATATGTTAACTTGGCCAGCCACGTGTCAGTATCACATTTCGCATTGAGCATTATAAGAAAGATATATATATATATATTAGTTTATTAGGGTCTGATGCATAAATATTTCATGATTCATTCTATATCTTCCAACAATTCAATATTTCCGAAATAACCTCTTGAGACAAAAAAAAATATCAAGATTATAAAAGGTTAATATTCCAAAATCAATTTCAATATTTATGTATGATATTTCCTTGAATAAAGTCGACGGTGGCAACATGGCAGTTTGAATAGTTGAACAGTCTGTGCTTGCAATAAATTGAATCTTTCTTGAAATTTATTATAATTTATAAGTAGGGGAGCCACATAAACCACACACCCTCATACGTGTCACGTTGATGGATCAATTCCACCTCAAAAAACATGAAAACATACAAAAATGTCAAATCGATAAAATGATGGGTCCCTCCTTGATTGTTCGTTCATAAATGATGGGTCCCACTTTTATTATAATTTATGAACGAACAAGTACATTCTTCCGTGTATTTTGATCATGATATTATTCCATTTTTTGTAAGATCTTTATGATTTTTGTGATTCTCATTCATTTAAAACGAGGGCAAATATTATGATTTATGTGCTGCAATAATTGGGAGACCTATTTTAAAACACGAGTTATGTGCTAAGTTAGTTAATTCGCGAATAGTTCGCGAATAATACACGAATTATACGAATTTTGAAAAATATGCGAACTTCGAATATCCAATTCAGTGATTCGGAAATATTCGCGAATTTTATGGCAAAAAAATATTCAGCCGATTTTTTGCCGAATTCAGTGATTTTCTGCCGAATTTTTCAAATTGAAAACTTTTAATTGTTTTTATGTATTCCAATTTCTAAGTTAATTGAGTCATATCATGATCTAAGTTAGTCAATTCGTAAATAGTTCGTATTATACACGAACATATACGAATACGAATATTATTCATTCACGTTTTTTAGGTCCGATTTTTTTGTCGTATTGAAAAACGCACTATCCGAATTATACACGAATATATCCCGTATCGTATTATTGTCGTATCCCGAATGACTGACTATGACTAAGCTACTTAATTTGCGAATAGTTCGCGAATAATACATGAATTATACGAATTTTGAAAAATACGCGAACTTCGCGTATCCAATTCAGTGATTCGGAAATATTCGCGAATTTTATGGCCAAAAAATATCCAGCCGATTTTTTGCCGAATTCCGTGATTTTTTGCCGAATTTTTCAAATTGGAAATTTTTAATCGTTTCTATGTATTGCAATTTCTAAGTTAAATGAGTCATATCATGATCTAAGTTAATCAATTCGCGAATAGTTCGTATTATACACGAACATATACGAATACGAATATTACCCATTCACGTTATTTTGGTCCGAATTTTTTGCTGTATTGAAAAAACGCACTATCTGAAGTATACACGAACGTATCCCGTATCGTATTATTGTCGTATCCCGAATGACAGACTATGACTAAGTTAGTTAATTCGTGAATAGTTCGCGAATAATACACGAATTATACGAATTTTGAAAAATACGCGAACTTCGCGTATCCAATTCAGTGATTCGGAAATATTCGCGAATTTTATGACCAAAAAATATTCAGCCGATTTTTTGCCGAATTCAGTGATTTTTTGCCGAATTTTTCAAATTGGAAATTTTTAATTGTTTATATGTATTGCAATATCTAAGTCAAATTAGTCAATTCGCGAATAGTTCGTATTATACACGAACCTATACGAATACGAATATTATCCATTCACGTTTTTTAGGTCCGAATTTTTTGCCGTAATGAAAAACGCACTATCCGAATCTTGGGAATTCACCCGACCCCGGGCCCGCGCAGCGGATATGAAGGCCCGGTCCGGTTCCCTAAATCCAAGATCACGCCATGACTTCGAGAGTACGATGCAAAGTAGGATAGACGATTACCAGCGTGAAATTGATCACGCACGACGGGTTGATCGCTCGTATCCTTCTCTTCCTTCGGTGTCACGTTGGTGACTAGCCCGTACGTCCCATACCGCACGTCTCCCACCGTCTTGACACGCCTCGGGTTGTATTCGTGCGTTCCATGCCCGCATGCTTCCACAGCCCGTTACTCGATTACTTCTCCGGTTTGATCCCAACGAAGAGCCACATGTGTCGCTCCTCTACCCGTATCCACTGTGAGTCGTAGCACCTCGGTCGCGGATGCACCTGCCTAGACGATGCACCGACGAACTTGCATGATTGCGTTTCGATTCTCTAGACGGAGAAAACTCTTTTCTCGTCTTTTCTCTTTCTCTCTTTTCTACGCACTCTTTCATCATGTGATTAAGAGTCTCTCAATTTCTGGATAAATTATGGATTAACTCCATTAATTTCCTGGTTGAACTTATCTTATTCAACTGAACTGATGAGAGAGAGAGAAACATCATATATATACTCCATAGGACAAGGATGGCCAAAAGGTACGTATATCTTCTATACAACTTTTCAAACAGAAAACTGCATATACCCTTTCAGTAATATGTCAGAACGAAAATGGTAAATTCCTCTGACAGAAAATCAACTAACACGAAAGTTGTAGATAATCTTATTATCTTTCCAACCCAATTTGGCCCAGCCCAATTGGAGTTCGGACCCGAAAGTTCGGCCGTTTTACTAACTGTATGTCAAACTGTCGCACCCTTTCGGTATTTCATTAGAACGACACTAATAATTCGCTCAAATGAAATATATTACAACATGAAAGTTCTAGATAATCTCATTATCTAACTAACCCAATTTCAACCATTCAAATCAGAGTTTCCTACTGAACGTTATACCAGTTTTACTAATCTGTTTCGTATGTCCACGAACGCGTACGTTCGTTTGTCATACGTACCATTTTAGCGTTGATCCAAAACTGTATTTCCTTCACCGAATTATACACGAATGTATTCCGTATCGTATTATGACTGACTATGGTATCTCAAATGACTGACTATGGTATGCGCCTCGTTGTTCAAATTATTTGTAAATATATAAGCTCTCTATATAACATGAGAAAATAGCATGTCCATTAGGCCGAACCCAAACTCATCCACTCTTGGTTGGTTTTGGACACCAAACGGGAATTTCACAACAAAATCCGCATATAATTTTCTTCGAGATCCCGGAATATTACATTCATGGAATGTTCACCTATGGAGGATAAAAGCACTGAGCAAAGTGCGATTTTTTGGTTGGTTGGCGATTCATGATAGACTCTTAACGGCGGTGAACTTGAAAAAACGTGGGTGGCCAAACAACGAAGGATGTGCCATTTGTACCCAACATCGAGAAAACGTAAGCCACCTACTCCTCTCACATGTCCGTATGCATCTAGGGTTTGGAATTCGGTTGTTCTATTTTTCTCATTACCCCATCTACAACCTTCCGAAGATCTTATTTATTTTCGGAATTGCAATAAAAAGAAAGGAGAGAAGGCTTTCAATTCTAAATGGAGCACGTTATGGATTGCAACCATGTAGAATATTTGAAAAGAGAGAAATAGGATAATATTCTCGTTTAAAGCGGTGTCCACTTCTCTTCTAACATCCATGATAACGAACGAGGCGACCAAGTGGAGAGTAAACTGATGACATATAGAACGGTAAAGGTCCTTGGGACTTTCGTCGTCACCAAGAAAGTGCGGGATTTAACTGGGAGCTTCTGAATGTTCTGATCTAATGGTTCAATAAATTCATGACTTTGCTTGTATAAGCTTTATAGTTAACCTCATGATATATTTCATGATTCATTCTGTATTCCTATTCCGAAAGTTAATATTTCAAATTTAATTTAATCATCTTCTTTTCCTATTCCGAAATAACCTCTCGACACCAAAATATCAAGATTATAAAAGGTTAATACTCCAAAAATCAATTTCAATATATATTTATTTTATTTCGTTGAATAAAGTCGACGGTGGCAGGTAGGGATGTCAATGGTATGGATATTGCCCGAACCGACCCGAACCGTATCCGAAGAAATATCCGGATTCGAAAAAAAATATCTGAATCCGAGTGGATCCGGATATGGATATGGTTGCTAATTTTAGGATCCGGAACCGGATTCGATATTCGGTTTTGGTGCGGGGACCGGATCCGTGTTCCGGATCCGAGTATTTTAGGATCCGGATACTCGGAACCAGATTCGAGTATCCGGAACCGGATACGGATACGGATATTATATATTATTTTTATGTATTATATTTGATATTAGTTGAAAAATCATATACAAATTAATGATTTGTGAGTGATTTAAACTCACAATCGTAAAATTACGTTTAAATATAATCATATTTATCGTTCATATCACAAATTATATATATTTATAGCTAAAAGGTAAGTTATATTATGATAACATAGTATCCGTTTTAATATCCGAAATAGAACCGTATCCGTATTCGTATCCGACAATATCCGAACCGTATCCGTATCCGTTTATTATCCGAACCGTATCCGGATCCGTATCCGAAAAAAAATATGGATATGAATCTGGTATGACCACGATCCGAACCGGATCCGAACCGTTGACACCCCTAGTGGCAGGGCAGTTCGAGCAGTCTGTGCTTGCAATAAATTCAATCTTTCTTGAATTTTATTATAATTATAATTATAATTATAATTTATAAGTAGGAGAGCCACATAAACCCCACACACCCTCATACGTGTCACGTTGATGGATCAGTTCCACCTCAAAAAACATGCAAAATACAAAAATGTCAAATCGATAAAATGATGGGTCCTTCCTTGATTGTCGGATAAGAAAGACAGGGAGAATGAATGGGTCTCGCCACGTTTTCACATGATGGACAAAAAATAAAGGGAAATTATCAAAAAAAACCTCCTATCTTTTTTTAATATACTAAAAAAAACTTCAATTTTTTTGGAAATTTCAAAAAACCTCCTTTACAAATTTTTATTTTCAAATATCCCTCTATGGAGTTAAAATTAACTATGGATGATGTTAAATATTTTTTTATGACCAAAATAACCTTCTTTTTACATATTCAGTAATTAAAATAATGTTTTTGTTATTTGTATTAATTTTAAAAAAGTCCTAAATTTTTTTAGCTTATAATAATTTTAAAAAAATAATTACATATGTTATATTTATATAATTTTAATATTTCATACATTATATATATATATATATATATATATATATATATATATATATATATATATATATATATATATATATATATATATGACTTTCATATTTTTTTACTGAAAAAATAACATAAAATAGTAATAAGATGAACAATAATATTAAAAGAACACCTTGCAGATATTTAAAAATTAAAATATCATGTATCTATTAAAAACATACATAAAAGAAGAACGAAAATAAAAATAAAATAGATGTTTAAAGAAATATTTTTCTATCAATATATTTTCAAGGTGTTTATTTTATTATTATCTGATGTTAGATTTTAATGAATAATAAATGAAATATTAAAATTATACAACACACAACATTTAATAATTTTATTTTTGTGAAATCATTATATGTTAAAAATTATTTATGAATTTTCTTAAATCTAATAAAATTAATGAAAAAATAACAAAAATATACATATGAAAATAGAAGGATATTTTGGTCAATTTTTTTTTTTAACAAATCCATGATTAAATTTAACTCCTATATGGGGTATTTGAAAATAAAACTTTGGTAGAGAGAATTTTTTGGGGTTTTCAAAAAAATAGAAATTTTTTATAATATCCAGAAATGATAGGAGTTTTTTTGAAAATTTCCCGAAAATAAAATTCATCAACAGTAATCATAAAGGGAAATTATATTCTGCCTCCTGAATTGGAGTAAGGTTTTCCTGTGGCCTTCACAGTGAAACCACTTGTGAAACCGCCTACGTGGCTTCGTTTCATTGGTCAATACAATGTATTTTGCACATAAACCCCTACTTTATATAAATTAACAGACAGGGGCTTCCGAAAAAGTAGGGGTTTATATGCAAAAATATATTGTATTGACCAATGAAACGAAGCCACGTAGGCGGTTTCACAAGTGGTTTCACTGTGAAGGCCACAGGAAAACCTTACTCCCTGAATTGCAACATCACCTCCTCAATTACGTCATGATTTGATGTCAGCCCATTCAATCCACACGGACCGTTAATTCATACGGTCTCTCAATTTTGGATGGGAGTTTTTCATGTGTTCATAGAAACACATCCATTATCCATAGCTGTCCAATTCTGTCTCAGCCTGTTCTTCCGGCCATGCTCCTAGCCACACCACACTCACTCGCACCCACCTAAACAACACTCCCCAACTCTTTAATCTTTAGTCTTTACTCTTTACTCACTAGTCACTAGTCACCAACACACACAAGACGATTTTTAGGATTTTTGGCTTCAATACAAGGAATATTAATTAATTAATGTTTAATCAAAAAGCGAGAAAGAAAAGCGAAAAGTTGAATATGGGGTGGAGGGCGCTCAGCCTCCACCCCAACCTCCGCCCCTCAGCCGTCCTCCACCTCGCCCCACCCCCAACATCCTCCATCTCTACCCCCTCAGTCCTCCTCGATGTCCAACTCCACCCCTCCTTCTTAAACGTAGCCGACGAGACGATCTGTCTGACGACGAGACGAGATCTGTCCAGCACCGACGACCTGTCCGACGACGCTTGCAGAGGAGTACCGACGAGACGAGACGAGATCTGTACACCGCCGACGAGACGACCTGTCCGACGAGGCGATCTGTTTCGAGCAGATCCGACGACACGTACCAGATCCGTTTTTCGCTCACAGAGAGCACGGAGTCGAGTATCTGTAAGAGAGAAGAAGCTAATCAACACCTAGATTAATCAAAAGGTCAAATTGACGTTCGAGAGGTTGAATTGATAGGAGATAAAATCCTCAAACATCATTCTGGTGGACGAAGATGAGATTTTGGTGGTCGAATTCAAGGGGTTTGAAACCCATTCCAGCATTCAGATCAAGGTTTTTCGAACCCACTCAAGAAGAAATCGAGCCAACCAACAGATGTCAGACCCACTTTCTGATCAGCACTCCACTGGTACAGGCATCACTCTGTACCAGTAACCCTGAGTCATCTTCCCCAACCCACTCGAGTCACTTCAGATACCGGTACGACTGAACACTCAATTCAGATCGTGGAGCGATGCGACAATGCGACAGATCCGAGACAAGCGACGCGATGCGACAATGCGACAGATCAGAAGATGGGGTCGCTGTCAGACGAGTGGACTCACCCTAACAATTAAGTAATTCGAGATCGATTAAGAACCGGAAAAGATCCCGAACAACGCGAGGACGACGCAATCGGGACGAACTTTGGAAACGAATTAACGACGAATTTTGAGATCTATTGGAGACGAATTCCGAAAACAAACGATCGGAGAAATTGAATATGTTAGCTCCTTGGCGACGCAATCGGGACGGCATAGGCGGTTATGGGATGCTTTTACGCTACAACCGACCCAGCAAGACCACGAGGGAGACCGAGTCAGTGACGACGCGAGGGAAACCGAGTCAGATCTTCAAAATAGCGTAATTCTCGACCCGAGTTGCTATGAAGTGCATCTCTCTGGCGACGCGATCGATATGGCATAGGTGGTTATGGATTGGTACTAGGTTATAGCAGATCCAGCAAGACTGCGAGGCAGGTCCGACGCGAGGGAAACCGAGTCAGGCTAAGACGAGAGCATCATCCTTCATAATTCCGACGACAAAGACAATGAACATCAATGGCTAGAAATATTTTAACAATTTAGATCACCTTGTATCTTTTTTCGTTTCGCATCTTTTGTATCGAAACTTTTTCTTTTAATATATCAAAACGAAAAGATCAAGCACGTATCGTGCTTGCTTTTCTTTCAAAAAAAAAATTAATGTTTAATCAATGAATTTAATTATCATTTTGAATTGATGCCAACTCATTTTCTTTAAATACTGTTAATTTATGCTTAATTCATCATATAACCATTTAAAGATGCTTATTTGATAACGAAAACTATTAGTGACGACGAAATAACGACGACGAAATAATGACCAGAATTTTTTTATCACAAATACAATGATTTGTTGTGACAACTATTAGTTCGTCACTTTAAAGAGTTCTTTTGTGACCGATATTGTTTTGTTACTTTAGAAAATGTTTAATTGTGACGACTTTCGTTCGGTCACTTTTAAAGATGCTTATTTGTGACAACATTTATACTGTCACAATCATGATATTTATTTGTGACAAATAACTAAGTCACAAATATTAAATTTTCACGACGAATTGATGTTCGTCACAATTGTATTAAAAGTTATTTCATATATAATTTAAAGAAAATGATTGTTATTCGAAAAAATTATAAAAATGGTATAAGTGTTTGCTCGTTGTGATATATAAAAAATAAATTGACTAATAATCGGCAAAAACTACATACAACAAACATTAGTTAATTGAAATTTATTTCATCACCATCATCATCAACAAATTTTCATCATTGTCTGTAGCATCTAATGGATCAGACATATCAAAATTTTCATCATCACTAATTTCTTCACCATCAAAATTATTTTTTACCCGAGTATTCTTTACTGGAGTACCTACTTCGGTAGTAACTGATTCCGGCCTATACAACATATGTAAACCATCCTTCTTCTTCAACAGGGTTTCTCCAATTTTGAGATAGTGCGTTTTTCAATACGGCAAAAAATCCGGACCTAAAAAACGTGAACGGGTAATATTCGTATTCGTATAGGTTCGTGTATAATACAATTTTTATTAAAAATCCGGTAAAAAAAATTCGGCAAAATATAAATATCGCGAAGTTCGCGTATTTTTAAAAATTCGTATAATTCGTGTATTGTTCGTGAACTATTCGCGAATTGACTAACTTAGATAATGATATGACTTATGTAACTTAGAAATTGCAATACATAAAAACAATTAAAAATTCTCAATTTGAAAATTTCGACAAAAAATTACCGAATTCGGCAAAAAAATCGGCCGAATATTTTTTGGCCATAAAATTCGCGAATATTTCCGAATCACTGAATTGGATACGGAAGTTTGCGTATTTTTCAAAATTCGTATAATTCGTGTATTATTCGCGAACTATTCACGAATTGACTAACTTAGGAAAAAACTTAATTAAACACAAATTTAATTTGAACTTTCACATTAAATTACTCCATAAAAAATGTTAATTTTGCTAATTATTGGAGAGAAGGATTTCCATAATTGAACTGCATTTAATAAAAAAAAATCAAAATCGAGTAATGAGAGAACACTTTATCATATCAACAACTTGAGAAAATATTACGTGCCACTTTGACCAAGAAGGGAAGCTACTTGTGAATCTTGTGATAAAGAATGAGTGAAGGATGAATTCATTTCCAGTGTAAAAGAAGATGAATATCATTATAATAAAATCGACCAAGTAAGAAAATTTGTTGAAAAACAGAATTATGATTCATTGATTTTGTCAAAAGCAAGTTCGAATTTTTAGTTAAGAGGAGCCAAAGAAAGAAAGTGAAGATGCCAAAAAATAAAGAAAGAAGTTAACAGAGTTTTTCCCGTCATGGGAGCTTCTATGATACACTCTTTTTACAAAAGGGTAATTTGGGTATTACAAATATAAACATGTATTATTTGTTTAAGTTCTCAATTTGCATTAACAATTGTTTTCTCCATTTTAGTGGTTACCTTTTTTGCATCTCTCTTTCTCTCTCCTTCCTCTCTCCTAATTTGCACCATAAATACATTATGACATATTTTTCATCAAATATGGTAAAAGCATACAAATTAATAGCAAAAGGAAGAAGAATATAAATAATAATAAAGATTATACGATCATTCTCACAACTAACAATAACGTTGTGTAAGAACAAAACAATATACTTCTTTAATTTAATTTTATGAAATCGAAACTTGGAGTAATTTTTTCAGCTTGTCGCAAAATACTATAATCTTTTTGTTTTCGATCCCGTTCCAATAAAAATGAGAAAACATTCTACCAAATAAATGTTTATGAAAGAAATAGATGGATTTATACAATTTATCATTTTATTTAAAAAATGGTTTTAATTGATATAATTTAGAGACAAAAAAAGTGGAAGAGAAATTTCAAATTCTTAATTTTATTCAAGTTTGTTGCTCCAGTGAATACTCTAGAAGTTCGATTATGTACCGATATAAGTAATTCATTTCTTCTAACTGTACTTTTGAATCCACTTACTCATGTGGAGTGAATTCACGAAGACATTAAAAGTATTAATAAATCGAGCGAAACTATTGAATCCACTGGAGCAAAAGTATTAATAAATCAATTAGTTTTACAAATTATTATCTGAAATGTATAAATTCAAATCCCTCATTGAAAACAACAACATTAGTTAAGAAAGTCGAATTATACTAACTCATTATTAAATTAATTCATTAATCCATTAATTCACAATATCAATACATCGCAATACTGGTACGAGGTATTAGTATATAATACTTATTCGTAGACTAATGCGCTTGTGCTGATTCGAAGACTCATTTGTATAAACATACTAATGCGACCCACCATTTCTCACACTTTTACTTCACGTTAAGATTGGATGCAACACCTATACCAGAAAGTTGCGAAGTAATAAATAATTTAAATATTTATAACTAGATAAAATTCGAATTTCTGATTTTGCTGCAGTACATATCTTTTCTATGATAAAATTCGAATTAATAAAAAAAATGCGTACCAATTCTTCCCTCAATTTCTGATTTTGCTTCAGTACATATCTTTATGTCCTCTGCTAATTTCGCAATTGTTGCCTTCGAGCTGTCATTTACACTCTCATCAAAAGACTTGCATATCTGAAATCAAAACCTGCATATCTGAAATTAAAAATAAATAAAGAAAATTAAGATGCGAATAAAACAAATTCGAGGGGCACATATGAAATAAGTACAAAGAACCCAACTCGAATTTGCTATTGCAAGCTTCGAATAAGGAACTTGTCTTCGAATTTTTGTAGAGAAATTAGGGCTTCGCTTCAATTTGAGAGGGAAAAGGGAAAACACTTCAGAGGATTTAAGTTATAAAAATTAAGGAAAAGGACAAAACCTCAAAATTCGAGTGGCAACTCTCTCTCTCTCTCTCTCTCTCTCTCTCTCTCTCTCTCTCTCTCTCTCTCTCTCGCGCGCTCTCTCTCTCTCTCTCTCGCGCGCGCTCTCTCTCTCTCTCTCGCGCGCGCGCTCTCTCTCTCTCTCTCGCGCGCTCTCTCTCTCTCTCTCTCTCTCGCGCGCGCGCGCTCTCTCTCTCTCTCTCGCGCGCGCGCGCGCGCTCTCTCTCTCTCTCTCTCTCTCTCTCTCTCTCTCTCGCGCGCGCGCTCTCTCTCTCTCTCTCTCTCTCGCGCGCGCGCTCTCTCTCTCTCTCTCTCTCGCGCGCGCGCTCTCTCTCTCTCTCTCGCGCGCGCGCTCTCTCTCTCTCTCGCGCGCGCTCTCTCTCGCTCTCTCTCGCGCTCTCTCTCTCTAACGATGGAGAGGGGTACTAGAAAGGGACAGGAGAGAGTAATTTATGGGTGCAAAATTACTTTTTTGTCCTTTTTAAAGGTGTATGATAAAGAAACTGATTTAATCTAGACCCTTAGATTGACATCAAACTTTTCGTTTTAATCGTTGGATCATGAAAGGGTGTATAGTAAGGTAAAATGGATGTACGATAGAATCCCCTTGTTAATGTATCTTGAGTAAATCAACCCCCCTGCTGAAATTCATTGAATATTACAAGAGGAAATGAATTCGACATATGTATCGGTACTAATTAGATATTATGATGAAATGCATCTGAACCAAGGCATGGATTATTAAAGAAATCAAGGACTGAATCCAAAAAAATGATAATGTCATTAAATGTCAAATAAAACAAGAACTCATCAAAATGCATCTGTATATGTGCTTCAAACAAAATAAGAAAAACTGTGGAGATAAAAAAAACTCATCCAGATCTCATTGTCTAAAAATGATTCATAGGAACGAGAGAGATTAAATCAAACCCAACATCCAACAAATTCAAGAAATCAAATTGAAATCACGAAAAGAAAAGAAAAAAAGACAAACCTGCAATGGAGGTTCCATGCTTGGCGAGAGAGGAAAGTTTCTCAACATGTGTGAGAGAAACGAGTAGAAAAGCTTTTCTGCGGTGAGACAGAAGAAGCGTTAAGGGTTCTTGGCGGGAGGTGAAAGAAAAGAGAAAGACTGGTGTTTTCCCTAAAATTTGGCAAGACATCATTTGAGGGAAAAAAATCAGATGGAAAGAGACACGGGAACTCAAAGCCTTGTTTTGTCCTACAAATCAAACACACAACCATTTTAACTGTCCAGGAAACCAATTCATTTTCTTGTAAAATCCCTCTAAATACCTTGTATCAAACACCCCCTAAAGTGATACCATTGCTTGTTATTTCATTGCAAAATCAAGTAATCAAATTAAAATGGAAGAAACTACAATAAAGACCCCACAAGCAACTTCAAAATGCCGAAACCTTCTAGGATCTTTAAAATTGGTACTAAAATTTCTCCACCTCAGGTGTGTAAATACAAACTTCACTTCATCTAAAGTCTAATGCAAACTTCACTTCGTCTTGCCTTTCTCTTTTTTGTCATCATGTCATTTTCACAAACATGTTATGTGCACTTTAACAATTATTTTGAAAAGATTTTCCTTTTTTGCATTGTTCCTCTTTTCACAGACTACAAATCCACAAACATGTTGTGTGCACTTAATTCAATTACTTTGAAAGGATTTGTTTTTTGCATTAATCCTCTTTGCACAAATCCACAAAAAATGAGGAAAAAAACACACGAAATCAGATATTAAGCACTAAAAAATCGAGTAAAAAATCGAATAAAAATCGAAAAAACACATCTATTACTGTTAACTCATGTATTGATTTGGATTTCAGTAAAATCCCATGAATTAACGAAAAACTCCAATAAAAAAAGAGATCTGAAAAATACACATGAATTAAAAGCAACCACCAAATAAAAATAACAAATCGAATAAAAAAAAGAGCTACCATTGCTACCATTGGAGAAGGCCTTCCAACTATGTAGTTTGATTCGTTAGAAATTAAACAAAAGAAGACGAAGAAAGCAAACCCCAAGATCCATATCCATGGAAAAGGCTGAATCACTCAGTTTCGCCGGAAACGTCGCCCAATTCCATCTCGTTTAGCCGAGCCGTCACTTTCTACCTTGTACCACGGCCGGGAGAGAGAAGGAACCGGTTTCGCCGGAGAGAAGACGCCATCGTGGCAGCGCCTTTTCGTCTTTGCTCCGTCGCGCGCCTTTTCCTTTTTTCTCTCTGTCGCGGATAGGGTTTTGTTATACTGTTTTGTTATCCTGGGTGGGGAATGAGGAAAGAATAATTTGTCGTACCATTTTAGTTTTTCACGACCGCCCAACAATTTTAGTTTTTCACGACCGACGTCAAAAGTTTTTTGACTGAATTTCCGTCGGACGATACATATTTTGTTTGAAACTGCAACTAACATCCTCAATTTTTGTAGCTTAGGTTACTAAAGTTCGGTTCAGGGCGTTGATTTATTTTTATATAAAGATAATTGAACTCTTGCATTATTCCCTAATCATTTCTCTCCTTCGTTTTCGTTTGCATAACACAAACTCTTTTAACATAGTTCGAGATGACGCCTACGGACAGTTCCACACAGACTCGGATCAACAAATTATTATACACCATGTTAGTGATTTCTTTCTTTACAATGTCAGTAACATATTCATTAAAGAAAAATAATATGCACGGCATTGTCTTGCAATGGCTCGACGCACCTTTCCACACCATTAACTTAATCATCATTGCGTTCTTACTGATTGGTTCCAACACAGTAAAAAATGTGTATTTTGATAGAGTTATTCTAGGAGGTGTACATGTTCTGCTATTCATACAAGGCACCAGTTCTGCCGTATATTTTGTCATAATGCTACCTGCCAAACATTTTGTTATGAAAGAAGTTTTCTGTATATTCTTGGCTTTTGCAATAATTGGATTTTCAATTCTGTTTGCAAATGTTTTAACTCAAGGGAGAAATCACACGGATTCCGAAGAAAGAGAAGAAGAAATATTGGATGATTTGATGGATTTTTCGACAAACGCAATTGTATTGAGTTATCTAACATTGTGTTTCCGAATTTACACTTTTTTGACTGATGATACTTTTCTCCCACGTACTTCTCGATCAAGCGAATTCTTCCTAACGGCTACAGTTATAACAGGATTATTCGCGTCTCTTATAAATCTTTCCCCGATACAGAAAACCTCACAATTAAGAAAAAAGTACGTAATCTATCTCAATCTTATCAGTACTGGAATTGTAGGATTGTCTTTGATCGCATGCATATTCTTCCTAACAAAGGAAATTTTAGGAGGTTATTCATTTCTGACTCTCGTATCTGCAAATATAATATACCTTGTTACTTGTCTATTATGGAAAGATAAAAAAGAAAAACAAGACATAAATACAGACAATTCGAAAAATAACTCTAGTGATTCGAAAGGCAAAGTTTTGCCTTTTGACTTGATGAAGTTGTTTTTTAGTTTCTTGGTTGCCGCCGAATCGGTCGTTGACAAGGATAATGTGAACTACAAGCTGTTTGTGAGTACGACATCCTCAATTTTGTTCCATTTGTTAACTTGGAGAATGCACACACATTTTCCGTTATCACTTCACAAAGCCAAACTCCTAGAAATTGGATGCCATTTTTTAATGGCAATCGACATAGTGTTTTTCGTTTTCTATACAAATACAAAGTGAACTGTAACTATAACCGACAATTATTCGAATATATATATAATCGAATAATTGTCGGTTATAGTTACAGTTCACTTTGTATTTGTATAGAAAACGAAAAACACTATGTCGATTGCCATTAAAAAATACAAATATCAACCCCATTTGAAACTATTCAAATCCACCCAACCCAATCACCTCCCACCTTAGCAACGTCAATACATCATCTCCCCGGTTAGAACCAACATCGCAAGCCATCAGTGATGCCCCTCATGACTCAGTGATAACGATCAAAGAAAAAACGCATAATCTAGACCCAATCTCTATACAAGCTTTCATACTAAGTGAAGGTAATGAAACAGATCAAGATATCCACACTGAAGCACAAAAGATCAGAAGAAGTGAGAGGCTAAGAGAGAAAGAAAGCGACACTTACTTTTTTCTGAAATCCAAACTAGAAAAGGCAAATACTCTTTAACCACATAACTCAAATGCAATTGGGACAACACCATAATCCACGTCACAGGGGTATATGGCCCAATCCCGCAAGAAGAAAAAAATGAATTTCTCTAAGAACTTGAAAAGGAGAACACAGACAAACCGTGGATAATTCAAGAAGATTTCAACCTCGTAGCCAGATCAGAAGAGAGATCATCAAACTCGCAAAGGAAATGGAGAGAAGCCCAATTATTCTCGAACTTTATAAACAAATGCATCCTGATCAATCCTCCCCTAAGTAGTGCCGAATTCACATGGAGTAACTCCCAATCCTCCCCTTGGATGCAAAACTTCCCCAACAGTCAACAATCAGCCCTGACTACAATTGGATCAGATCACAAACCCATTCAATACATTGCCTCAACTCTTATCCCGTGTTTCAGGTATTTCGATTCGAAAATTCATGGCTTTCACGAGCGGGAGGCAGAAGCTAAGCCCGGCTGTGGATATTTAACGAGCGGGAGAAGGAGTGGAAAACATTAAAATATACACACCGGGTTTATAAATCCCGATCAAAAGGTGTCCAGTGAGGCGACAACTCGACCAAGATTCCTTCACGAGACGGATTTCTGCCCGAGACATTGGAAGATTCTTAGCGGGCTTTTAAAACCTGGCCTTTATTTTGTTTTTTTCCGCCGTGATTACTTTGGATGTGATGACCCGTCAGCGATTCTCTGGAAGATTCCTACTGGGTTTCATAAACCCGTTAGATGCGTTTGTTTTTTGAGACAGTTGTACTAACTCATCCGGTCCTAAAATTTTGTTTGACAAATGATCTCACCCGCTTGAAAGGAAAAAAAAATGCAAAAATACAAATTTGTTTAATTAGCATATATGAGATACTTTTGATAATTGACCTGTAAATTTGTGATAAATGAATTAAAGTGATTAATTTGTGATATAATAATATTATTGTATATAATTCGATAATAATAATAATAATTATTATTATTATTATTATTTGTGATACTTTAATATAAAAATGATTAAAAAAATGTCCATACAATTGAGCGGGAAATTGCCTTTTTCGATTTATTTTTCAGAAAATGGAATATTTTTTATTATATTATATAATTAATTTTTGAGTTATATTAATATTGAAGTATTATTTGCGATGTATGAAAAAAGTTTAAAAAATATATATATGTATGTATCTACGTATGTATGTACGGTTGTATTTTGAGCGGGAAATTTCCCATTTTAGATTTAGGGTTTGGAGAAATGTAGTATTTTTATATTATACTGTATATTATTTATATTCGTATTATATTAATGAAATTAAATATTTTACTATATTATTTTATTAAAATTACAGAATTATTTATGAGTAATGAATTAAAAAAACAAAAAAATATATCTTAAATTACATGAGTGTACTTTTTGAGTAGGACATGATCAATTTGCGACAAAAAATGTGAATAATTCTTCTCACTTATTTTTTCGCGGCAAATCGTATAATTCGATATTATATAATAATAATAATATCATTATTATTATTATTATTATTATAGTATTACAAGTGATATATTAATATAAAAATGATTAAATTCTACTCGATATAGTACTTTTGAACAGGAAATGATCAATTTTCGGTTTAGGGTTTGGGAAAAGGATCATTTCTACATATAACCCTATTTTGAATCAAAATTTAAAAAATAACCTCCTGTCTAAAAATATTCCAAAAATAACCCCTTTTTTAATAATATTCCAAAAATAACCCAAACTGAGATTTTAAATCTCGTCGGAAATTTTTTATTTTTTTAAAAAAAATTTAAATATAATATATTTCCCCAAATTTTACCAAAATATCTTTTATGAACTAATTAATACACTTAATTAAAATAATAACTAGTACATGTTGGCCGTTAACTTAAGACATAATTAATATTTATTAGAATTTACAAATTAGATTCAATTTTAGTGAATATTTAATTATATCTTTTAATTAGTACGTTAATTAAATCTAACTGTTCTATAATGGAGAATTCGGCAGGTATATTTTGGAGATGATTTTTTTTTAAAGTTATTGTTTCAAAAAAAATATTAAAATTTATTGCACTCCAAAATGTACCCGTCGAACTCTCCATTATTGAACAATTACATTTAATTAACGTGATAATTAAAACATATAATTAAATATTCATTAAAATTTATTCAAAATTATGAATTCGAACAAATATTAATTACGTATTAAGTTAACAGTTAACATTTGAAACTATTCAAATCCACCCAACCCAATCACCTCCCACCTTAGCAACGTCAATACATCATCTCCCCGGTTAGAACCAACATCGCAAGCCATCAGTGATGCCCCTCATGACTCAGTGATAACGATCAAAGAAAAAACGCATAATCTAGACCCAATCTCTATACAAGCTTTCATACTAAGTGAAGGTAATGAAACAGATCAAGATATCCACACTGAAGCACAAAAGATCAGAAGAAGTGAGAGGCTAAGAGAGAAAGAAAGCGACACTTACTTTTTTCTGAAATCCAAACTAGAAAAGGCAAATACTCTTTAACCACATAACTCAAATGCAATTGGGACAACACCATAATCCACGTCACAGGGGTATATGGCCCAATCCCGCAAGAAGAAAAAAATGAATTTCTCTAAGAACTTGAAAAGGAGAACACAGACAAACCGTGGATAATTCAAGAAGATTTCAACCTCGTAGCCAGATCAGAAGAGAGATCATCAAACTCGCAAAGGAAATGGAGAGAAGCCCAATTATTCTCGAACTTTATAAACAAATGCATCCTGATCAATCCTCCCCTAAGTAGTGCCGAATTCACATGGAGTAACTCCCAATCCTCCCCTTGGATGCAAAACTTCCCCAACAGTCAACAATCAGCCCTGACTACAATTGGATCAGATCACAAACCCATTCAATACATTGCCTCAACTCTTATCCCGTGTTTCAGGTATTTCGATTCGAAAATTCATGGCTTTCACGAGCGGGAGGCAGAAGCTAAGCCCGGCTGTGGATATTTAACGAGCGGGAGAAGGAGTGGAAAACATTAAAATATACACACCGGGTTTATAAATCCCGGTCAAAAGGTGTCCAGTGAGGCGACAACTCGACCAAGATTCCTTCACGAGACGGATTTCTGCCCGAGACATTGGAAGATTCTTAGCGGGCTTTTAAAACCTGGCCTTTATTTTGTTTTTTTCCGCCGTGATTACTTTGGATGTGATGACCCGTCAGCGATTCTCTGGAAGATTCCTACTGGGTTTCATAAACCCGTTAGATGCGTTTGTTTTTTGAGACAGTTGTACTAACTCATCCGGTCCTAAAATTTTGTTTGACAAATGATCTCACCCGCTTGAAAGGAAAAAAAAATGCAAAAATACAAATTTGTTTAATTAGCATATATGAGATACTTTTGATAATTGACATGTAAATTTGTGATAAATGAATTAAAGTGATTAATTTGTGATATAATAATATTATTGTATATAATTCGATAATAATAATAATTATTATTATTATTATTATTATTTGTGATACTTTAATATAAAAATGATTAAAAAAATGTCCATACAATTGAGCGGGAAATTGCCTTTTTCGATTTATTTTTCAGAAAATGGAATATTTTTTATTATATTATATAATTAATTTTTGAGTTATATTAATATTGAAGTATTATTTGCGATGTATGAAAAAAGTTTAAAAAAAATATATATGTATGTATCTACGTATGTATGTACGGTTGTATTTTGAGCGGGAAATTTCCCATTTTAGATTTAGGGTTTGGAGAAATGTAGTATTTTTATATTATACTGTATATTATTTATATTCGTATTATATTAATGAAATTAAATATTTTACTATATTATTTTATTAAAATTACAGAATTATTTATGAGTAATGAATTAAAAAAACAAAAAAATATATCTTAAATTACATGAGTGTACTTTTTGAGTAGGACATGATCAATTTGCGACAAAAAATGTGAATAATTCTTCTCTCACTTATTTTTTCGCGGCAAATCGTATAATTCGATATTATATAATAATAATAATATCATTATTATTATTATTATTATTATAGTATTACAAGTGATATATTAATATAAAAATGATTAAATTCTACTCGATATAGTACTTTTGAACAGGAAATGATCAATTTTCGGTTTAGGGTTTGGGAAAAGGATCATTTCTACATATAACCCTATTTTGAATCAAAATTTAAAAAATAACCTCCTGTCTAAAAATATTCCAAAAATAACCCCTTTTTTAATAATATTCCAAAAATAACCCAAACTGAGATTTTAAATCTCGTCGGAAATTTTTTATTTTTTTAAAAAAAATTTAAATATAATATATTTCCCCAAATTTTACCAAAATATCTTTTATGAACTAATTAATACACTTAATTAAAATAATAACTAGTACATGTTGGCCGTTAACTTAAGACATAATTAATATTTATTAGAATTTACAAATTAGATTCAATTTTAGTGAATATTTAATTATATCTTTTAATTAGTACGTTAATTAAATGTAACTGTTCTATAATGGAGAATTCGGCAGGTATATTTTGGAGATGATTTTTTTTTTAAAGTTATTGTTTCAAAAAAAATATTAAAATTTATTGCACTCCAAAATGTACCCGTCGAACTCTCCATTATTGAACAATTACATTTAATTAACGTGATAATTAAAACATATAATTAAATATTCATTAAAATTTATTCAAAATTATGAATTCGAACAAATATTAATTACGTATTAAGTTAACAGTTAACATGTACTAGTTATCATTCTAATTAAATATACTAGTTAGAACATAGAGAATGCTACGGTAAAAATTGGATATTAATTATGTATCACTAAATTATATATTTCAATTAATGTTTGAATCTACACATTTTAGTTGTCACAAAAAAAACTGAAAAAAAATAAATTTGTTTGGCGGAGCTAAATTGACAGAGCCAAAATAATTGGCGCAATAATTTGCATACTTGTCCACTAAATCAAATAAATGGCAGAGCCAAATTTGCATATCAGTTTCACATTTCAATAATTGGCAAGGGCAAAATAATAATTTCTTAGTTTCACATTCGTAAAAAGGCAGGGGCAAAAAAATTGGACAAGTCAATTTCCAAATTCATTTTTTTTACTCTCGGCAAAATAATAATTTCTTAGTTTTTGGCAAATTAATAATAACAACACGAAATATTTACTTTTCAAAAACAAACACGCAACTACAACTAGTTTTTTAATCTTCGGCGGATGAAATATCATTTATGAAATTGAAACAATTTAGAATCTATATATAAATCACACATTCTTTGTTAAACAATTTTTCAAAAAAAACGAAAACACCAATACCTAGGTCAATCCGTAATTAGGAGATATAGGACAAAATTGAAAAAATACAAACTTGGAGAAGCTTTCTTGGCTCCTCCCCTTCGACCTGGTGGTGACGGTTCACCGGTTTCAGGCGAAAACCGACTGCAGCAGCCTGCAGGCGAACGGCAGCAGATCTGGTGACGTCCTCGGGCTCTTTTTTGAATCGTGAAGGCTTAGAAAGTGTGTGTGACTGTGCTCTCTGTAAGTCTGTAAGAGAAGGGTTGTATTATTTGCTTAATGAATTTGGATATCTATCAAAGTGGATCTGATATCTTTGTTAATAGAAGGGATGTATTATTTGCTTAATGGATTTGAATATCTCTCTAAGTGGATCAGATATCATCGTTAATGGATGTAAAATTTATATCTTTAATTAATCCGCAATAATGATCCGATAAATTCGCAATATCACCAATATTTCGTCGCAATCTCGCCGCAATATCCGCAATATCGCAAAAACGCTATTTGCCACAATATTACATTGCGAAATTGCAATTCTAAATCCCAAACCGTAATTTCCGCAATATCGCCGCAATTTTAAACACTGATATATACAAAAAAGTTAGGAAGTTCCGCGCAATTATAGGACGGGCTATTGTTAGTATTATTAAATTCGGAACAAGTACAAATTTTTAACTGTTTGGCAGTAGGATTATTGTTATTCAAGGCCTTGTCACATGTATAAATTTCTCTCAAAGCAAATAGAATGACATTACCAGGCTCTCTGTTCTTGTGGATTCATATATTTCAAAATTGTCAAAAATTTAGAACTATAATATTTTAGTATAGCCTTATTTAAAAGCCCAGTTGGTTAAGGGTTAAGGGTTTCACATCCATTCCACTAAAACAATAACTACTCCTAGCTCAGTTGGTTAAGGGTTTCACATCCATTCCACTAAATTGTAGGTTCGATTCCCTAGCACCCTGTAATATGTTTTGTACATAATTTTTCTTCTTGATTTTCAGGTAACATGTTTTTAACAAAATTAATAACCTTCTCCCAACATGTACCAATATGATTTTCATATTGTATACATGAAAAAATATTAATATTGCTCATTATTGATAATATTGCTCATTTTGTGTACATTACTATAAAAAGATCGAATTACTCACCAACTCGCCAATGCAACATTGATGAAAAATAATTAAACAAATAACACAATTCAACAAAAAGAAAAAGATTATCCCGCGCAAGAGCGCGGGCGTAGAGCTAGTTATTGATAATATAACTCCACAAAATCCTTTCTTTCATTGTCTTCTCATCTAATCGTCTTTGCTCTCCTCTTTTCCGCAGATCAGAGTCGAACCAAATCATGGATAGCACCAATATGTCAAGAAAATGATCGAGAGAAAACCCTTTGATCTACGACGATCTCTCTCTTCAAGTAAACCAACAAACGGTCGAAATCGATCATCTTATTCTTCACCAAGTATGTATTTCTCTCAAAAGCTTCGATCTTTGTTCGTTAATCTTATCGATTATCTTCTTGTTTTAGATGGAAAGAACGAGAATCGAAATCGCAGAGAGGAGGCAGAGATACGTCAATCAATTATACTTCGCGATGCAAAATGGCATCGCGAAAAGAATGAGGTCGAAAGACCAAGAAATCGAGAGAGCAACGGAGATAAACAGAGCATTGGAAGAACGGTTACAGAACCTAGATTTGGAGACCCAACTATGGCGTGAGCTCGCCCAATCACACGAAACCACGGCCAATATTCTGAGATCCAATCTCGAACAAGTTCTCAACAAACAAGAAGAACAAAACAGGGTTTTTCGAGAAGAACCAGAGGAATCTTGTTGCAGCAATGGTGACAAAGGTTACGAAGAAGAAGACGCTAAGAGAATTAGGGTTTGCAAGAACTGTGGCGAGAAGAAAGCTTCGGTGATTCTCCTGCCATGCAGGCATCTCCGTCTTTGCGATTCGGGCGAGCTTCAACTGTGGAAATGATGTGTGTGAGAGAGAGAGAGAGAGAGAGAGAGAGAGAGCGCTGTGAGAGAGAGAGAGAGAGCACTGTGAGCGAGAGGGCTGGAGAGAGCGCTGTGAGAGAGAGGGGGATAAGTTAATAAACGGGTCGGGTTTTAGTGATGGGTCGGGTTAAATGGGGTTAAAACATTCCGGGTCGGATAGAAAAATAGGTATAAATAACATGGTTTGACAGTTTTTTAACTGAGGGGGCACGAGTTATTTGACGGAAGGGGCAAATCGAACAAAAATAACAAGTTTATGAGGAAAAAGAACCAAAAAAATAGTCATGGGACAAGTTGAACATTTCGATATTTATTAGGGACCAAAAACAGATTTTTTTCCTAATAAAATAGACTCAGTAATGAATGTACCATGGCCTTATTTGAAAGTCCAACATATTTCACAAATTTTGAATCAAGCATGTCAATTTTTACACAAAAGAAAAATAAAAAATATACTACTTGTAACAAAAATATATATAATTTGCATAACAAAAGAAAATTCTTTATTGCAAAGCTTTATCAACATCTAACAGAGCCAATTGAACAAATAACACTTCATGTCTCTTTTTCGTGCCATCAATATTCAATACTACAAGTCTATTAACTAGGAAATGTATAAGTTCCAAGTTCTTAAACCGTTTCGAACAAAGCAAAATGTTATTTTACACGCAAATCACAATAACATAAAAATTCAAAACAATATAACATAAAAAGGGATACAATACACATACAAATGAGGGAGGCTAAACTACTTAATTAAGTACCAACTTTTTGGTACTTAATGTTTTTTCACCATTGAATTTGTATAGAGATTTGTGTATTTAATGATGTGCACAAACTCTCATGACCATCATGAAAAAACACAAATCTCAATGCAAATCCAATGGTGAAAAAACATTAAGTACCAAAATATTGGTACTTAATTAAGTAGTTTAGCCTCCCTCCATACAAATTATATATGTTTCAAGTATGATTAAATATCATATATAATTATATATTGCTAATTACAATGAGAGTAACTAAATAGCTTGTACAAATTAAGTAAAGTTTGTGCTTGTAAATTTTAGCCGTCTGATTAGTTTTAAGATCCGTGCACATTAGATTAAAAAACGCTCCGTTTAACGCTCCTCCGTCAAAAAGAGGAGTTCCAGTTTTTTCTCCTTTCCGGACCCGAAGCCCGGGCTTTATTTTTTGTATATATGGGCCGGCTCTGCTTCAGGTACCGATACCGGTACAACACTTACTATTGGTAATCGTTGCCAACCGAATATTAACCCCATTCAATCCTAACAAGATAAAATTAAAAAAGTTGAGCATAATAAATCGAATACTAACCCCATTCAATTCTAATAAACCTTAAAAACAGTCTAATAAACACCAATTTCCCCCAATCTAAATCCTTAATGAACCATAATTAGCACCCTTCAACCCCATTTCACCAAAAGTAGCCTCAATACATAAAACATAGTCCCATTCTTAGCAACCTTAATTAAGACCCAAATAATCCAAAATCAATCAATTTTGACATTAAAAAATAAAAAATCAGCATATAATTTAATTGAGACTGAACAATTTCTAGAAAAACTGCAATTGAATGGAATACTACTGAAACAATTATCACCGGTGACATTTTGGGCATGTTAGATGAAAACAGAGAGCCGTCGAGAGATCCAGTTTTGTCTCCTCACCATACCCTCGCACAACTAGAAGGATGGAGCCGTCGAGAGCTCCTTAGATATGCTTTTCGTCTGTGGTCTCCTCTGAGAGAGCAGCATCGCATCGCATGAGAGCTCCAGAGTCGTCGAAAGACCTTGAATATTTGAGGGCCGTCCGGAGCGGAGGGCACTTGAGAGAATGCAGCTCGCGAGAGGTATTGGCAAAGAGAAGATAGACGATAGCCGATAGGCGATGGAAACTCTTTTTGACGGAGAATACACAAAACAAAAAAGACGTTTAGCTATTAAGTCTGCACGGATCTCGGAACAAGATCGAACGGTTAAGAACTTACCAGCAAAATATAAAAGTAAATTTGTACAAGTTTTTTAGTTACTCTCGTTACAAATATATCAAATATAATCATAAATATCAAGTATAATTTATTATTTATTATCAGTGTTTTAAATTGCGGCGCAATTGCGGAAATTGCGGCCCGAAATTTAGAATCGCAATTTCGCAATAACATATAGCGGTATATTGCGTTTTCGAAAAATTGCGGCCATTGCGGCGCAATTGCGGGAAAATTGCGGGAAAATTGCGGTAATTGCGGGTACAAATTGCGGAATAATATTCAAATCGTTGTAATTTTCAAATCCTTCCATCAAATTACACGAAATTTATATTGAAATCGCTCGTCTCGACGAGAGGAACGCAATGATGGGCTTGAATTTGTGAAATTTTGTCTTTTACCCTGAATTAAACACGAAACACACGTTAAATTAATTTCGTCGAGAATTATTTAATATAAACATTATAACATAATTTTTGAGATTATTTAATACTTAGTTTCCATGTTTTATTATCAAAATATTTGATAAAATATACTCATAACATATATAACTTCTAAAATATGTCATTTTCATCTATAAATATATGCCTTTCATAATTTTCATTGTATTTCATTGATGTTTCGATTTAAAATTTGAGTTATAGTGTTTTGATATTTTTGGATGTCGACAAAAAATTCTTCAACAAAATACAAATCCAAAGATCCCGTATAATTGCCATTTTAATGAAAATTTTATGATCAACTTTTATTTATACTGAAAATGTTCCTGGACAATCAACTTTTTTATCCTTTTTAGAAGAAAATATTGTGAAAAATATATTTAAACAAACTATTATTTTTACATAATTTAATATCGCAACGACTGTCCGCAATAAGTTCATTGCGCCGCAATTGCGCCCGCAAACGCAATCCGCTGCAAAAAAGACCCGACCGCAATGGACCGCAATATCGCAATTTAAAACATTGTTTATTATGCTACTTTAATACGAGATTATTCAAAAACTTAAATGCTTATACATGACCATCGACTTAACTATTATTTTTATGCGATGTGATGCGGGTTTTTTCAAATATTTTATTAGCTACAAACACCCAAATTAAACAAAATTTGTTAAATAATATATCAAATTTGTAAATACTATTGATGATATCGCAACGGTACATTTTTGTAGAAGTAGGCGTTGTTAATTGCCAATGGTCCCATAGCCTAGATGGTTGAGTGTTCAGCACAATAAACCCTCATGTTGTAGAGGTTGTGGGTTCGAATCCCGGCGGCATCAATATAAAAAAAAGAAACCTATAATGGCCACGATTCTTGGCTTATGATTCTCTTAAAAAAAATAAGAATATTGTCTTATATATTCTCCCCAAATTCTCTCTTTCGTTTCACTTCTTTGATCTGATATATTCGAGGTCTCGACACATTGTCAAACCTCCTTCAAAAAAAAAGATATTGGTCATTAAGTCCCTTTCTAGATATCGTTACTATTTTCTGCATAATTTAAAAAAAAAAAAATCAATGAATCTTATTATTGGATTTGATCTTTTTTAATTTAGTTTAGTATTTACTATTTTCATATATTTACCGTCCCTTTTTTTACTTTTTAAAAATTAATGGCTCAAAGTCTAATATTGTGTTTTTTTGTTTTGAAGCACTCAACACATATCAGTTTGAATATTTTTATTCTTTTGAGCTTTATTTTGTTCCGTTTAAATTTACCTCTAGTCCGAACATTGGTCAGAAATACAATATGCCATATGGTATAAATCTTATATATAGATACAATAAAAAATAAACATTAACATAATTAGACAAATAATTATTTTACTTTTGCTAATTTCACATGATTTTATTTCCATATATTTTGACAAATCATAAATATTATTTCTGAAATGGCAAGTTAAATTCCAGTTCTAAATTTTAAATTGGATACGTATGGTATATATATAATTCATATATAACCCAATATAATTATTAATCACAATATATATTTTTAGCACAAATGGAAATTGGAAATTCAACTAGAGATACTGTGGAAACTTGTGGTGTACCATAAATAGTCATGCTCACATATGAATATCAAAACAAGTCTCGAGATAAAATATTAAAAAAAAAACATAAATTACAAAAAAGAAGGCAAAAATAAATGGTTCATTAATTCACGCCTTAAACATGATTAACAATCGGAATAGTCATTCTCATGAAAATTAGACGAAAATGGAAGAAGCCCATTTTGTCCTTTTCGCGCCATTAATCGATTCGCCAGTGTCTTTTTATACTATTTCAAGGGCTTTTTCGCAAATTATCAATAATCCAGGGTCTTTTTACAAAATTTCATTTGTTTTATACCTCGAGGAACAACACGATCAGTTTCTTCCTTCTCTCTTGTTACAGTGTGTTCCTTTTTCTGCATTAATAATTATTTTGTAATTAAATTGTAACAAAAAGTAGAAAAATGAAGTAATTAAATTTATACTTACACATACGTACACAATAGAAATAATAATAATATTAAAATGAACCTGGTGCATAGCAAGAGCGTCATGATCTAGTCCCTCGAGGCATGACCACCTTATGCAGTTGCAACACATAAGCCAACAGCTGGTAAAATTATTTTTTCAGCAAATTTACAAAAAGGCCCCTGTATTATCTCAAAATTGCAAAAAGGCCCCTCACCTTAGTGCCGTGATGTTTGAGGATTTTCTTTGCAACGGCTCCAGCAGCGACTCCACCGATTGTTTCTCTCGCCGATGATCTCCATGCCCCCTAATTAAATAGATGAATGAATTAAATAATTTAATTATGTGTTTATGATGATGATATCAAGTTAGTATTGACTGGTACGATGGTACCTGTACGGCTCGAATACCGTATTTGAAATCAAAGATTGCGTTTGCGTGGGAAGGCCGGTACGTTTTTGAAATTTCAGTATTTAACAATACATATAAACAAATAGCACAAAATTTAGGGTTATTTAAGCAAAAATTTAGTCCAAGAGAACCTTTCCAGATTGAAGTCCAAGAGAACCTTTTCGAGATTCTTCGATACTTGATTGAATTGATGGATCTGGTTTTCGCTTGCTAGATTTTTCGAATATATAATACCCTTGACCATTACTTTTGCATACAAGTCCATAATTAAATTTTAATTAATTTGGTAAAAACAAAAAAAAATGTAAAAACAATACCTTAACGGCCATTCTGAACAATAATTCCGTTAAAGGGGAGTCAAAATTCCGTCATTTAAACGCATTTGCAAAGCCACTCCAAATCTTCAAAAAATAATATTAAAATAAAAATAAATTTGAAAAACCTCCCATTATTTATTTTTTGGACCTTACTGAAAAGCCTCCTCCAATCACGGCAATCTTCTTAGTTTGTCTCGGTTTCAGCCCCAAATCAGTTACTTTCAGTACCTGTTTATTCAACAAATTTTATAAAACAATATAATCAATATAAAAACTAATACAATAATAAGGATTAAGTTATGGTAAATTTGCAAAATACATGAACGAGCCCTTTTGATGTGTTGGAGAGTGAGTAGGAATTCCTCGAATAATGTCATCTTATCAGTAATATTACACAATTTAGTTATGGTAAATTTGCAAAAACAACCCTATGTTATGCCTAAATTGCAAAAAATATATATATATCCCCTTCTATTCATCAAGAAATCAGAAAGAATCGTGAAGCTCGATCATGCGAAAATTAAGCATTTCTGAATATATTCGATCGACCTTATCAGCAAAATTGTGTTGATGTAATCGAAATTTTGAATTCTCTGAGCAATAATTGCATAGAGAGACCTTATGAGCAATTTGTTTAGCTGGAGAAACCTTTTAGGAGAAAATATTGGATTCTATTGCTAATTTGCTATTGGTAGTTTGTTAGCTCAAAATAGTTTACCTCTGAGCAAAAGACAGAACTATCCTGAGAGATCGGCCCCCTTTATAATGGATTCTATTGCTAATTTGCTATTGGTAGTTTGTTAGCTCAAAATAGTTTACCTCTGAGCAAAAGACAGAACTATCCTGAGAGATCGGCCCCCTTTATAATGGATTCTATTGCTAATTTGCTATTGGTAGTTTGATGCGAGATCCGAAATGTTCTGCAACGGTCAAATCCAGATTTCGGAATTCGAACGTTGGGATCGGGACAGCTGGATCCGAATATTCTCGACCTTTCCGACCGTTAGACGCATGAGTACGTCACATCCGCTCCTCTTTATATAAGCAACCCCTTTCATTCTCTTTCGCTAATTCCATTTTTCAGATCTAATTGAGAGAGAGAGAGAGAGAGAGAGAGAGAGAGAGAGAGTCTTGACAAGAACGAGATTGATTCAATCAAGAGCGAGAGAGAGATCTAATGAAAGAAAGTTCTTCTTCCTCTCCGTAAGAAAAGCAATGGAGTTATCCTGTAATTTCTTCTCATTGGGCTTCGATAATGGAGTTATCCCTCGATGGATTCAATGATGATGACGAGCTGACCAGAGACCAGAGACAATGAAGCAATGGAGTTACCTCTTTGTAATTTCTCTCTCCGTAAGTTCCCTCTCCGTAATTTCTCATCCTTCGTGTTTTCTCGTGTTCTTCTTCACTTCTTGTCTTCGTTGCTTTTATGCTTGTGCATTCTTTTCTTTTTTGAAACGATGAAGAAAATTCCAAACTTGCCCTCTGTTGTAATGCTTTTTTATCATTTGGGTTTTGTGCATTTTTTTCTATTTTTTTTTAAACAATTAAGAAAATTCCAAACTTGCATTCTTTGAACTATATAATTTTTTTTTTCAAAACCTTCATTCTGTGTTATACTTACTCTTGTTCATTCCTAAGGCCCATAAGAAACTACAACATTTCTGAATATATTCAATCAACACTTTTTTCATTTTTTTTGGGGATATAACTTGCAATTTTTGTAAAACTTGCAAGTTTAGGAGTAAATTCTCTGAACAAGATTGAATTCTCTGAATATATTGGATCAAACATTTCAAACATTTCTATATATTTGTATGTTTACAAGTAGTTAATTCACTTAGCAAGTTTGATTAAATTCTCTAGATGTGCTAATTTTTTTATTTCTTTTGTTGATCAGGTGTTATCAGTGGCAAGGAATCAGAGCACTCAATCATCAAATATTTAGCAGCACATATGGACGAGAGGAGCACTCAGAGATGGATATTTACCAGTTGCTTGTTTATGATGAAATATGTGTGAAGTGTGAATGTGTAACATGTAATCTGTGTGTGTGTGTGTGTGAACATGTGTATGTATAAGTGTGTGTGTGTGTGTGTGAACATGTGTATGTATAAGTGTGTGTGTGTGTGTGTGTGTGTGTGTGGAGAGGGTTCCGGCCCGAAAGTGGGCCGGGCCCTCGGGAGGGGGGTCCGGCCCGAAAGGGAGCAGGGCCCGCGGGAGGGTCCGGCCCGAAAAGGGAGCGGGCCCTCGGGAGGGGGTGGGGTCCGGCCCGAAAGGGGCTCGGGCGGGGGTCCGGCCCGAAAGGGGGCCGGGCCCTCGAGGGGGGGGGGGGGGTCCGGCCCGAAAGGGGTCCGGGCCCCGGGGGGGGGGGGGGGGGGGGGTCCGGCCCGAAAGGGGGCCGGGCCCTCGTCGGGGGGGGGGGGGGGTTCGGCCCGAAAGGGGTCCGGGCCCTCGGGGGGGGGGGGTCCGGCCCGAAAGGGGTCCGGGCCCTCTGGGGGGGGGGGGTCCGGCCCGAAAGGGGTCCGGCCCTCGGGGGGGGGGGGGGTCCGGGCCCTCGGGAGGGGGGGGTAGGGTCCGGCCCGAAAGGGGGCCGGGCCCTCGGGGGGGGGGGGGGGGAGGTAGGGTCCGGCCCGAAAGGGGGCCGGGCCCTCGGGGGGGGGGGGGGTAGGGTCCGGCCCGAAAGGGGGCCGGGCCCTCGGGGGGGGGGGGGTAGGGTCCGGCCCGAAAGGGGGCCGGGCCCTGGCGGGGGGTCCCGGCCAGAAAGGGGGCCGGGCCCTCGGGGGGAGGGGGTCCGGCCCTCGGGGGGAGGGGGTCCGTCCCGAAAAGGGACCCCCCCTTTCGAAAAATATTCATCATCATTAATTTAAGCCTAAATATTATGAATATGCAGACATAATTTAGTTTCAAAATAGTAATGAATATGCAGACATAAAACAAATATTAATGAATATGCAGAAAGTTTCAAAATATACATCATCATTAAAATGTTAATTTAAGCCAAAATTTAGTTTCAACTACAGAAATGTTTCAAAAATTTAGTTTCAACTCCAAATTGTTTCTTAAAACCTTCTCCAAGCTGAATTTCTCATGTACGAAAAAAATACAAATTTATTTCATCAATTTAAACATTTATATTTCCTTATTTACCCCACAATGGATAAGTTAACCTATATATATATTTCCTAATTTACCCTGCATTTAATAAATCAATCTAATAAGAATGATAATTGGGGAATATAGTTTCCAAATTTTATGAACGAACAAGTACATTCTGTTGTGTATTTGATCATGATATTATTCCATTTTTTGTAAGATCTTTGTGATTTTTGTGGTTCTCATTCATTCAAAACGAGGGCAATTATTATGATTTATGTGCTGCAATAATTGGGACACCTATTTTAAAACACGAGTCCTATATTCCGTGTTTAAATTCTTCGAAAACTAATGAAACATTAACTTAATTCGTGGATTGAACATAATATACATTCCTATAATGGCCATGAGCTAAATTCCATGTTTAAATTGTGTCATTCGAGTTCAAAAATATACTCGAACACAAATTGTATTTTTAAAACAAATCTGTATGATATTTAAAACAGTGTTATTTAAAAATTGCGTACAAAGTAAAGTATATATCAACTAAGTATATATTAATTTAATATTGATTGGGTTTTATCAAAAATATATAACTTTTAAATAAAACGGCTCAATTTGATCATAACAAATCTTGTGAGATAATTTTTTACATATAGGTTTCCGTGAGATCCATATACCTAAAATTCATTATTATGAGTTTCTGTAGAAAAATATATATTGAGCATCTAAAAAATTCAATGATTCGAATATATTGTGGATGCATCACAAATTTGTTGACTTGAATAAATTGAAATTTAATGATTATGACGAATAACTAAATATTGAAAAAAATAGTGGAATGAATATAATAAAGTAGTTATTTTTGGAACTAAATAATTTTTTCATTGGAGTGATAACTCAAATTCTTATCAAAATCTTCAAAATACCCACCCATTAATTTTAATATACATTTAAAACATAATTATTGATTTATCACTATATCATATTTTGTATTTCCATGATTGAGACATTAACAAGCATAATTTGTATGATCTGTAACGAAATTCAACCCTTCAAAATTCAAATGCAAGAAACATACAGTGAATAAATATTATGATAATCTCGCGTTGCGTTGCATTGAATATAAATACCATATCAGATACTATACGATGAGAGTAATCCATATCATATTTATTAAATATTAGACTAAATTTTATATGTACACCTACAAATTTCCACAATTTTACGTATATTCCTGTAAAACATAAAATATCATGAATATTCTTACAAAACAACTAAAATTTCATGGATGTCTTTTTTATTAGATTTTGATTGGCTATTCGTTCAAGATTATCTCTATTTTTTGTTTTTCCAATTTTAGTCCCTATATAAATATGAAATAATATGTATGTTGAAAAACTCGAAAAAACACCAATTAGTGATAATATTAAGGAATATGTAACCGTAATTTAACAAAATGACATATGTAAAATTTTAGTAGTTTGTAAGGGTATTCATGATATTTCACGTTTTACAGGAGTTAACGTGAAATTATGAGATTTTGTAGGGATACATCTGAAATTTAGCAAAGATATTATACAAAAAGTATACAGACCCAAACAAATTTCACCGAATTGCTCCCGATTCCTTACGTGGAAACAAATTTTCTTTGGTGCGCCATCTCAGCGATTATTTGTTGGGCAATAGAGAGCAGAATTTTCTGTCTTACATCTTTCCACTTCTAGACTCATCCAATACAGGTTCCTTTTACGGCGATTCTTCTTTTTCTTTATGACAGCTACACACACTATCAAATGACACGTACAAACACGTATCAAATGACACCTAGGAACCCACTACTAAACAAAACCACTTTAATTAAGTTCAAACAAATTCATACATTACAATATTTATCAATTAAAATTTACAACAATAAAAAAAAATGAAGTTTCAATAACAAATAATTTGTATTTCATCAATTAAAAAAAAATGAAAATTGCATTTCACTTGAATAACAAGTAATTTGTACTCCCTAATATTAATGTGATGCTTCTCATATTGCTTGAGCTGTTATGAGAGAAGTTAAATATTGTAGCTTAAAATTGAAATCCCATAACTGCATAAAAAAAGTGAAGTTATTGTGAAATTAAGAATTTTAATAACTAAAATGAGTAATCACCATCAATTTGTGAAGTTCCTGAGATTGTATTTGGCCAAATACATGCTTAATAAACCCATAGCTGGCCAATACACAAATTAAACCCTTTTAACTTGCAAATGTGCCCCTGAAAGATATACCCGAAAATTAAAAGGGGTATAAACCCGATCGAGCCCTTTCTCTCTTATCAAACTACAAGACTCTCTTCGAAGACACCCGAGCCTCCTACAATTAGTGCCAATATAAAGAAGCGCTCCGTCCGATATTGTATTTGCCAAGTCCAATTTGTTGAAGATATTTGCAAATTTGACTGAGTGGTTTGAGGTTAATTCCTGAAATTTAAATCAAATATATAAATTAAAGAGTGTAATGTGTCGTGAAGTAAGAATAATGAAATAGTGATAATTGACTTACATGATTACAATCACCAAAATTGATCTTTTTAAATCATAAATTAAAATGTTAAACCATAATTAGGATGTTAGATTTGATGGTGTTAATTTTTATGATGACCACATCAAGGCTCATGGGGGAGTATAAGGGGGAGGTACAACATTTTCCAAGAAAGAAAAGGAGAATGAATGGGTCACGCCACGTTTTCACATGATGGCCAAAATTCATCAACAGAAATCACAAATCACGATAAAAAAGAAAATAATCGGTACGGTACGTTGGTACCATAGTCAGTCATTCGGGGATACGACAATAATACGATACGAAATACGTTCGTGTATAATTCGGATAGTGCGTTTTTTCATACTGCAAAAAATTCGGACCTAAAAAAACGTGAAAGGATAATATTCGTATTCGTATAGGTTCGTGTATAATACGATTTTTATTAAAAATTCGGTTCAAAAAATTCGGCAAAATATAATACCGCGAAGTTCGCGTGTTTTTCAAAATTCGTATAATTCGTATATTATTCGCGAATTATTAGCGAATTGACTAACTTAAAATTCATGATATGACTCATGTTACATAAAAATTACAATACATAAAAACAATTAAAAATTCCAAATTTGAAAAATTCGGCAAAAAATCACTGAATTCGGCAAAAAGTCGGCCGAATAGTTTTTAGCCATAAAATTCGCGAATATTTCCGAATCACTGAATTAGATACGCGAAGTTCGCGTATTTTTTCAAAATTCGTATAATTCGTGTATTATTCGCGAACTATTGACAAATTGACTAATTTAGATTGGTACCTCATCCATCCGTTTTGGAAAGAAACAGAGGAATTGAGGGATTTGCGGTACGCTACAAAATTCCAAATTCATTCATTGCATTTGATTTTGCCCCTCTCCCCTCGCCGACGGGCGACACGTGTCCATCCGCGTCCCTTCTTTTCCCGCATTAATTTCCTGCCTTGTTTTTTCATGTGAATTCTGATTGTGATTGTGAATGAGTCTCAGTTTTTTTGTTTGATTTAGTTATCCTATCTTCGTGATAAATTTTTAGAATTTTTTTTTCTTTTTAGAAAAATGAGTAAAATAACATACATGATTTGATTCATAAATTTAATTCGGAAATTATTTTTTGAAAATTGCTAATTCACTTCACCCTTAATACTCTCAAGTCTTGACAGTTCATTTTTAACTACAGAGCGTCACGTCACAAAAACACATGTTTAACAAAAAACGCAAGCAAAGAACATTTTATAATGATAAAAATGTGTAAATAACAACAAATATTTTTTATAGCATAAAAAAATGTAGAAATATAAATAATAACATATCTGTAATTCATGATATAGTAAAAAAGTATAAATAACAAAAAAAAAAAAATTCAAGTATGAAAATAGATATAAATAATATTATAAGAATACAAAAATATAAATAAACAAACAGATCTTTAATCCATAATATAAAACATAATAATAATAAAATATAAATAATAATATATTTTAATCCCAAATATAAAAAAGATTATAAATCAGTTGAAAATTATAAAGATATATAATAAAAAATTATAAATAATATTCAAAAATATATAAATAACATCCATAGTATAAAAAGACGATATAACTACAACGTATCTTTTATTCATATAGTATAAACAAAATATAAAATAATATAAAAAATAGGATCAACGTGGGACGAGAAAAACATCGAACATCAGACAGTAAGTACATTTTTTACCATCATTTAAAATTTAATTTAAATTTTTTTTGAGTGCAAAATCATTTTTGTTTACATACTTATTATAAATATTTGTGCGGGTCCAGGTTAGGGGTGTCAATGGGGCGGATATTGCCCGAACCGACCCGAACCGTATCCGAAAAATATTCGGATCCGAAAATAAATATCCGGATCCAGATGGAACCGGATCCGGAACCGGATCCGGAACCGTATTCGTTTTTACGGGTATGGATCCGTATCTAGGAGCTAAAATTTTGATGGATCCGGATATGAATCCGGATACTATCCGGATCCGAATAAAATTTGTAAACGTACTCCAGGTTCATATCCTTCCAAAAATTACAATTTGATAATCATTCGGTGGTTTGATTATGTAAGGAAGTGCTGGATTAAATGATTAATGTCATAGTATGTTAATGTTTACCTTTTTTTTTTTTTAATATATGTATCACTAAATGTGATATATTTTTAAATATATAATATATTATTTTTTTAGGTACACCCAACAAATTTTAACGTTTGTATATTTTTAACTACATTATCATTTTTTAATATAGTATTATGTTAGACGTGTTTTAAATTAGAACATGTATTTTTATATAATCATAATACTTTTTCGAATATAAATATTCAGTTCCGAATATAATGATATTTTCGTAATAACAACATCATTTCTTAATATGAGTATATTCATATAAAATTTCAGTATCATATATCATTTTTTTTAATTTCAGTTCTGAAAATAACTATTTCATTATATTATATTCATATTTTAAAAAAAATCAGAAATATAATAATAAAAACATAAACAAAAATCTTTATATTTATTATATTTCTTGCATTGTTTAATTATTATTAGTTGGTAAAAATAAAAATAAAACATAACTTATTTTCTTGAGTAACGTATATAATAAAATGGAAACATATGAACCTTATATTTCGAATATAGAATTACAAGGGTGTCATTTATAAGATTTGGCAATTAACCAAATAAATAAATCATCAATCAATTAATAATTATAATTTGTCAAGCTAGCAATTCACCACCAAATCCTTTCTCTTTTTATTCAGTTTTTATCTTCTATTTTACTACTTTCCAAATTCCACTCTCTACTTTCCAAATTCCACTCTCTCTCTCTCTAAACCAACCCCCCCCCCCCCCCCCCCCCCCCCCCCCCCCCCCCTTAAATTCCACCGTTCCACCCTCTCATTTCTCTTGCATGCACCCCTCTCTCTCTCTCACTAGAGAATAGTAAAGGTCCAAAAATCGCAAATTACAAAAGCTCAATAATGGCAGTTGAAGCTCGCCATTTCCACCTCCTTCGAAACAGGTTCTGGTCTTATATATAACTCCACAAAATCCTTTCTTTCATTGTCTTCTCATCTAATTATCTTTTCTCTACTCTTTTCCGCAGATCAGAGTCGAACCAAATCAGGGATAGCACCAATTTGTCAAGAAAAAGATCGAGAGAAACCCCTTTGATCTACGACGATCTCTCTCTTCAAGTAAACCAACAAACGGTCGAAATCGATCATCTTATTCTTCGCCAAGTATGTATTTCTCTCAAAAGCTTCGATTTTGTTCGTTAATCTTATCAATTATCTTCTTGTTTTAGATGGAAAGAACGAGAATCGAAATCGCAGAGAGGAGGCAGAGATACGTCAATCATTTATACTTCGCGATGCAAAACGGCATCGCGAAAAGAATGAGGGCGAAAGACGAAGAAATCGAGAGAGCAACGGAGATAAACAGAGCATTGGAAGAACGGTTACATAACCTAGCTTTGGAGACCCAACTATGGCGTGAACTCGCCCAATCACACGAAACCACGGCCAATATTCTAAGATCCAATCTCGAACAAGTTCTCAACAAACAAGAAGAACAAAACAGGGGTTTTCGAGAAGAACCAGAGGAATCTTGTTGCAGCAATGGTGACAAAGGTTACGAAGAAGAAGACGCTAAGAGAATTAGGGTTTGCAAGAACTGTGGCGAGAAGAAAGCTACGGTGATTCTCCTGCCATGCAGGCATCTCCGTCTTTGTGATTCGGGCGAGCTTCAACTGTGGAAATGATGTGTGAGAGAGAGAGAGCACTGTGAGCGAGAGAGGGCTGGAGAGAGCGCTGTGAGAGGGGGTATAAGTTAATAAACGGGTCGGGTTTTAGTGATGGGTCGGGTTAAAACATTTCGGGTCGGATAGAAAAATAGGTATAAAATAACATGATTTAACATTTTTTTAACTGAGGGGGCACGAGTTATTTGACGGAGGGGGCAAATCGAACAAAAATAACAAGTTTAGGGGCAAAAAGAACCAAAAAAATAGTCAGGGGGCAAGTTGAACATTTCGGTATTTGTTAGGGACCAAAAACAAATTTTTTCCTAATAAAATAGACTCACTAATGAATGTACCATGGCCTTATTTGAAAGTCCAACATATTTCACAAATTTTGAATCAAGCATGTCAATTTTTACACAAAAGAAAAATAAAAAATATACTACTTGTAACAAAAATATATATAACTAGCTTTGCCCCCCGCGCAAATGCGCGGGTTAATTTTTTTTTTTCAATGTTTATTTTTGCGCATTATTTTAAAAATTATTTATTCTTAGACTGGTCATCACACAGTTATTTATTTTTTGGAAAAATAAATAATTCTTTGTAAAAATGAACACCTCAGTAGAAATGGACCCATTGAGATCATTTATACAAGAACAATATTTATTTTTTAGGATCCGGCTTTCCTAAAAAATAAATATATTTCTATTATTTTGATCAAAATACATCCAAAGAAACATCATCGGTGATTTGTAATTATTTCCAAGCCTTGGATATAAAATATCTTTTTTTTTCAATACAAAATACTATTCATCAAAAATTTGAATGTTTATTTTTCTGATAACAACGGTACGTACTCTA
Source organism: Luzula sylvatica (assembly GCA_946800325.1). Taxonomy (NCBI): domain Eukaryota; kingdom Viridiplantae; phylum Streptophyta; class Magnoliopsida; order Poales; family Juncaceae; genus Luzula; species Luzula sylvatica. The sequence continues at coordinate 6,015,491 of OX326957.1, read as the reverse complement.
TTGAATTATCACATAATAATTTGACTTTGTTAAATTACAAAATACTTGTACGCGACAAATTTTTATTTTTAACTCCGGTTGTTTGTACTTTTCCTAGGCTTAATAGTATTTATATTTCACAAAGAGATATGTACTCTCATAAAATGAGAAGAATATATTTTCGCACTATTTATCAAAAATTTGAATGTTTATTTTTCTGATGACAATAGCATATGCTGTATTGAATTATCACATAATTTTGAAAAAACAAATAATTCTTTGTAAAAATCAAATAATTTACTATTGCACCTCAGTAAAAGTGGACCCATTGAAATCAATTATATAGAACAATATTTATTTGGATCAAAATACATCAAAAGAAACATCATCGGTGATTTATAATTATTTTGTAATTATTTACCAAAAAAAAATCGTCCATGGAATTTTTTTTCGATGTTCAGATATAAAAGCTAACTCTTTTCCATGAAAATATTTTTTATTAGCTGTTCCAATTAATTTGTCTGATAACAGGAGAGTTTTTAATGTTTATTTTTGTGCACTATAATAAAAATTATTTATTCTTAGAATGATCATGACAGAGTTATTTATTTTTTGAAAAATAAATAATTCTTTGTAAAAATGAAAGAATTCACTATTACACCTCAGTAGAAATGGACCCATTGAGATCATTTATATAGAAGAATATTTATTTTTTAGGATCCGGCTTTCCTAAAAAATAAATATATTTCTATTATTTTGATCAAAATACATCCAAAGAAACATCATCGGTGATTTGTAATTATTTCGAAGCCTCAAATATAATTTTTTTTTTTTTAATACGAAATACTATTTATCAAAAATTTGAATGTTTTTTTCCTGATAACAACAGTACATGCTCATATATATTTTAGATAAGCGATATAAATTAATGTTTTATATTTTTTTAGATGTATCATATATCTTTAGATTTATGAAATATTTTTCTAAATACAATGTATGATATATCTTTTTGTATGTATGTCTTATATATTTAGATGTATCATATATCATTTCTACAAAAAAAAAAACATTCTGTACGAATCAATTTTCCTACTAGATTTATATTTTTTTGTATCCATTTATAATTTTTTGTCGACGTGCGATGGGAGACCAATAAGATGAAATTTTACTATTTGGAAAAGAAAAAAGACGATCACGTAGAGCGTCGGGGTAAACGGACCGTCGTGCAATAGTCGGTCTCTTCATAAACATATAAATAGAAAAACAAACCAAAACCGGTTTAGATTTTTTTTGAAGACGGCAAAGAAAGGAGAAATATACATGAAATTTTTTTATGTTTTATAAAGATATACATGACATTTAATTTTGTTTTTGTAGAGATATAAGTTAAATTTTAAAAATGCACAGTGCCATTTTGTTTTGCTTGAAATATTTTCGAAACAAAATAAAATTTCATTGTACATTTTTAAAATGTCACTTGTATGATTGTACCTCAATAAAATAAAATGAAATGTATATTTTTACAGAACATACAAAATTTAACAACAAAAATGTACAAAACATGTATATAGTATATTTTGCCTTTTCTTTGTTGTCTTTGAAAAAGTTCTAAACCGGCTTTGATTCGTTTTTTTATATATATGTTTAGCAACAATTATTTTAACCAAGCACTGAATTAAATTGGTAAATATTTTTCTAGATTTAATTGAAACTGAATTTAATTTTTATCTATTTTGTTCTCCTAATATATAATTCATGGGAATGATCCAGATAAGATTACAAGTACAATAATACTTAATTAGGTAACTTTAAGGCCATAAATAACCCCAATTTTGTCCTTAATATAAATCATTATTCATGTAATTTTGCTGCGGTTTGCTTTATGATACAACTATGTTTGTTTATTTAGACACAACAAAAATATTTCTTATTAAAAATATTTAAGAATTTTTATTTTCTCAATTTAAGAAATGTCAGGGTTAATATGCAAAACTTGGAAATCTAAGATTCTGGAAGTTCATTGAATTCTGGGAATTTTTGTTGAGGCGTTTTCTAAGAAAATAATTTGTTTATCTGCTCTTTTGTAACTTCATAGAGTTCAGCGCAATAAGTATTTGGTTCGCATCTATTCTCGGTAAAAAATCAAACTTAATTTGTTGTCATTTGAAAAAAATATTAGATTTGCATTTTTTCTTGATTTATTCAATTGTTTAACCTCCAATTTTGTTTGATTAAATTGAAATTTGTTTTGGGAACAATTGCAACGATAAACTAATCATACATAAATAGAATGAATCTTGCAACAAACAAAGCCATTCCAATTCTCAACAGCCCAAAAAGCTATTCTAATTCTCAAAAATCAAGTTTATAGCCCAATAATACTAACATATTTATTTCTTAATAGCCCAAAAAACTATTCCAATTCTCCCTCCTCCCTTCTAAACCCCCATTTTATTTTCCTTCACCGAACAGAAACCAAAGAGATGAATCTTGCAACAAAGCGATCAGTAAAACCCTCGTTACTCCAATCCATGTCGATGTCAGTCTACGCTCGGGCCACCGGTCGCCGGCCGAAGAAGAAGGTGTACCACCGCGAGCCAGGCCTAGACAAGGCGATGGACTTACGGAAGAAGCCTCAGCTATTGCTCCGCCTTCGCTCCATCATCATCGCCAGCAAGACACGATCCATCCTTCTCCGCGACCTCGAAAAGGAAGTGGGTTTCGTTCAGAAATGGAACTTCGTTGATCTTATACGGAGATATCCTACAGTGTTCAGAGTCACTGGAGGGTCCAGTGGTGGGCCCATTTCTGTCAGACTCACTGAGAAAGTGATGAGGTGGCAAAAAATGCCTTTTCCTTCGCCGTATTTAAATTCCAGACAAGTGGGTCCCGCCTCTCCGCAAGCGAGAAAAAGGGCGATTTCGGTACTTCAGGAGCTTTTAAGTTTGACCAGAGAAAAATTGTTGAGTTCTGAGAAGATCGATGCGTTTCATAACGAGTATCAATTGCCTTGCAGGCTTTTGCTATGTTTGGTTAAAAATCACGGTGTTTTTTACATCACGAATAAAGGAATGAGAAGCACGGTTTTCTTGAAAGAGGCTTACGAAGAGTCGAGATTGGTCCAGAAGTGCCCCTTGCTGATGTGGCAAGATAGATTCGCGTCTTTGATTGGGAGATCGTGTTTGGATTTGAGTAGTAATAGTGAGAGGATTGTGTTTTGATTTGAGAAAATGTAGGTAGTTCAACCGAAATAGAACATCGCGATGCATTAAAAATAGATTATATTGAATCTTATTTATTATTGTTCTATTAATGTTTGCATTTTGTTCGCATATCGACCAAACAAAAAACTATAAGTCTCGATTATAATCATCATTGATCCTTGTTAAAAGCAAATTCGAATAATTAGCCAAGTTCATAGAGCACAACACAAGTCTCGATTTCAAATATTGGTCAAAATTCAATATAACATAGCTTCACAATATTGACTGGATATATAGATAATTTTATTTTGCTAGTAAATATTTAACTATTGTTTTATACTTTTTATTTTCTTTAGTTGAGGTAAAAACAAATGAGCTCATTTGGAGTTGTCTATTTTTGAGATGATTGTAATAGGTTGATCAACAAGATTGTACATATTAATAGATTGTGACGTTATTTTTATTGTGTATGTTTTTATATTTTAGTTTGGTGATGATTAATTAGATCTAGATATTTGAGTTATTCAAACAAGGAATTTTTCATCAAATTTGGAATGAATTAAAAGTAAAATTACCATTTCAAATTTAAATTTCCTGTTCCTAGTAATTTTATTTCCTGTCAATATCATTACCCTTCAAACAAAGGCATATATAATTGACACACTATACTTGTGTTTGGATGGTTAATTTCATACCATTCATGTCTATATAAACTCGCAACATACTCGTGATGTGATTGAGCCGTTAATTTCACATCATTCATGCTTGCATAAACTCGATAAATAAACTAACATATAACCAAATTAAGTTCGATTAGTATACAATAATCTCATGAATCAACACACCTAAAGTGAACAAACCAAAATCTTTTGTTTGACATTCTAACTCATCTTGTGATTATAAAACTTTTTCTTTTCCTTGTATGGAATGGAAATACAACAAAATAATAGATTTTATGTTTAAACCACAAATTTTGAACTATTAATTTTATGGGATATTGGAGACAACCATTTTTCTTATTTTGGAATGTCCAAAATTAGGAATAAAAGATATTTTATCCGACAAAATACAAAGTTATTTCTGTTTGCATTAGCCTGTCCGAATCCTCATGCCACAAAGAGGAAGTTCGTCCTAACTCCTGAGTCCCACTTAAAATACACAAATAATTGTGAATTATTTTGTTAGAACTTGGTTAAATCGAATAAATCAACCTTTTGTAATTATTTTGTTAAATGGTATTTTTACTTTTTTGAAAATTGAATTTGGTTGGCAAACTCAAATAATATGTGTTTTAAAATTATTAGAAACATTATTTAATTCAGAACAAGTATAAATTTGTAACCGTTTGGCAGTAAGATTATTATTCAAGGCCTTGTCAGATATATAAATTTCTCTCAAAAAAAATTCATCTAGAATGAAATGAAATTGAAAAGGCTTTTTGTTCATCATAGTACCAATTTTAGTATGGCCTTATTTGAAAGTCCAAACATATTTCACAAATTTTGAATCAAGCATGTCATTTTGAAATCCTTCCTTCTCGTCACATGCCTTAATTTGAATTTACCATGAATTTGTTTGTATGAGAATTACTACCTTCTTCCATCGCCTTTCTAACTTGTATTTTTTTGTTATCACTATTTGGGATCGATTTGTGACAAAAATTAGTTGAATTGGACTTATTTGATGATAAAACAAAAATGGTGTGTGACACAAGAAGGCCATGGCTGCTGCTAGGAGAGGCAATCAATTAGCTTCGTCCACTTTCTCCTAATGGAATTTACAAGGTTCTGAGGGTTCTTGAATAAATATTTTGCATCTGCACGTAATAAGGTGTTTGTGCAAATGCATGAATCTTTGAATATTGTAAAAACTAAGAACGATAGAGAACCAATCTATCTTTAGTTTGAAAATGCATGAATCTTAAATATATAAACATTAAATCATCTTCAGTGTGGAGGTCGGATGGTAATGCACATGTCGAAAAATGTACATTAAACGAATCATTTGCAAAATCAATTTTTTAACATATTTTGCTCAATTTGTGATAAGTTATGTTAATATGAAGCACTAAACAAATATGGTTATTTTTGGCCAAGTGATTATGTACGTATTTTGGTTAATAAATTTTTGAATTTTTTTTGTTCATTGTTTACGCAGTAGCTACGAGGAACGATGGATTTCAACAAATGAGGCAGACACGACACGAGACATCAATGAATTTCAGGAAATTGATATATTTATTTGTTGATCATATGTTTCAAATTAAGGAAGTACAATACAAATAGCTCTTATGTTGATTTAAAAACGAATTTAATATCTGCCCAACACCGATATTATTTTAGTCCAAAAACAACAATTACATCTAAACATCAACCTTAAATCGCAATTTCGTTAATTATTTCTGATCCTCAAATTCAACATCAAATCATCAACAAAACCTTAAATCATAAAAAATTAAAAAAAAAATTAAAAAACAGTAGAGAACTCTCAACATGTTGTTACAAATAAAAAAAAAATCAAATGCATTACTTCCTTGTCCGCCCATACCGGTTGAAAGAAATGGATTTGAACCATCATGTTCGATATGTCTCCAGAACATTTGATCCATATAAATCGAAAAATTCCCTCGAGTTCCAATCACTTGATCATTTATGTTGGGTAACTACACAAAATAATCAATAACATCATGAGATTGATAAAACCGAAATTCATAAGTATGTTACCTTCTAATTATTTTTCTTCGTTTCTTTTGGTTCCTCAACCGTGTTTTCTTGTGCATTCATCGTTGCCGAAACATAATCTATCTATATTCAGAAAAACATAAGAACATTATATTGATTTAATCTGAACGAACATGCGTTCGCTGAATTTCATTACTCGAATGTGTTTCTAATAAAATAAATGTTAATTATTTTGAACATATATTGATTTAATCTTAACTAAAAAAATTATGTACTAACAGTCAAAGAATGAAGAAAAATAATAGACACTAGATGTAATTATTTAGATATTTATTATTTTTAAATGAGATTTTAGAAAGTTCAAAACTTCGTCAAATAATATAATTTAGCCCCAATTCGTAATGTCACCCAATTGAGCAGGTGCTACGTTGAGGGTGAGCCAATAACATGTATTGAGGGTGAGCCAATAAGTTCATCTTACATATCTCACTGTATTGAGGGTGAGCCAATAACATGTATTGAGTGGAGTGAAGTCTACCAATAAACAATTTTACACAATCAATGAATTTCTAATTAAGTGCGGCGAAGTCTACAAATAAGCAATTTTAGCTTCTCACCAATACATGCCCCAATTAAAATGTCATGAAAGATTGAAGATACATACCAGTCATTATTGAACCGACTGGAAAAATTGTTGCTAAATCAGACTTGTCAAGTCTCGTGGAGTTGTGAAGTTGGTCGCCGGAACAACATCTTGCTACGAAATCTTAGATTGTGAGTTTTGAAAGGCAGTGAGTGCTGTGAAGTCTAGATGAGTTCATGAAATCGTGAAGTTGAGCGTCGATCGGGAGGACGTACGACGGGATAATGATGAAGAAAAACACGAGGAGGCAGGAGGTGGAAGGTGCAGTTGGGGAGAAGGAGGGCACGTATGGAGCGTGGGAGCTGGAGGGGGAGGAGATAAACATCATAAAAGTCTTTAGCGTGGGATCTGGGATTCTGGAGGGGGAGGAGATAAAGTCATTTTTTCCATAGACTTGGTACTCATACGTGGAGGGCTGAGGTGGAAACAAGCCCATTTCATTACACCTCCACGTATGAGTATCAAGTCTATGGGAAAAAGACTTCACCTCCTCCTCCAGATTCCACGCTTCAACATTTCCATTTATGTGTGATATTTGGTCTTTCCTTGTTTAGCTCTCACACGAGAATAACAAGAATAATGAATCTTCATTGGATTTGTATTTGCCCTTTTCTCTGCCGATTTCCATTTATACATGATTCGTCAGATTTTTCTGACTCTTTCCTTCGTCAAATTCATTTCTCTGCTGAATTTTCCTGTTCCACGAAGTGTCCTCTTGGCCAAAATCACTCAAATTCAAGTGCTTGCCTATTTGTCTCCTATATTTCTGGTGCTAAGGTAATTTTTATCTTTGATTGCATATTAGATCATTAATTTCTATTTTCTCTTTTGATTTATGATGATTGGGCTATGTTACAATTTCAATTACAGACCCATTATTTGTCGCCCTTTATTTTGTATTTTCTCCCTTTCATTTTACCATATAATTAAGCAATTAAGATATAATATTAATTCATTACTAACCCGTTCGAGTTGCAGTTTCAATTGCATTATCTTTTTAATTCTGAGAATTGTCTTTTCAATTCCATGTCTTTTTAATTTCATTTTTTTCAGTTTCAAATTTAATTTTAGATGGATTACGTTTCGCCAACAATGTGTGAACAAAAAGATGCGGTTGAGGAACCGAAAGTGGGAATGGTATTCGACACCGACGAAGAAGCGTTCTTATACTATGCAAGATAGGCTAAAAAAAATGGATTTGCGGTGGTTAAGAGATCTTGCAAAAAAATTGAAGGGGAGAAGATGAATACAACTTTTGGCTGTACTCACGCGGGAAAACCAATGATGAAATCAACTACCGGCGTAAAACCACGTCCACGCACGAAAACAGGCTGTGGGGCACGCCTTAATTTGGCTAGGAACCGTGATGGGACATGGAGGGTATCTAGGGTTTCCTTAGAACACAATCATGACCATAGTCCGGGAAAATATAAGTTTTACAAGAGTAATAGAGTTCTTAATGAATCGGTTAAGAAAAAACTTATATTGAACGATCAAGCGGGAATTAGATTGAACAAGAGTTACGAATCATTTCAGATTCAGGCGGGGGGGGGGGGGGGGGGGGGGGGGGGGGCATGAGAATCTGGAGTTTACCGAAAAGGATTGTCGGAATTACTTGTATGGTTGGCGGAATTCAAAACTTGTAGAAGGAGATGCGGAGGCAATGAGAGGTTATTTCAAGAAAATGAAAGCCGACAATTCACATTTTTTTTATGAAATGGATTGGGATAATTTTGGTCGACTAAGGAATGTGTTTTGGACCGATGCAAGAAGTAGGGCGGCTTGTAAGGAGTTCGGTGATGTGGTGCTATTTGACACAACTTTCTTGACGAACAAGTATGGCATGCCTTTTGCCCCGTTTATTGGGGTTAATCATCACGGGCAATCCATTTTATTGGGATGCGGGCTCATTTCTCACGAAGATACGGAATCATTCTCATGGTTGTTTAATATTTGGAAAGAATGTATGTGGGGGCGTGTGCCACACGCAATTATTACCGATCAGTGTATTGCAATGAAGAATGCCATAGAACGAGTATTCCCTGATATTCGTCATCGATGGTGTATCTGGCACATCATGAAAAAAGTTTCTGAAAAATTGGGATCGTGTCGTTCGTATGGAACAATTTTGTATCTATTGAGCAAGGCGGTCAATGAGTCATTAACCATCGAAGAGTTCGAGGTTGAATGGAATGCGATGATTAAAGAGTACGATCTTGAAGATAATGTATGGTTGAATGGGTTGTACTTGGAGAGGAGGCGATGGGTTCCGGTTTTTCTGAAAGATAAACATCATAAAAGTCTTTAGCGTGGGATCTGGGATTCTGGAGGGGGAGGAGATAAAGTCTTTTTTCCATAGACTTGGTACTCATACGTGGAGGGCTAACTAGATGGGCCCTTTTCCACCTCAGCCTTCGGACTAATTCGGTAAATAAATTCGTGTCCCATAGACTTTTTGTATATATATATAATAATTATTACGCTAAAAATGTAGTTAGAAAATATAATAATAATTATTATTATTAAAATATAATAATAATTATTATTATTAAAATAATAATAATTATTATTATTGTTATTGGTAATAATTAAAAATTAATACATAAATAAAATGTATTTGAAAAATATTAATAATTACAATAATGTATTTAAATAATAATAATAATAATAATAATAATAATAATAATGTAGTTAGGAATTAATAATATTTTGATATGATTAAGAAATAAATATTATAAAATTTCATAAGAAATAATGCAATAATGAAATATTTTATTCATTTTCTACATCTAATCTTATGGTTTTCATCAAACACCTTTTAAACATCATACACACATAGTTTTATGCATTTTCCTGCTATCATAGTTTCTTGATATTCATACATTGGTTTCCTGCAACTACTAGTTTCCTGCTACTATACAAAACTGCCCTAGCAAACAAGCCCTTAGCGGGTTTTTAAAACCCGGCCTTTATTTTGTTTTTTTCCGCCGTGATTACTTTGGGTGTGACGACCCGTCAGCGATTCTCTGGAAGATTCCTACCGGGTTTCATAAACCTGTTAGATGTGTTTGTTTTTTGAGACAGTTGTACTAACTCATTCAGTCCTAAAATTTTGTTTTTTTAGACAGTTGTACTAACTCATTCAGTCCTACAAAATGTAAAAATACAAATTTCTTTAATGAGCATATATGAGATACTTTTGATAATTGACATGTAAATTTGTGATATATGAATTAAAATGATTAATTTGTGATATATTAATATTATTTTATATAATTCGATATTATTATTATTATTATTATTATTATTATTATTATTATTATTATTATTATTATTATTATTATTTGTGATATATTAATATAAAAATGATTAAAAAAATGTCCATACAATTGAGCGGGAAATTGCCTTTTTCGATTTATTTTCCAGAAAATGGAATATTTTTTATTATATTATATAATTAATTTTTGAGTTATATTAATAAAATTAATATTATATAAAATTATATATTAATATTGAACTATTATTTGCGATGTATGAAAAAAAATTAAATTTTTTTTTTTATGTATGTATCTAGGTATGTATGTATGGATGTATTTTGAGCGGGAAATTTCCCATTTTAGATTTAGGGTTTGGAGAAATGTAGTATTTTTATATTATACTATATATTATTTATATTCGTATTATATTAATGAAATTAATATTTTATTATATTATATTATTAATATTAAAGAATTATTTATGAGTTATGAATTAAAAAAAACAAAAAAAAAATATATCATAACTTACATGAGTGTACTTTTTGAGTAGGAAATGATCAATTTGCGACAAAAAATGTGAATATTTCTTCTCTCGCTTATTTTTTCGCGGCAAATCGTATTATTATTATTATTATTATTATTATTATAGTATTATCAGTGATATATTAATATAAAAATGATTAAAAAAATTTAATTTGTTCTACTCGATATAGTACTTTTGAGCAGGAAATGGTCAATTTTCGGTTTAGGGTTTGGGAAAATGCAATTATTTATATTGTATCATATTATTTATATTTGAATAATATTAATAAAATTAATATTGTATTATATTAATATTAAAGTACAATTTGTGATATATGAATAAAAAAAAATAACCTAAAATTACGTGATTGTACTTTTTGAGCTGGAAATTGCCTATTTTCGGTTTAGTTATATGAAAATGAAATATTTTTTTATTATATTATATTATTTATATTAGAGTTATATTAATAAAATAAATATTATATAAAATTATAATATTAATATTGAAGTATTATAAAATTATAATATTAACATTGAGGTATTATAAAATTATAATATTGTATTATTTATATCATATTATTTATAATATTGAAGTATTATAAAATTAATATTTATATTGAATTATATTAATAAAATTACATTGGATATTTGCAGAAAAAAAAAGCAAGATACTGGTCACAAAATTTATCCTTGGTAGCTCGCGTAACCCTAATTATTGAGAGGAACCAGGTTGTGATTTGAGTGGGTTATGGTTTATGTGTGTCGGTATTGTAATAGAGAGAAATTGGATTTCAGTTTACAAAATTGAATCGGTACCGAAATTAGTAAACTTGTATTCGCAGACTTATATTTCATTGTTAAACTAGTACAATTTTTGCAAACAAAAATAAGTGATACCATTGCTTGTTATTTCATTGCAAAATCAAGTAATCAAATTAAAATGGAAGAAACTACAATAAAGACCCCACAAGCAACTTCAAAATGCCGAAACCTTCTAGGATCTTTAAAATTGGTACTAAAATTTCTCCACCTCAGGTGTGTAAATGCAAACTTCACTTCATCTAAAGTCTAATGCAAACTTCACTTCGTCTTGCCTTTCTCTTTTTTGTCATCATGTCATTTTCACAAACATGTTATGTGCACTTTAACAATTATCTTGAAAAGATTTACCTTTTTTGCATTGTTCCTCTTTTCACAGACTACAAATCCACAAACATGTTGTGTGCACTTAATTCAATTACTTTGAAAGGATTTGTTTTTTGCATTAATCCTCTTTGCACAAATCCACAAAAAATGAGGAAAAAAACACACGAAATCAGATATTAAGCACTAAAAAATCGAGTAAAAAATCGAATAAAAATCGAAAAAACACATCTATTACTGTTAACTCATGTATTGATTTGGATTTCAGTAAAATCCCATGAATTAACGAAAAACTCCAATAAAAAAAGAGATCTGAAAAATACACATGAATTAAAAGCAAAAACCAAATAAAAATAACAAATCGAATAAAAAAAAGAGCTAACATTGCTACCATTGGAGAAGGCCTTCCAACTATGTACTTTGATTCGTTAGAAATTAAACAAAAGAAGACGAAGAAAGCAAACCCCAAGATCCATATCCATGGAAAAGGCTGAATCACTCAGGTTCGCCGGAAACGTCGCCCAATTCCATCTCGTTTAGCCGAGCCGCCACTTTCTACCTTGTACCACGGCCGGGAGAGAGAAGGAACCGGTTTCGCCGGAGAGAAGACGCCATCGTGGCAGCGCCTTTTCGTCTTTGCTCCGTCGCGCGCCTTTTCCTTTTTTCTCTCTGTCTTCTCTCGCTCTGTCGCGGATAGGGTTTTGTTATACTGTTTTGTTATCCTGGGTGGGGAACGAGGAAAGAATAATTTTTTTTTTTTTGAAGAAAAGGAAAGAATAATTTGTCGTACCATTTTAGTTTTTCACGACCGCCCAACAATTTTAGTTTTTCACGACCGACGTCAAAAGTTTTTTGACTGAATTTCCGTCGGACGATACATATTTTGTTTGAAACTGCAACTAACATCCTCAATTTTTGTAGCTTAGGTTACTAAAGTTCGGTTCAGGGCGTTGATTTATTTTTATATAAAGATAATTGAACTCTTGCATTATTCCCTAATCATTTCTCTCCTTCGTTTTCGTTTGCATAACACAAACTCTTTTAACATAGTTCGAGATGACGCCTACGGACAGTTCCACACAGACTCGGATCAACAAATTATTATACACCATGTTAGTGATTTCTTTCTTTACAATGTCAGTAACATATTCATTAAAGAAAAATAATATGCACGGCATTGTCTTGCAATGGCTCGACGCACCTTTCCACACCATTAACTTAATCATCATTGCCTTCTTACTGATTGGTTCCAACACAGTAAAAAATGTGTATTTTGATAGAGTTATTCTAGGAGGTGTACATGTTCTGCTATTCATACAAGGCACCAGTTCTGCCGTATATTTTGTCATAATGCTACCTGCCAAACATTTTGTTATGAAAGAAGTTTTCTGTATATTCTTGGCTTTTGCAATAATTGGATTTTCAATTCTGTTTGCAAATGTTTTAACTCAAGGGAGAAATCACACGGATTCCGAAGAAAGAGAAGAAGAAATATTGGATGATTTGATGGATTTTTCGACAAACGCAATTGTATTGAGTTATCTAACATTGTGTTTCCGAATTTACACTTTTTTGACTGATGATACTTTTCTCCCACGTACTTCTCGATCAAGCGAATTCTTCCTAACGGCTACAGTTATAACAGGATTATTCGCGTCTCTTATAAATCTTTCCCCGATACAGAAAACCACACAATTAAGAAAAAAGTACGTAATCTATCTCAATCTTATCAGTACTGGAATTGTAGGACTGTCTTTGATCGCATGCATATTCTTCCTAACAAAAGAAATTTTAGGAGGTTATTCATTTCTGACTCTCGTATCTGCAAATATAATATACCTTATTACTTGTCTATTATGGAAAGATAAAAAAGAAAAACAAGACATAAATACAGACAATTCGAAAAATAACTCTAGTGATTCGAAAGCCAAAATTTTGCCTTTTGACTTGATGACGTTGTTTTTTAGTTTCTTGGTTGCCGCCGAATCGGTCGTTGACAAGGATAATGTGAACTACAAGCTGTTTGTGAGTACGACATCCTCAATTTTGTTCCATTTGTTAAGTTGGAGAATGCACACACATTTTCCGTTATCACTTCACAAAGCCAAACTCCTAAAAATTGGATGTCATTTTTTAATGGCAATCGACATAGTGTTTTTCGTTTTCTATACAAATACAAAGTGAACTGTAACTATAACCGACAATTATTCGATTATATATATATATAATCGAATAATTGTCGGTTATAGTTACAGTTCATTTTATATTTGTATAGGAAACGAAAAACACTATGTCGATTGTCATTAAAAAATACAAATATCAACCCCATTTGAAACTATTCAAATCCACCCAGCCCAATCACCTCCCACCTTAGCAACGTCAATACATCATCTCCCCGGTTAGAACCAACATCGCAAGCCATCAGTGATGCCCCTCATGACTCAGTGATAACGATCAAAGAAAAAACGCGTAATCTAGACCCAATCCCTATACAAGCTTTCATACTAAGTGAAGGTAATGAAACAGATCAAGATATCCATACTGAAGCACAAAAGATCAGAAGAAGTGAGAGGCTAAGAGAGAAAGAAAGCGACACTTACTTTTTTCTGAAATCCAAACTAGAAAAGGCAAATACTCTTTAACCACATAACTCAAATGCAATTGGGACAACACCATAATCCACGTCACAGGGGTATATGGCCCAATCCCGCAAGAAGAAAAAAATGAATTTCTCGAAGAACTTGAAAAGGAGAACACAGACAAATCGTGGATAATTCAAGAAGATTTCAACCTCGTAGCCAGATCAGAAGAGAGATCAGCAAACTCGCAAAGGAAATGGAGAGAAGCCCAATTATTCTCGAACTTTATAAACAAATGCATCCTGATCAATCCTCCCCTAAGTAGTGCCGAATTCACATCGAGTAACTCCCAATCCTCCCCTTGGATGCAAAACTTCCCCAACAGTCAACAATCAGCCCTGACTACAATTGGATCAGATCACAAACCCATTCAATACATTGCCTCAACTCTTATCCCGTGTTTCAGGTATTTCGATTCGAAAATTCATGGCTTTCACGAGCGGGAGGCAGAAGCTAAGCCCGGCTGTGGATATTTAACGAGCGGGAGAAGGAGTGGAAAACATTAAAATATACACACCGGGTTTATAAATCCCGGTCAAAAGGTGTCCAGTGAGGCGACAACTCGACCAAGATTCCTTCACGAGACGGATTTCTGCCCGAGACATTGGAAGATTCTTAGCGGGTTTTTAAAACCTGGCCTTTATTTTGTTTTTTTCCGCCGTGATTACTTTGGATGTGATGACCCGTCAGCGATTCTATGGAAGATTCCTACCGGGTTTCATAAACCCGTTAGATGCGTTTGTCTTTTGAGACAATTGTACTAACTCATCCGGTCCTAAAATTTTGTTTGACAAATGATCTCACCCGCTTGAAAGGAAAAAAAATGCAAAAATACAAATTTGTTTAATTAGCATATATGAGATACTTTTGATAATTGACATGTAAATTTGTGATATATGAATTAAAGTGATTAATTTGTGATATATTAATATTATTGTATATAATTCGATAATAATAATAATAATAATAATAATAATAATAATAATAATAATAATTAATAATTAGTATTATTATTATTATTATTATTATTATTATTATTATTATTATTATTATTATTATTATTATTATTTGTGATATATTAATATAAAAATGATTAAAAAAATGTCCATACAATTGCCGGGAAATTTCCTTTTTCGATTCATTTTTCAGAAAATGGAATATTTTTAGTTATATTATATAATTAATTTTTGAGTTATATTAATAAAATTAATATTATATAAAATTATACATTAATATTGAAGTATTATTTGCGATGTATGAAAAAAGTTTAAAAAATATATATATGTATGTATGGTTGTATTTTGAGCGGGAAATTTCCCATTTTAGATTTAGGGTTTGGAGAAATGTAGTATTTTTATATTATACTGTATATTATTTATATTCGTATTATATTAATGAAATTAATATTTTACTATATTATTTTATTAAAGTTACAGAATTATTTATGAGTAATGAATTAAAAAAACAAAAAAATATATCTTAAATTACATGAGTGTACTTTTTGAGTAGGACATGATCAATTTGCGACAAAAAATGTGAATATTTCTTCTCTCACTTATTTTTTCGCGGCAAATCGTATAATTCGATATTATATAATAATAATAATATCATTATTATTATTATTATTATTATTATAGTATTATCAGCGATATATTAATATAAAAATGATTAAATTCTACTCGATATAGTACTTTTGAACAGGAAATGATCAATTTTCGGTTTAGGGTTTGGGAAAAGGATCATTTCTACATATAACCCTATTTTGAATCAAAATTTAAAAAATAACCTCCTGTCTAAAAATATTCCAAAAATAACCCCTTTTTTAATAATATTCCAAAAATAACCCAAACTGAGATTTTAAATCTCGTCGGAAATATTTTATTTTTTTAAAAAAAATTTAAATATAATATATTTCCCCAAATTTTACCAAAATATCTTTTATGAACTAATTAATAAACTTAATTAAAATAATAACTAGTACATGTTGGCCGTTAACTTAAGATATAATTAATATTTATTAGAATTTACAAATTAGATTCAATTTTAGTGAATATTTAATTATATCTTTTAATTAGTACGTTAATTAAATGTAACTATTCTATAATGGAGAATTCGGCGCGTATATTTTGGGGATGATTTTTTTTTTTAAAGTTACTGTTTCAAAAAAAATATTAAAATTTATTGCACTCCAAAATGTGCCCGTCGAACTCTCCATTATTGAACAATTACATTTAATTAACGTGATAATTAAAACATATCATTAAATATTCATTAAAATTTATTCAAAATTATGAATTCGAACAAATATTAATTACGTATTAAGTTAACAGTTAACATGTACTAGTTATCATTCTAATTAAATATACTAGTTAGAACATAGAGAATGATACGGTAAAAATTGGATAATTTCGGTTAGTATATTTAATTAAAATGATAACTAGTACATGTTAATTGTTAACTTAATACGTAATTAATATTTGTTCGAATTCATAATTTGGAATAAATTTTAATGAATATTTAATTATATGTTTTAATTATCACGTTAATTAAATATAATTGTTCAATAATGAAGAGTTCGGCGGGTATATATATATATATATATATATATATATATATATATATATATATGAGGATGGCTAATATACTCAATTAAGTATCATTGGTTTGGTACTTAGGATATTTTAACCATTAGATTTGTTTTGAGATTTGTGTTTTTTAATGCTATATATACTCATCATTAATTATTTCCATATCAGTTTATGATAATCATTAAATGCACAAATCTCAAAGCAAATCTAATGCTCAAAAAGCATTAAGTACCAAACTCATGGTACTTAATTAAGTATCTTACCCATCCTTTTATATATATATATAGAGAGAGAGAGAGAGAGGTGAGCTGTTTTGCTTTTAAAAGCACCAACATGGTTGGTGCTCCCACTTTTTGGTTCGTTCGATTTATGTAGAGATGAGTGCTTAATCAAACTTTGACGGACCCGTTTGTTTTATTTTTTTTCTCCGTCACGTCCATTACTCGTCTCTCACATCTTTACTTTTCCTCTCTCGTTTTATGTTCCTCTGTCGTTGTCGATTGTGGCGAGTGAGTAATCTTCTCTAAGACTCCATTCTTTTCAAATGATCTTTTCAAAAGAGAGGCGGTATGCCTTGTCCTAGGCTAAGAAGTGTAAAATCAAACAGTTTTGACTTTTCTTTCTTTTCTTTCAACCAGTGTCATATCCTCCCCCCATGAAAACCGGTATCAAATTCTTACCAATTAAGAACAAAGCAGTATGATTTGCCTTCGAGTTTCATATTTATTCTTTTTCAAATACAACAAAACACTTTCGAATTATCTAAGCCAACTCACATTGACATACTTGGCTTTACTTATGTTTACTTTTATGATTGTTGCAGTTGCAGCATGATTCATTGCATATTGACATAAATTCACTAAAAGAGAACATATTAACGAAAATTGGTTTCCTTATTTACTAAGCGGTATTTAGAATTCAGTTTGGTTTTTTAATGATTTGGATTTGAGTTTTATATACTCATGTTGAGCATTTCTTTGGTGTTTTAATATTGCTCAATGATGTTTAATTAGTACACCATCACAAGAATTCTCCCTTTTAAATCATCAGTGGAATTGGACTGAAGATCTAAGTTGTATTTGATAAAGGGATTCAAATGAAGTTGAACTTTTTATGAATCGAAATGAGAATATGTATCTTATGTCCACCACTAAACACTGGCCACCACATCTTGCCCCCATCAAAACCTCCATTAAATTCATTCAAATTAAGCAAAATTAAGTTAATTAAATTCACTAAAAAGAATCTTATTAATCAATTCTGATTAAGAAATATTTACAATTCAAATTGGTTTTAGTTAATTGAATTTGAGTTTTGTGGTACGCATGTTGAGCATGTCTTTCTTGCTTTCCCTTATACAATTCAACTCATTAAATTGTCAATAGAATTGGACTGTATATCTTGATCGTATTTGGAGGAAATTGAAATGCAGTTCAACTTTTTATGAACCGAACTGAGTATATTGTTTGGATTTTTTATTGAATTGTTTGAATATGCATGTATATTGTGTTGTATTGAGTTGAAAATGCAACAAAAAATTGAGCAAATAAATATTTTGTTGTCTTAAAGTTTAATTCCAAGAGGACAAGAACAAAGTTTGCACCAGACAAAATGAAAAAAATAAGTTAGAAAGATGAAAGAAAACAGAGGATCGAGATGGGATATTGAAAGCAAATTCTAGAAAGAGGGAAGAAGATAGAACAAATTGCATCGAAAAAACTCATGTATGGGAGAATATTTAGCCACAAGGGCTCTATAATTGCTTTCTTTTCAGTTGTTGTTTTGGAACTGGGCAGAGGAAGCGAAACCAGTCTCACTTGGGGAAGAAACGAGAGTTATTAAAATGAAGAATATAGGCGGAACGGAGGGGAAGAGGAGGAAATTAGAAACAAACGTCAACAAAATTAAATAACCTAATTTAATAACCTGCACCGATCGCAATGTACATCCAACGTATAAAAAAACGTGAGCACCAAACAAGTTGATGCTTTTAAAAGCACCCTAACTCATATATATATATATATATTATATTTCACAAAAAAAATTTGTCACAGTTGTATCACTAAATTATATATTTCAATTAATGTTTGAATCTACACATTTTAGTTGTCACAAAAAAAACTGAAAAAAATAAATTTGTTTGGCGGAGCCAAATTGACAGAGCCAAAATAATTGGCGCAATAATTTGCATACTTGTCCACTAAATCAAATAAATGGCAGAGCCAAATTTGCATATCAGTTTCACATTTCAATAATTGGCAAGGGCAAAATAATAATTTCTTAGTTTCACATTCGTAAAAAGGCAGGGGCAAAAAAATTGGACAAGTCAATTTCCAAATTCATTTTTTTTACTCTCGGCAAAATAATAATTTCTTAGTTTTTGGCAAATTAATAATAACAACACGAAATATTTACTTTTCAAAAACAAACACGCAACTACAACTAGTTTTTTAATCTTCGGCGGATGAAATATCATTTATGAAATTGAAACAATTTAGAATCTATATATAAATCACACATTCTTTGTTAAACAATTTTTCAAAAAAAACGAAAACACCAATACCTAGGTCAACCCGTAATTAGGAGATATAGGACAAAATTGAAAAAATACAAACTTGGAGAAGCTTTCTTGGCTCCTCCCCTTCGACCTGGTGGTGACGGTTCACCGGTTTCAGGCGAAAACCGACTGCAGCAGCCTCCTGCAGGCGAACGGCAGCAGATCTGGTGACGTCCTTGGGCTCTTTTTTGAATCGTGAAGGCTTAGAAAGTGTGTGTGACTGTGCTCTCTGTAAGTCTGTAAGAGAAGGGTTGTATTATTTGCTTAATGAATTTGGATATCTATCAAAGTGGATCTGATATCTTTGTTAATAGAAGGGATGTATTATTTGCTTAATGGATTTGAATATCTCTCTAAGTGGATCAGATATCATCGTTAATGGATGTAAAATTTATATCTTTAATTAATCCGCAATAATGATCCGATAAATTCGCAATATCACCAATATTTCGTCGCAATCTCGCCGCAATATCCGCAATATCGCAAAAACGCTATTTGCCACAATATTACATTGCGAAATTGCAATTCTAAATCCCAAACCGTAATTTCCGCAATATCGCCGCAATTTTAAACACTGATATATACAAAAAAGTTAGGAAGTTCCGCGCAATTATAGGACGGGCTATTGTTAGTATTATTAAATTCGGAACAAGTACAAATCTATCTATATACTAATGCAAGGGGATTTGCTGCCTCCTGGTGCAGCCACGTCACCAGGAGCCTATTCGTAAAAAAAATATTTTTTTTTTACATTTTGATCCTTTTTGATTTACAAATTGGTCCTTTTTTTAAAAAAAAAATTACATTTTGGTCCTTTTTTTTACATTTTGGTCCTTTATATTTGTATTTTGGTCCTTCGAAGTTTTAATATTCACATTTTGGTCCAGGGGCCTCAAATTGGTCCTGTTTTTTTAAAAAAATTACATTTTGGTCCTTCTTTATCACATTTCGGTCCTTTATATTTGCATTTTGGTCCTTTTTTCGAAAAAAAATTATATTTTGGTCCTTTTTTTTACATTTTGGCCTTTATATTTGCATTTTGGCCCTTCGAAGTTTTGAAATTTACATTTTAGTCCAGGCAGCCACGTCACCAGGGGTCTATTTGTAAAAAAAAAATATTTTTTTTACATTTTGGTCCTTTTTGATTTACAAATTGATCCTTTTTTTAAAAAAAAAATTACATTCTGGTCCTTCTATTTTACATTTTGGTCCTTTATATTTGCATATTGGTCCTTCGAAATTTTAATATTCGCATTTTGGTCCAGGGGCCTCAAATTGGTTCTTTTTTTAAAACAAATTACATTTTGGTCCTTTTTTATCACATTTCGGTCCTTTATATTTGCATTTTGGTCCTTCGAAGTTTTAAAATTTACATTTTGGTCCTTTTTTTTACATTTTGGTCCTTTTTGATTTACAAATTGGTCCTTTTTTCGAAAATAATTTATATTTTGGTCCTTTTATTTCCATGTTGGTCCTTTTTATTTACATATTGGTCCTTTTTTCGAAAAAAATTTATATTTTGGTCCTTTTTTTTCCATTTTGGTCCTTTTTGATTTACAAATTGGTCCTTTTTTCGAAAAAAATTTACATTTTGGTCCTTTTTTCCATTTTGGTCATTTTTTATTTACAAATTGGTCCTTTTTTCGAAATTTTTTTACATTTTGGTCCTTTTTTCCTCATTTTGGTCCTTTATATTTGCATTTTGGCCCTTCGAAGTTTTGAAATTTACATTTTAGTCCAGGGGCCTCAAATTGGTCATATTTTTAAAAAAAAATTATATTTTTGTCCTTTTTTCACATTTTGGTCTTTATATTTGCATTTTTGTCCTCCGAAGTTTTAAAATTTACATTTTGGTCCTTTATTATTTTTCATGAAAAACTAAAATAAAATTATAATAAGTTGAACAATATTAATAAAAGAACATCTTGCAAATATTTAAAAATAAAATATCACAAAACTATTAAAAAATACATAAAAAGAAAACTAAAATAAAAAATAGATGTTTAAATAGATATTTTCTATGAATATATTTGCAAGGTGTTTATTTATTATTATTTAATGTTAGTTTTTTTATGAATAAAGAATGTAATATTAAAATTATATAAACAAAATATGTAATAATTTAAATTTTTTTAAATCACTACGTGTTAAGAAGTGTTTATGAATTTTCTTAAAATTAATAAAAAATAACAAAAATAAGTTTTAATTATTACATATGAGATTTGGAGGGTATTTTGGAAAAAAAAAAATTAATATCATCCATAAGGAGTATTTTAAAATAAAAGTTTGGTAAAGAGTTTTTTTTTTGGGAGTTTACGAAAAGATAGAGAATTTTTTATAATATCCAAAAAATATTAGGGGGTTAAAAATATACCAAATCATGGATGTGCGAATAATCATGACATAATTTAAATTAAAGATTCGAACGAAACGGTTAGCGATGACATCGTCAAACTTTGTTGTTGGCTGACCACACAAAGGACGAAAAATATTTGTACTAAATATGTAGCGAAATTAAAGATTTGTGAAATTAAAAACACTCTTTTTTTCAGCAATGTTTTCTGAACTATTATGTTCTTAATAAATTTCATGACGACTCATTCGTTCTTTTTCCTTATTTTACTTATGAAGTATAAAATATAGATAATTTTTTTAGCAATAACCGTTTGAATTATTCAAGAAATCCGGCTCTTAAAATTTTCAAACGATTTTTGCTACAAAATTTCACTCACACACAACACACTAAATTACAAATATAATAATGATTACAAAAAGAAAGTCACATACACAAAACGAACAACAATTTTTTTCAACTACATTACTTATAAACCCGAACAGCCCCGCGCAATTGCGCGGGGGTAATGCTAGTTTTTAAATGTTTGGCAGTAGGATTATTGTTATTCAAGGCCTTGTCACATATATAAATTTCTCTCAAAGCAAATAGAATGACATTACCAGGCTCTCTGTTCTTGTGGATTCATATATTTCAAAATTGTCAAAAATTTAGAACTATAATATTTTAGTATAGCCTTATTTAAAAGCCCAATATATTTCACATATTTTGACCCATTATACTATAGTAATTAAAAATATAGAGTTCTTACCAGTGACTAACACGTGTCAATGAAGATTGTTTAGCACAGATGGTCAGTACCCTTGGTCTATTATCAGGAGATTGCGGGTTCGAATCCGCTCTTCAAATCTCTTTTTTTTCCATTTTTCAAAGGCACTGCTCGTCTGCTCCTTCACCAAATATTTACACGGGTCAGTCCAATATAGATGAGTTCAATGTGAAGATAAAACAATAACTACTCCTAGCGCAGTTGGTTAAGGGTTTCACATCCATTCCACTAAATTGTAGGTTCGATTCCCTAGCACCCTGTAATATGTTTTGTACATAATTTTTCTTCTTGATTTTCAGGTAACATGTTTTTAACAAAATTAATAACCTTCTCCCAACATGTACCAATATGATTTTCATATTGTATACATGAAAAAATATTAATATTGCTCATTATTGATAATATTGCTCATTTTGTGTGCATTACTATAAAAAGATCGAATTACTCACCAACTCGCCAATGCAACATTGATGAAAAATAATTAAACAAATAACACAATTCAACAAAAAGAAAAAGATTATCCCGCGCAAGAGCGCGGGCATAGAGCTAGTTATTGATAATATAACTCCACAAAATCCTTTCTTTCATTGTCTTCTCATCTAATCGTCTTTGCTCTCCTCTTTTCCGCAGATCAGAGTCGAACCAAATCATGGATAGCACCAATATGTCAAGAAAATGATCGAGAGAAACCCCTTTGATCTACGACGATCTCTCTCTTCAAGTAAACCAACAAACGGTCGAAATCGATCATCTTATTCTTCACCAAGTATGTATTTCTCTCAAAAGCTTCGATCTTTGTTCGTTAATCTTATCGATTATCTTCTTGTTTTAGATGGAAAGAACGAGAATCGAAATCGCAGAGAGGAGGCAGAGATACGTCAATCAATTATACTTCGCGATGCAAAATGGCATCGCGAAAAGAATGAGGTCGAAAGACGAAGAAATCGAGAGAGCAACGGAGATAAACAGAGCATTGGAAGAACGGTTACAGAACCTAGCTTTGGAGACCCAACTATGGCGTGAGCTCGCCCAATCACACGAAACCACGGCCAATATTCTGAGATCCAATCTCGAACAAGTTCTCAACAAACAAGAAGAACAAAACAGGGTTTTTCGAGAAGAACCAGAGGAATCTTGTTGCAGCAATGGTGACAAAGGTTACGACGAAGAAGACGCTAAGAGAATTAGGGTTTGCAAGAACTGTGGCGAGAAGAAAGCTTCGGTGATTCTCCTGCCATGCAGGCATCTCCGTCTTTGCGATTCGGGCGAGCTTCAACTGGAAATGATGTGTGAGAGAGAGAGAGAGCGCTGTGAGAGAGAGAGAGAGAGAGCACTGTGAGCGAGAGAGGGCTGGAGAGAGCGCTGTGAGAGAGAGGAGGATAAGTTAATAAACGGGTCGGGTTTTAGTGATGGGTCGGGTTAAAACATTCCGGGTCGGGTAGAAAAATAGGTATAAAATAACATGGTTTGACAGTTTTTTAACTGAGGGGGCACGAGTTATTTGACGGAAGGGGCAAATCGAACAAAAATAACAAGTTTATGAGGCAAAAAGAATCAAAAAAATAGTCATGGGACAAGTTGAACATTTCGGTATTTATTAGGGACCAAAAACAGATTTTTTTCCTAATAAAATAGGCTCAGTAATGAATGTACCATGGCCTTATTTGAAAGTCCAACATATTTCACAAATTTTGAATCAAGCATGTCAATTTTTACACAAAAGAAAAATAAAAAATATACTACTTGTAACAAAAATATATATAATTTGCATAACAAAAGAAAATTCTTTATTGCAAAGCTTTATCAACATCTAACAGAGCCAATTGAACAAATAACACTTCATGTCTCTTTTTCGTGCCATCAATATTCAATACTACAAGTCTATTAACTAGGAAATGTATAAGTTCCAAGTTCTTAAACCGTTTCGAACAAAGCAAAATGTTATTTTACACGCAAATCACAATAACATAAAAATTCAAAACAATATAACATAAAAAGGGATACAATACACATACAAATGAGGGAGGCTAAACTACTTAATTAAGTACCAACTTTTTGGTACTTAATGTTTTTTCACCATTGAATTTGTATAGAGATTTGTGTATTTAATGATGTGCACAAACTCTCATGACCATCATGAAAAAACACAAATCTCAATGCAAATCCAATGGTGGAAAAGCATTAATTACCAAAATGTTGGTACTTAATTAAGTAGTTTAGCCTCCCTCCATACAAATTATATATGTTTCAAGTATGATTAAATATCATATATAATTATATATTGCTAATTACAATGAGAGTAACTAAATAGCTTGTACAAATTAAGTAAAGTTTGTGCTTGTAAATTTTAGCCGTCTGATTAGTTTTAAGATCCGTGCACATTAGATTAAAAAACGCTCCGTTTAAAACTCCTCCGTCAAAAAGAGGAGTTCCAGTTTTTTCTCCTTTCCGGACCCGAAGCCCGGGCTTTATTTTTTGTATATATGGGCCGGCTCTGCTTCAGGTACCGATACCGGTACAACACTTACTATTGGTAACCGTTGCCAACCGAATATTAACCCCATTCAATCCTAACAAGATAAAATAAAAAAAGTTGAGCATAATAAATCGAATACTAACCCCATTCAATCCTAATAAACCTTAAAAACAGTCTAATAAACACCAATTTCCCCCAATCTAAATCCTTAATGAACCATAATTAGCACCCCTCAACCCCATTTCACCAAAAGTAGCCTCAATACATAAAACATAGTCCCATTCAGCACAATACCAGTTAAATTCACTATTAGCAACCTTAATTAAGACCCAAATAATCCAAAATCAATCAATTTTGACATTAAAAAATAAAAAATCAGCATAGAATTTAATTGAGACTGAACAATTTCTAGAAAAACTGCAATTGAATGGAATACTACTGAAACAATTATTACCGGTGACATTTTGGGCATGTTAGCTGAAAACAGAGAGCCGTCGAGAGATCCAGTTTTGTCTCCTTACCACACCCTCGCACAACTAGAAGGATGGAGCCGTCGAGAGCTCCTTAGATATGCTTTTCGTCTGTGGTCTCCTCTGAGAGAGCAGCATCGCATGAGAGCTCCAGAGTCGTCGAAAGACCTTGAATATTTGAGGGCCGTCCGGAGCGGAGGGCACTTGAGATAATGCAGCTCACGAGAGGTATTGGCAAAGAGAAGATAGACAATAGCCGATAGGCGATGGAAACTCTTTTTGACGGAGAATACACAAAACAAAAAAGACGTTTAGCTATTAAGTCTACACGGATCTCGGAACAAGATCGAACGGTTAAGAACTTACCAGCAAAATATAAAAGTAAATTTGTACAAGTTTTTTAGTTACTCTCGTTTCAAATATATCAAATATAATCATAAATATCAAGTATAATTTATTATTTATTATGCTACTTTAACACGAGATTATTCAAAAACTTAAATGCTTATACATGACCATCGACTTAACTATTATTTTTAGGGAAATTTTGAACAGTAGACACGAAAAGTTTCGTAATACTCAAAATAGACAACATAGTTTGATAATTTGCAAAATAACACTCTCGACTTTTCAAAGGTCGAGAGGTTTAAAAATGCTCGACATTTGAAACGTCGAGCGATTGATTCTGACACCTTTCTGCCATTTATGGAATTAATAAATCTCTCGACTAAAGTCGAGAGATTTATTTTAATTCAAAATATGATATATTTTCCCAAAGTGTACACGCCGAATTCTCCATTATTTAGTTATTACGTTCAATTATATTGATAATTAAGATATATAATTAAATATTCAGTAAAATTTATTCCAATTTATGAATTCGAACAATTATTAATTATATATTAAGTTAACAGCTAACATGTACTAGTTATCATTTTAATTAAATAGACGAATCGAAATTATCCAAATTTTACCATAACATCTCTATTTCCTAATTAGTATATTTAATTAAAATAATAACTAGTACATGTTGGCTGTTAACTTAATACATAATTAATAATTGTTCGAATTCATAAATTTGACTAAATTTTACTGAATATTTAATTATATATCTTAATTATCAATATAATTGAACGTAATAACTAAATAATGGAGAATTCGGCGGGTACATCTTGGAGTGGAATAATTTTTTTTATCTTTTTTCAAACCGTGTGTCAGGATATTAAAAAAAAAAAATTAAACCCCTCGAAAGTGTACACGCCGAATTCTCCATTATTTAGTTATTACGTTCAATTATATTGATAATTAAGATATATAATTAAATATTCGGTAAAATTTATTCAAATTTATGAATTCGAACAATTATTAATTATGTACTAAGTTAACAGCCAACATGTACTAGTTATTATTTTAATTAAATATACTAATTAGGAAATAGAGATGTTATGGTAAAATTTGGATAATTTCAATTCGTCTATTTAATTAAAATGATAACCAGTACATGTTAGCTGTTAACTTAATATATAATTAATAATTGTTCGAATTCATAAATTCGAACAAATTTTACTGAATATTTAATTATATATCTTAATTATCAATATAATTGAACGTAATAACTAAATAATGGAGAATTCGGCGTGTACACTTTGGAGGGGTTTAATTTTTTCTTTTTTTAATATCCTGACACGTTTGAAAAAAGATAAAAAAAATTATTCCACTCCAAGATGTACTCGCCGAATTCTCCATTATTTAGTTATTACGTTCAATTATATTGATAATTAAGATATATAATTAAATATTCAGTAAAATTTAGTAAAATTTATGAATTCGAACAATTATTTATTATGTATTAAGTTAACAGCCAACATGTACTAGTTATTATTTTAATTAAATATACTAATTAGGAAATAGAGATGTTATGGTAAAATTTGGATAATTTCGATTCGTCTATTTAATTAAAATGATAATCAGTACATGTTAGCTGTTAACTTAATATATAATTAATAATTGTTCGAATTCATAAATTTGAATAAATTTTACAGAATATTTAATTATATATCTTAATTATCAATATAATTGAATGTAATAACTAAATAATGGAGAATTCGGCGTGTACACTTTGGAGGGGTTTAATTTTTTCTTTTTTTAATATCCTGACACGTTTGAAAAAAGATTAAAAAAATTATTCACTCCAAGATGTACCCGCCGAATTCTCCATTATTTAGTTATTACGTTCAATTATATTGATAATTAAGATATATAATTAAATATTCAGTAAAATTTAGTCAAATTTATGAATTCGAACAATTATTAATTATGTATTAAGTTAACAGCAAACATGTACTAGTTATTATTTTAATTAAATATACTAATTAGGAAATAGAGATGTTATGGTAAAATTTGGATAATTTCGATTCGTCTATTTAATTAAAATGATAACTAGTACATGTTAGCTGTTAACTTAATATATAATTAATAATTGTTCAAATTCATAAATTTGAATAAATTTTACTGAATATTTAATTATATATCTTAATTATCAATATAATTGAACGTAATAACTAAATAATAGAGAATTCGGCGTGTACACTTTGGGAAAATATATCATATTTTGAATTAAAATCAATCGTCGAGAGTGTTATTTTGCAAATTATCAAACTATTTTGTCTATTTTGGGTATTACGAAACTTTTCGTGTCTACTGTTCAAAATTTCCCTTATTTTTATGCGATGTGATGCGGTTTTTTTCAAATATTTTATTAGCTACAAACACCCAAATTAAACAAAATTTGTTAAATAATATATCAAATTTGTAAATACTATTGATGATATCGCAACGGTACATTTTTGTAGAAGTAGGCGTTGTTAATCGTGTTGACCATGCAATGATATTGGTCGTTAAGTCCCTTTCTAGATATCGTTACTATTTTCTGCATAATTTAAAAAAAAAAAAAAAATCAATGAATCTTATTATTGGATTGGATCTTTTTAAATTTAGTTTAGTATTTTCATATATTTACCGTCCCTTTTTTGACTTTTTAAAAATTAATGGCTCAAAGTCTAATATTGTGTTTTTTTGTTTTGAAGCACTCAATACATATCAGTTTGAATATTTTTATTCTTTTGAGCTTTATTTTGTTCCGTTTAAATTTACCTCTAGTTCGAACATTGGTCAGAAATACAATATGCCATATGGTATAAATCTTATATATAAATACAATAAAAAATAAACATTAACATAATTAGACAAATAATTATTTTACTTTTGCTAATTTCACATGATTTTATTTCCATATATTTTGACAAATCATAAATATTATTTCTGAAATGGCAAGTTAAATTCCAGTTCTAAATTTTAAATTGGATACATATGTATATATATAATTCATATATAACCCAATATAATTAATCACAATATATATTTTTAGCACAAATGGAAATTGGAAATTCAACTAGAGATACTGTGGAAACTTGTGGTGTACCATAAATAGTCATGCTCACATATGAATATCAAAACAAGTCTCGAGATAAAATATTAAAAAAAAAACATAAATTACAAAAAAGAAGGCAAAAATAAATGGTTCATTAATTCACGCCTTAAACATGATTAACAATTGGAATAGTCATTCTCATGAAAATTAGACGAAAATGGAAGAAGCCCATTTTGTCCTTTTCGCGCCATTAATCGATTCGCCAGTGTCTTTTTATACTATTTCAAGGGCTTTTTCGCAAATTATCCATAATCCAGGGTCTTTTTACAAAATTTCATTTGTTTTATACCTCGAGGAACAACACGATCAGTTTCTTCCTTCTCTCTTGTTACAGTGTGTTCCTTTTTCTGCATTAATAATTATTTTGTAATTAAATTGTAACAAAAAGTAGAAAAATGAAGTAATTAAATTTATACTTATACATACATACACAATAGAAATAATAATAATATTAAAATGAACCTGGTGCATAGCAAGAGCGTCATGATCTAGTCCCTCGAGGCATGACCACCTTATGCAGTTGCAACACATAAGCCAACAGCTGGTAAAATTATTTTTTCAGCAAATTTACAAAAAGGCCCCTGTATTATCTCAAAATTGCAAAAAGACCCCTCACCTTAGTGCCGTGATGTTTGAGGATTTTCTTTGCAACGGCTCCAGCAGCGACTCCACCGATTGTTTCTCTCGCCGATGATCCCCATGCCCCCTAATTAAGTAGATGAATGAATTAAATAATTTAATTATGTGTTTATGATGATGATATCAAGTTAGTATTGACTGGTACGATGGTACCTGTACGGCTCGAATACCGTATTTGAAATCAAAGATTACGTTTGCGTGGGAAGGCCGGTACGTTTTTGAAATTTCAGTATTTAACAAGACATATAAACAAATAGCACAAAATTTAGGGTTATTTAAGCAAAAAATTAATCCAAGAGAGCCTTTCCAGATTGAAGTCCAAGAGAACCTTTTCGAGATTCTTCGATACTTGATTGAATTGATGGATCTGGTTTTAGCTTGTTAGATTTTTCGAATATATAATATCCTTGACCATTACTTTTGCATACAAGTCCATAATTAAATTTTAATTAATTTGGTAAAAACAAAAAAAATGTAAAAATAATACCTTAACGGCCATTTTGAACAATAATTCCGTTGAAGGGGAGTCAAAATTCCGTCCTTTAAACGCATTTGCAAATATGCCAAAGCCACTCCATATCCAGCCACATCACCAAATCATCAAAAAATAATATTAAAATAAAAATAATTTGAAAAAACTCCCATTATTTATTTTGTGGACATTACTGAAAAGCCTCCTCCAATCACGGCAATCTTCTTAGTTTGTCTCGGTTTCAGCCCCAAATCAGTTACTTTCAGTACCTGTTTATTCGACAAATTTTATAAAATTATATAATCAATATAGAAATGAATGCAATAATAAGGATTAAGTTATGGTAAATTTGCAAAATACAAGAACAAGCCCTTTTGAAATGTTGGAGAGTGAGTAGCAATTCCTCGAATAATGTCATGTTAACAGTAATATTACACAATGTAGTCATGGTAAATTTGCAAAAACAACCCTATGTTATGCCTAAATTGCAAAAAATATATATATCCCCTTCTATTCATCAAGAAATCAGAAAGAATCGTGAAGCTCGATCATGCAAAAATTAAGCATTTCTGAATATATTCGATCGACCTTATGAGCAAAATTGTGTTAATGTAATGCAAATTTTGAATTCTCTGAGCATTAATTGCATAGAGAAACCTTATGATTGTACCTAAATCATGCGAAAATTAAGCATTTCTGAATATATTCGATCGACCTTATGAGCAAAATTGTGTTAATGTAATGCAAATTTTGAATTCTCTGAGCATTAATTGCATAGAGAAACCTTATGATTGTACCTAAATCATTCGAAAATTAAGCATTTCTGAATATATTCGATCGACCTTATCAGCAAAATTGTGTTGATGTAATCGAAATTTTGAATTCTCTGAGCAATAATTGCATAGAGAGACCTTATGAGCAATTTGTTTAGCTGGAGAAACCTTTTAGGAGAAAATATTGGATTCTATTTTTAATTTGCTATCGGTAGTTTGTTAGCTCAAAATAGTTTACCTCTGAGCAAAAGACAGAACTATCCTGAGAGATCGGCCCCCTTTATAATGGATTCTATTGCTAATTTGCTATTGGTAGTTTGATGCGAGATCCGAAATGTTCTGCAACGGTCAAATCCAGATTTCGGAATTCGAACGTTGGGATCGGGACAGCTGGATCCGAATATTCTCGACCTTTCCGACCGTTAGACGCATGAGTACGTCACATCCGCTCCTCTTTATATAAGCAATCCCTTTCATTCTCTCTCGCTAATTCCATTTTTCAGATCTAATTGAGAGAGAGAGAGAGAGAGAGAGAGAGAGTATTGAAAAGAACGAGATTGATTCAATCAAGAGCGAGAGAGAGATATCTAATGAAAGAACGTTCTTCTTCCTCTCCGTAAGAAAAGCAATGGAGTTATCCGTCGGTAATTTCTTCACATTGGGGTTCGATAATGGAGTTATCCCTCGATGGATTCAATGATCACGACGAGATGACCAGAGACAATGAAGCAATGGAGTTACCACTCTGTAATTTCTCTCTCCGTAAGTTCCCTCTCCCTAATTTCTCATCCTTCGAGTTTTCTCGTGTTCTTCTTGTCTTCGTTGGTTTTATGCTTGTGTATTCTTTTCTTTTCTCTTTTGAAACGATGAAAACGATGAAGAAAATTCCACTCTGTTGTAGCTAAATGCTTTTTCTCATTTGTGTTTGTGCATTTTTTTCTGTTCTTTTTTTAAACAATGCAGAAAATTCCAAACCAGCATTCTTTTAACTGTATAATTTTTTTTTTCAAAACCTTCTTTCTGGGTTATGCGTACTCTTGTTCATTCATAAGGCCCATAAAAAACTACAACACTTTTTTCATTTTTTTGGGGGGGATACAACTTGCAGTGTTTGTAAAGCTTTCAAGTTTTGGAAGCTTGATTGAATTCTCTGAATATATTGGATCAAACATTTCTATATATCTGTATGTTTACACCAGATATGTTTACACCAGATATTTGTATGTTACATTCTCTAGATGTGCTAATTTATTTACTTCTTTTGTGGATTAGGTGTTATCAGTGGCAAGGAGTCAGAGCACTCAATCATCAAATATTTAGCAGCACATATGGACGAGAGGAGCGAGCACTCAGAGTTGGATATTTACCAGTTGCTTTTTTATGATGAAATGTGGGTGAAGTGTGAATGTGTAACATGTAATCTGTGTGTGTGTGTGTGTGTGGACATGTATGTATAAGTGTGTGTGTGTGAGTGTGGACATGTATGTATAAGTGTAAGTGTAAGTGTGTGTGTGTGTGTGTGTGTGTGTGTGTGTGTGTGGAGCGAGGGGGTTTCGGCCCGAAAGTGGGCCGGGCCCTCGGGAGGTGGGGGGTCCGGCCCAAAAATGGGTTGGGCCCTCGGGGGGGGGGGGGTCCGGCCCGAAGGGGGGCCGGGCCTCGGGGGGGGGGGGGGTCCTGCCCGAAGGGGGGCCGGGCCTCGGGGGGGGGGGGGTGGTCCGGCCCGAAGGGGGGCCGGGCCTCGGGGGGGGGGGGGTCCGACCCGAAGGGGGGCCGGGCCTCGGGGGGGGGGGGGGGGGGTCCGGCCCGTTCGGGCCGGGCCTCGGGGGGGGGGGGGGTCCGGCCCGTTCGGGCCGGGCCTCGGGGGGGGGGGGGTTCCGGCCCGAAGGCGGGCCGGGGCCTCGGGGGGGGGGGGGTCCGGCCCGAAGGGGGGCCGGGCCTCGGGGGGGGTGCCGGCCCGAAAGGGGGCCGGGGCCTCGGGGGGGGGGGGGTGCCGGCCCGAAAGGGGCCGGGGCCTCGGGGGGGGGGGTGCCGGCCCGAAAGGGGGCCGGGGCCTCGGGGGGGTTCCGGCCCGAAAGGAGGCCGGGACCTCGGGGGGGGGGGGGGTTCCGGCCTCGGGGTTGGGGGGGGGGGGGGTCCGGCCCGATGGGGGGCCGGGCCCTCGGGGTGGGGGGGGGATTCCGACCCCACCCCCCGGACAAAAAAAATATGTTTTAAAAAATATAATATAATTAATAAATTAATATATATTATTAATAATTATATATTTCAATGGTCGAAAAGAGTTGAAAAAAACAAAAAAAAATACCGCGTTTTATATACCCGGACAAAAAAAAGAACACCAACATTGCATATCAGTAGCTCATGATTCCTTTGGTCTTTAAAACCCGATTCCTTAATTTGGCTTTTTCCTAACCGGGTTTCTAAATCTCGTTTTTTCCGTTAATTAAGTTTAATTAGTAGTTACTGAAACTTTGTGTTAATAGCTTGGAAGTAAGTGTAAGTAGTTACTGAAACTTTGTGTTAATAGCTTGGAAGTAAGTGTAAGTACCAAAATGTTAGAAATTTTAAATCAAGTCTAAAGGAGCTCTAAAATTACATATAAAATATAGAAAACCTCTATAAACCTTAAATTTCCAACAAAATCATAATTGAGTATGCATTCATCAATATCATAATCATCGCCATAATAATATCACCACTTTTATCTTTTTCCATCCAGTTTATTTTTCTGCAAATAGGCATAAAACAAATATTATGAATATGCTGAAACTTTCAAAATATACATCATCATTAAAATGTTAATTTAAGCCACAATTTAGTTTCAACCTCTGCAAGTGAAATTTCTCGTGTACAAAAAAACACAAATTTATTTCATCAATTTAAACATTTATATTCAATTATGAAAATTAACGAAAATTTCTTTGATTCAAAATCAATGCCATACTCATCAATTTAAACATTTATATTTCCTTATTTACCCCGCATTTAATAAATTAAACTTATAAGAATGATAATGATAATTGGGGAATATAGTTTCCAGATTTTATGAACGAACAAGTACATTTTGTCGTGTATTTGATCATGATATTATTCCATTTCTATTGTTAGATCTTTGTGATTTGTGTGGTTCTCATTCATTCAAAACGAAGGCAATTATTATGATTTATGTGCTACAATAATTGGGACACATATTTTAAAACACATGTTCAATTCAAATTCAAAGGAACTAGGAAATATTCCATGTTTAAATTCTTCTAAAACTAATGAAATCAGTGATGTTGGGCAACCCACTAGGAAAATCTTCTGAGATATTTTTTTACATATAGGTTTCGGTGAGATCCATATACCAAAAATTCATTATTAAGAGTTTCTGTAGAAAAATATATATTGAGCATCTAAAAATTATTTAATGATTCGAATATATTGTGGATGCATCACAAAATAATTAAATTGCAACAAATTTAATGACTTGAATAAATTGAAATTTAATGAGTATGACGAATAACTAAATATTGAAAAAAAAAAGATAGTGGAATCATGAAAACAATGAATATAATAAAGTATAGGGGGTGTTATTTTTGGAACTAAATATTTTTTTCATTGGAGTGACAACTCATATTCTTATCAAAATCTTGAAAATACCCACCAATTAATTTTAATATACATTTAAAACATAATTATTCATTTATCACCATATCCTATTCCAAAATAACCTCTTGAGACAAAAAATATCAAGATTATAAAAGGTTAACATTCCAAATCAATTTCAATATTTATTTATTTTATTTTGTTGAATAAAGTCGACGGTGGCAGGGCAGTTTGAATAAAATAATCTGTGCTTGCACATGCACAAAGCACAACCAAGATAGCAATAAATTAAATTAAATTAAATCTTTCTTGAATAATTATAAGCACACAACCTCATCATACGTGTCACGTTGATAGATCAATTCAACCCAAAAAAGAGATGCAAAATACAAAATTGTCAAGTCCACATTTATATTTCATGCATATCGATAAAATGATGGGTCCCTGATTGTGAATAAAAAAACAGACAGAAAACTACCTTCCAAAATTACAATTTCATAATCACTCGGTGGTTTAATTAATGTTTACTTTTTATTTTATTTTTTATTAATATGTATCATCAATGTGATATATTTTTTAAATGTATAATTACCTTATTTTGAAGGTATACCAAACAAATTTTAAACGTTTGTAAAATTTGTAACTACAATATCACTTTTGAATATAGAATTATTTTAGATGTGTTTTTAAATTAGAATATGTATTTTTATATGATCTTATATTTTTTCGAATATAAATATTCAGTTCTGAATATGACGATATGTTTTTAAATTAGAATATGTATTTTTTGAAAAGGATGGACGTGTTCTAGGTGAATACCGGGCCTAGAGTTTTTTGGGCTGAGACATAGCAAAGAGAAAATAGCTCTCAATATCACATATTTCATTTAAGTAACGTCTAATATTTTGAACATACTTATATATTTCTTTTAATATAATTTTGAATAACACCTCCCTAAGAAATGAAGTTCAAAGTAATTTTTTTATATATATCGTATTTTTTTGGTATAGTTTTTGTGTGTTGGAGAATGGAGAAGTTTTCAGAATTCTTTACATATTATAGAGTAAAAACATAAGAAAATCTGTATACCTTTATTATATTCCTTGCATTGTTTTAACTATTAGTTTTGGTAAAAATAAAAATAAAAACATAACATTGTTTGGAGTAACGAATATAATAAAATGGAAACAGATGAATCTTATATTTCCCTTTCCGAGTCGTGATGTATGTCCCCTACTATCCTCCCACCAACATCATTGATGACCAGAAAAGTGCAAGTGTTAATTCTTACGAGCCTTTTTTCTCTCATTCCTTAATGGCCCTTTTTTGTGAGCTTAAGGTTTAACGGGTCTCACTATTCATTCTTACGACCTTCAAGATTTAACGGCACGGCCTTTTTGTGTCAGAATTTGCAATGAGTGGATTTTGTTAACTGATGTTTGTTGGAGAGGTTCATTAACTAGCATTGATGGCGGTAGTTGAAGCTTAACAATTAACACTTAGTGGATGAAAAATTCTGTCTTTCAATTTCAAATTCATCCATGCCCCTCCATAAAAAGGCAATTAACTAGCAACATTCTTTTCCATTTATTAGGGGCTTTCGAAAAGCAATTTTATGTTATATGCATACTAATACTAATTACGCTTGTAATTCTGTTTTGCTTTTGGTTGTTTTCGAAAAGCAATTTTATGTTATGTGCATACTAACAATTGAAAATGTTTTTGTCTCAATTTTGCTTTTGTAATGTATTTCGTGTTAACCGGTATTTGATTTTTTTAGAATGTTTTCGGATGATATGCTTTTACAGTGAATTTCCTGTTAACTGGTATTTGTTTTTTTTTCATAAAAAAAAAGCTTAAATTTATACTAAGAATGGAAGATATTTTGTCATTGTTTTGATATTATAATGTATTTCCTGTTAATTGGTACTTGTGTTCTAAAGAATTTTTTTAGGATGAAATGGTTTTAAATTTAATTTTCTGTTAACTCGTATTTGCATTTTTAGAATAAAAACTTAAATTTTCCGTAATACCAAGGCAAGCAGATTAGATTGTACACATCATGTCCCCTAACATCTTGGATGTATTTCTGGCAAAAACTTATGGAAAGATTATAAGCGATACATTCTACATACTTGACCAAATACATTCTACATAATTAATCTAAATTGAAATTGAGACTTCAATTGGATTTCTAATTCAATATCAATCATAAATCACAGTTAATTCAAACGTTTATGAATGTAATTCAATGTCACCCCTGAAAATGAATGTTAACTCATATTGAAATTGAGACTTCAATTGGGTTTCTAATTCAATATTAATCACAATTCACTTTTAATTCAAATATTGACTCGGCAAATGAAAACCATAAGTCCCTGAAAAGCAAATACATAAAAAAATAGTTTTCATTCAAATTCTCACTCTAGATTGATCCTCACAAGAAAAGAGAAACAAATAAATGGATATACTTAAATTGTATAATATATATATAGAGAAAAATCCCTAAAAGACTAAAAAAATACAGTGCTGATTTCACATTTGTATTTTAACAAATAAATAATATTGCAGGGACATTTTTGCTATTATCAAGAACTTGCATTTCATTATGTTTGAAAGTTGCAAAGAAGTTCATAGCAATCTTAAAAGAAGGTAAGGGTCTTTCAGGGACGGATCCAGGATCATTATATAGGGGGGGCCGGATTAAAAAAAAAATTCAAAATATGTAGTTTGAGGGTATCAAACCCAAGACCTCACTCATCATAAGCACATGTTTTACCACTACACTACTCTAGTTTTTATGAAATATAAACAAATTTATTATAATTATTACTTCTGAAATCACCTTCTTTCTTCTCTAATCATTTCGTTTTCGATTTCATGGGGGGGGGGGGGGGCACTGGGGGCTTTGTTGTAATCTCAATACTTCAAGGACTTTCTGAAAGTTGTGTGATTGGGGAAGGAGCAAGTACCACCTAATTCAAATATTCTGAAAGTCAAATCAATTATTAATTATAATTTGTCAACCTAGCAATTCACCGCCAAATCCTTTCTCTTTTCAGATTTTGTCTTTTATTTTCACTACTTCCAAATTCCCCTCTCTCTCTCTCTCTCAACCAATCTGAGATTTGGCAGTTTGGGCGAGTTAAGAGTAGAACAAATCTGACCTAATCACACCAAAAATTATTATCAATCGCTAAAAATCAAAACCATCTCATCTCATTCATACTCGAATCTTATAATTATTATTATCAGAAAATGAATAAGAAAAAAAAGTGGTAAATAAATTGAAAAATAATTTAGAATGATTGGTTATGTAAGGTTAAAAAGGTGGTGAGATCACCGCCGTGACCACCGCCATTACTGACAACTGAGACATCATTTTCTTTTTTCTACAGAGAGAGACTTGTGTGAGATTCTTTCTTTTGAGTTTTGACCTCTTATTTGTCCAATTAATTCCAATTCTTCTTTTTATTTATGAAATATCATATCATATATATTTTAATTGTATGATATATCTTTGTATTTATATATTTTTGAATATATCATATATATTTTAGATATGCGATATAAATTGATGTTTTATATTTTTTTAGATGTATCATATATCTTTAGATTTATGAAATATTTTTCTAAATACAATGTATGCTATATCTTTTTATATGTATGTCTTATATATTTAGATGTATCATATATCATTTCTACAAAAGAAACATTTTGTACGAATCAATTTTCCTAGTAGATATATATTTTTTTGTATCCATTTATAATTTTTTTGTCGACGTGCAATGGGCGGCCAATATGACGAAATTTTACTATTTGGAAAAGAAAAAAGACGATCACGTAGAGCGTCGGGATAAACGGACCGTCGTGCAATAGTCGGTCTCTTCATAAACATATAAATAGAAAAACGAACCAAAACCGGTTTAGATTTTTTTTGAAGACGGCAAAGAAAGGAGAAATATACATGAAATTTTTTTATGTTTTATAA
This sequence comes from Luzula sylvatica, assembly GCA_946800325.1. Classification (NCBI taxonomy): domain Eukaryota; kingdom Viridiplantae; phylum Streptophyta; class Magnoliopsida; order Poales; family Juncaceae; genus Luzula; species Luzula sylvatica. The sequence goes on along the minus strand of OX326957.1, from coordinate 5,977,258 downwards.
AGATATACATGACATTTAATTTTGTTTTTTTAGAGATATAAGTTATATTTTAAAAATGCACAGTGCCATTTTGTTTTGCTTGAAATATTTTCGAAACAAAATAAAATTTCATTGTACATTTTAAAAATGTCACTTGTATGATTGTACCTCAATAAAATAAAATAAAATGTATATTTTTACAGAACATACAAAAGTCAACAACAACAAAAAAGTACAAAACATGTATATAGTATATTTTGCCTTTTCTTTGTTGTCTTTGAAAAAGTTCTAAATCGGCTTTGATTCGTATATATATATATATATATATATATATATATATATATATATATATATATATGTTTAGCAACAATTTTTTTAACCAAGCACTGAATTAAATTGGTAAATATTTTTCTAGATTTAATTGAAACTGAATTTAATTTTTATCTATTTTGTTCTCCTAATATATAATTCATGGGAAATGATCCAGATAAGATTACAAGTACAATAATACTTAATTAGGTAACTTTAAGGCCATAAATAACCCCAATTTTGTCCTTAATATAAATCATTATTCATGTAATTTTGCTGCGGTTTGCTTTATGATACAACTATGTTTGTTTATTTAGACACAACAAAAATATTTCTTATTAAAAATATTTAAGAGTTTTTATTTTCTCAATTTAAGAAATGTCAGGGTTAATATGCAAAACTTGGAAATCTAAGAAATGTCAGAATTTTTATTTTCTTAATAGCCCAAAAAACTATTCCAATTCTCCCTCCTCCCTTCTAAACCCCCATTTTATTTTCCTTCACCGAACAGAAACCAAAGAGATGAATCTTGCAACAAAGCGATCAGTAAAACCCTCGTTACTCCAGTCCATGTCGATGTCAGTCTACGCTCGGGCCACCGGTCGCCGGCCGAAGAAGAAGGTGTACCACCGCGAGGTGTATGGCTAAGAATGATTAGGTTAGTTAGTTTGTATGATTATAAATATGTAACTCTTGTAATCATCATTAAGCAAGTTTAATCCTATCCACTAACACCCACTAACTACTTAATTGATTTACAGCCACTCATGCTTAACCCACTAACACACTAACTAGCAATCGTCTCCATTTCAATATGTAATGGAGACCTCCATTTGATTCTTCTAACAGCCAGGCCTAGACAAGGCGATGGACTTACGGAAGAAGCCTCAGCTATTGTTCCGCCTTCGCTCCATCATCCTCGCCAGCAAGACCCGATCCATCCTTCTCCGCGACCTCGAAAAGGAAGTGGGTTTCGTTCAGAAATGGAACTTCGTTGATCTTATACGGAGATATCCTACTGTGTTCAGAGTCACTGGAGGGTCCAGTGGTGGGCCCATTTCTGTCAGACTCACTGAGAAAGACGAGGAGGTTCGTACATTGCTGAAGTATTGTTAATTTTAGATTTCGAAGCCAATTAGAACAAATTATAGGGTTCTTTGTAAATAAGGCTTGTTTGATCGGTACCGTACCAGGTACCGACAGAGATTAACTCGCAAACTCGTATCAGGTATCAGATGAAGAATTGGAAGCAATAAAATTAATGGAACCGATATTAATAAAAAACCTAAAAAAATTACTCATGATGTCAATGGATTGCCAAGTCCCTCTAGAAAAAATCGACCTGATCCAAACCGAACTAGGCCTTGATCCGAATTACAAAAATACCCTGAATTTTTCTCTATAAAATAAGTCAAAAATTCAGACCATCTCTGCCTCGAGAACTGGGATTCCTCCACCGCAATCACCACCCGCGAAGAAAAACTAAATTTCGAAAATTACGAAAATACCCCTTACAGAAACCCTAGAATCGTACCGAGAGACGGTAACTTCACCGGCCCGTTTGCATTCAAACTCAAATTTTCAGCTGGATTCAGACCGAACAAAAAATACTTGGAAGAAGTGATGAGGTGGCAAAAAATGCCTTTTCCTTCGCCGTATTTCGGTACTTCACGAGCTTTAAAGTTTGACCAGAGAAAAATTGTTGACTTCTGAGAAGATCGATGCGTTTCATAACGAGTATCAATTGCCTTGCAGGCTTTTGCTATGTTTGGTTAAAAATCACGGTGTTTTTTACATCACGAATAAAGGAATGAGAAGCACGGTTTTCTTGAAAGAGGCTTACGAAGAGTCGAGATTGGTCGAGAAGTGCCCCTTGCTGATGTGGCAAGATAGATTCGCGTCTTTGATTGGGAGATCGTGTTTGGATTTGAGTAGTAATAATGAGAGGATTGTGGTTTGATAATGAGAGGATTGTGGTTTGATTTGAGAAAATGTAGGTTTTGTTTTTTAGTTCAACCGAAATAGAACATCGCGACGCATTTAAAATAGATTATATTGAATCTTATTTATTATTGTTCTATTAATGTTTGCATTTTGTTCGCATATCGACCAAACAAAAAACTTTAATCTTTCAAATTATAATCATCATTGATCCTTGTTAAAAGCAAATTCGAATAATTATCCAAGTTCATAGAGCAATAACATAACTTCACAATATTGACTGGATATTTAGATAATCTTATTTTGCTAGTAAATATTTGACTATTGTTTTATACTTTTTATTTTTTGAATTTAGGTTAAAAAAATGAGCTCATTTGGAGTTGTTTATTTTTGAGATGATTATACTTCATCATTGTTTAATTATGGATTATGTTTTTTTAGAGATGAGTATGTTTAATGCATGTTTATTCACTTATAGAGAATGTTGTGCAAAGAATATTAGTACTATTATTTTTTATTTTATATTGATCATCAAGTTTCATGTTTCAAAATGAGTATGTTTGACACTGATCAAGCTGGGAAAATTGGAGAGCTGTACGGAGAGCAGGTAAAAAGGGCGATTTTGAGAGGATAAAGGGCGATTCAAGGTAAAAAGACGAATTTTTTTTTTTTTTTGGGTTAATGGGTTATCGGAGGGTTACAGATCATGAGGGTTGGACCCGTTTCGAGAAAAAACCGAGACCCACTTGGAATGCATGCTACTCAACACCTTTCACTCCATACAAACCCACTCATACCTACAACAAATATAAGCCCTCACCCATTCACAGGAACAAACCAAACCATAAACACCCTCCTTCTCACTACTACACCAAAGCTCAATATTCCTCAATGGATTCACAAGCTAACTTGCTCTCCCACCGTCAAAGTGACCGCGGCTCCTACATACCGTGGCTACCGTTCAACCCGCAAGGCCCGGCACCCGCAAGAGCAAGCTCGGTTTGGCTCGAGAAGAGGCCACCTTGTGCTGACCCAATCCGCTCGACAAGGATCAAGCCCAAAACTCCAACGATCTTCGTACCGAAACCACCAACTCCGGAAGAACTAGAAAAGGCGGCTAGAAAAACGGCTAATGAGGCGGCATGGGGGTTAACACCCGACGTAGACGGAAACTTCCTCGACATCTCCTTCCCTCTCCCGAAAGACCCGTCTCATCCCATTTGGTTTCGCCGTTGTTATAGATGCTTGGAGGTAGGACATCGAACAAGTGGGTGCACCAAACCGAGAAGGTGCACCAATTGTGGTCGCACCGGTCACATAGCGGCTACTTGCAAGAAACCGGTTCTACCGGTCCCGCCTTTTGACCCGCTAAAACCGCGTGGCAAACTCGGCCCTCATTGCCTACCGGAAGGGCGCCCAAAGGTAATTCCATGCTTTCACACGCAAACGGACAAGCTCCGAAAATTCATGGAATCTATGAGCCAAACCGTGGTGGTCGATGCTCGATTGGCACGGGGACATTCGCTCTCCAAGGTTCGACAATTCCTATTAGCAAAACGAAAATGGACTATGCCATTTCAAGTTGCTTTTCTTGGCGATAACCGATACGTGGTCACCTTGCCCGACAATGTTGCGAGAAAGGAGTTTCTCTCCACGGAGTTAAATCGCTTTCTAGACGAGAACTACATTCTCTATCCGTGGGAAACCTCCGTCGATGCATCCCCGGTTAACTTTCGTTTCAAGGCTTGGGTAAGACTTCATAACCTACCTTTACATTGCTTTTGTTTGGAAGAGCTCGCTAGAATTACAAGCTCGTTTGGGGAGATCCTTTTCCATGGTCCCCTCAATAACATCTCCTACCTCGACACTCTTGATCTTCTAATCGGCACTACGGATCTCAAGTTGGTTCCGGAAGCAATCTCATCTCTTGCCGTGGGAGGGAGTCAAGAGGTCGATGTAGAGCCACTTAGCTCCATTGAAGAACCTCTACCGTACCGCTTATCAAGGGATCCGACCCCAAGTCTTGAATTCTTTGAGTCGCATCTCAACAAGATTCTTTTTGGCAAACAATGGCTCGATGAGTCAAAAAATAAAAAACCCCACACACCCTCGGCATCCCCCTCCCCCTTGAAGAAACAACGTGTCGACGCTCTCGCACCCTCATCCTCGACAAACGCTACGTTAGGCCCGGCAATCCAGCAACAATTCATACCGAAAGCTCAAAAACCGGCAACCGCAACGGACAAAGTGGTGCAACCCGTAATGGACAAAGTGGTGCAACCCGTTAAACCCGTACAACCCGTTATCATGGTGCAACCCGAGCTAACACACTCACGTGATCAAGAAAGTGCTCTCTCCCTTCCCTCAGGCTCGAAATTTCATAATGTGTCGGATCTATTTCGAGTATACGAAGGAAAAAAGAACAAAGAAAAAGAAAAGAGTGTAAGTTCCATTTTGGTGCAAGTTTCTTGCATGAAAGAGAGAGATGGTACTTCATCTGATAAAGTGGGCTCAAATATTAAGGGTGCATTAAATACCCTAGAGCAAGAAGCCTACAATTGGTCCACCTCACCATCCATAACACATGCAAATATATGTGGAGAAAAGGGGTCCTTGACCCAACCGAAAATCTCTTCCACAAAAAACAAACTCAAAAAAAAGAACTTGGGCTCGGGTGGGCCTTCTTTGGACCATGACATCTCACTCAAAATTAATCAACCCCATCCAAAATTCTCTACGGAGCCCAATCCCCTCATAGTAGAAAAAAAACACCAAACCTTACCTGTCTCGATAAAGGAGACCGACGCATCGAAGAGTAAGCGGGTCGCTCAATCAGAAGTGACGAAGAAGGCTGCAGTGACGGAGAGGGCTGGTCAGATGAAGGCGTTGACACCCGAAATGACGACGGTGACGCTTAACCCACTGCAACTATCGTCGATGGTCGATTCCAAGCAAGAGGAGGCAGTGGGAGACTCGAAAGGCGCTGCACAGAAAATTATCGAGCGGAAAGAGTCGCAAGACGGCAGCGGGAAGCTCGCTCAAATGGAAATTGCAGAGATTGACGACGAGACGATCGATCCGATGGACGAAGACGAGTTTAAGGATAAAAGCGTTGGCGATCTTCTAAGCGAATACGAAGGTACATCTCAAACTCCTAAATTTAAATTGCCGTCAAAGGGTACCTTTTTTCTTAGGGAAAATTGTGTAAAAAATGCGATCTTTAACAAAAATTTACCGAGGTCAAAAATCAAAACCAAGGGTAGTGATGGTGAACCTATTAAATTACCGACCAAAAAAGTGCGAGGTAAAGGCTTGCCGAAATCAGTCAAAAAATCAATAAAAAGAGTAATATTTTAGAAGCAATCAATAACGATTTTCTTGATTCTAAAGAACTCGACAAAATAACATGTAACCGAATTGAAGAATTATGCCATATTACTAAGAATAAATCAAACAATCTTACAAGCCTTGAAGAGGCCGAACATAGGCTTCTCTTTGAGCCGAGTGTTGGGGAGGAAAACATAAAAAATAACATAATTAATCAAATTAACAATTCACTAACGTCTTCTATTATTAACTCTAATATCGTAGCGAAATATGGGTCGCTCGATGATGTTGATGACCTAGATGATGAGGATGAAAACGAGGATGACAAGGGAATAGCCGAGGAGGGTCACTAAGAGGCTCTTTGGCAAAAGATGACGCAATACTCCAATTTTTTGGGTAACTTAGGGAGTTTATTTTGTAGTAGTATTTGATATTAATATGTCGTTTAAGAATTTGTCTATTTTGTGTTGGAATGTGAGGGGTCTCGGATTAAAAGATAAATGTAACCTAATTAAGAATCAAGTTAGAGACTCATGTTGTGATTTGATTTGCTTACAAGAAACAAAGTGGAATAGTCCCACACATTTTAATATTCGCCTAGTTTGTTCGGCCAAATTTAGGAACGCACGATTCATAAAAGCGATAGGCTCAAAAGGGGGAATAATGACCGCGTGGTCCGATAAACTCACGTTAGTGGATTGTGTCGAAGGGACATTCACGCTTACATGCACCTTTGTAAGAGGAAACGAACAAAAATTCCGAGTGTGCAACGTTTACGGTCCGGCCGAGGATGATGACAAAAAAATTCTTTTCCTCGATGAGTTAAACACGATCTCGCAATCCACATTACCTAATATTATTCTCGGAGATTTTAACCTAATAAGAAACGTGATGGAATCCACGGGAGATAACCACTCGGCGAGCTCTATTTTAGCTTTCAATAATTTTATTGAGGACAACTCGTTCATAGAAATTCCTTTACCAAACCGAAAGTTTACTTGGTCGAGTAAACGCCAAAACCCAACCTTATCCAAATTAGATAGGATCTTAGTTTCCCCTTGGTTTATAACACAACAATATTTCTTAACGATGGATGATCTACCTAGCACCACATCCGACCATGTAGCTTTAAAACTTACAATTAAGTCTCAAATAAGGTCAACAAGACTATTCCGGTTTGAACGATTTTGGCTCAAACATGAGGACATCTCACAAGTGGTACTCGCGGCTTGGAATCAACCAACCCGACCACAAGATGATTGTGCAAGTACTATCTTAACTAAGCTTCACAACACCAAGAAGGCATTAAAAATATGGTCTAACAAAACCTACAATGTCCCAAACTATGTCATGGAGGCTTGCAAAACGGTAATTAAATCACTTGATAAACAAGAAGAATCACGGTTACTTAACGATATGGAGTTCCTTTTAAGAATAAAAATTAGAAAAAAATTACAAGAGCTAATTACAATAAAGGAGATTAAGTGGCAACAACGCACCTCTATAAATTGGTTAAAATTGGGTGATAACAACACCGCATATTTTCATGCATACGCTTCTAATAGAAGACATCAAAATACCATATCTAAAGTGCATCATCTTAACCAGGATATCGTCAACGAGGAGGACATAAATCACGCTTTTACTAATTACTTTAAACAATCGTTCGGTTCCGATTTCTCACCATGCCTTGCGGTAAATGCCGAGGATTTATATGAAGGAAATACAGTTTTGGATCATCGCTAAAATGGTACGTAGGACAAACGAACGTACGCGTTCGTGGGCATACGAAACAGATTAGTAAAACTGGTATAACGTTTAGTAGGAAACTCAGATTTGAATGGTTCAAATTGGGTTAGTTAGATAATGCGATTATCTAGAACTTTCATGTTGTAATATATTTCATTTGAGCGAAGTATCAGTGTCCTTCTAATGAAATACCGAAAGGGTACGACAGTTTGACATACAGTCAGTAAAACGGCCGTAACTTTCGGGTCCGAACTCCAATTGGGCTGGGCCAAATTGGGTTGGAAAGATAATTAGATTATCTACAACTTTCGTAAATGTTCAAAGTCGGTTGGAACGATTTAATATTTTCGTTCTGACAGATTACTGAAAGGGTGTATGCAGTTTTCTGTTTGAAAAGGTGTATAGAAGATATACATACATTTTGGCCCATCCTTATCCTATGGAGTATATATAAGATGTTTCTCTCTCTCTCTCATAAGTCCAACTTGAAGACTAATTAGATTAGTTCAACCAGAAAATTAATGGAGTTAATTCGGAATTAATCCAGAAATTAAGAGACTCTAATCACTTGATGAAAGAGTGCGAAGAGATTGAGAGAGAAGGAGAAAAGAATTTTCTCCGTCTAGAGAATCGAAACGCAATCATGCAAGTTCGCCGGTGCATCGTCTAGGCAGGTGCATCCGCGACCGAGGTGCTACGACTCACGGTGGATACGGGTAGAGGAGCGACACATGTGGCTCTTCGTTGTGATCAAACCGGAGAAGTAATCGAGTAACGGGCTGTGGAATCATGCGGGCATGGAACGCACGAAGACAACCCGAGGCGTGTCGAAACGGTGGGAGACGTGCGGTATGGGACGTATGGGCTAGTCACCAACGTGACACCGAAGGAAATAGAAGGCGGCGATCAACCCTTCGTGTGCCATCAATTTGGCACTGGTATGAATCTGTCCTTCTATTCGCATCGTACTCTCGAAGTCGTGGCGTGATCTCGGGAATCGGGGAATCGAACGGGGCCTACATATCCGCTGCGCGGGCCCGGGGTCGAGGATATTCTCCAACAGTGGTATCAGAGCGATCGCCATCGATTCGAGGGTCGAATCATAGTCGTATATTAGATATACGCACGGGTTATCAAAGTTCGTACCCGTTTGCATGATGTTACATATAGAGAAAGTCAAATTTCGTTAAAATCACAAGTGGAATTCGCTAGAGATCGATCAAAAGTTGATTGAGAGTATCTAGGAATGATCGTGAAAAAGTTTCATGATTTATCGTTTTGGAAACGAGCGAAAACGGACGAAACGGCAAAATCTGCAGAAAGTTAGAATACGAAACAGTGAGTAAAACTAAGATAATTTTCAGTGGAAAACTCCAAATTGATTGGATCAAATTGGCGTAGTTAGATAATGAGATTATCTATGACTTTGATACATAAAGTTTTTCCATTTGAACGAATTATCAGTGTCGTTTTTATGGAATACTGAAAGGGTGCGACTGTTTGACATACAGAGACTAAAACGTCCGTATATGTCGCATCGAAACTCCAATTGAGTCCAATCCAATTGGGTTAATTAGATAATAAGATTATCTAGAACTTTAGTTCACGTTCAAAGTCGTTTGGAACAATTTAATATTTTTGTTTCAACAGAATACTGAAAAGGTGTCTGTAGTTTTCTGGTTGAAAAGGTGTATATTGGATATACTTACCTTTTCGTTTGTTCGTATTTTACTAAAACTGGTATAACTTCCTGTAGAAAATTCCGATTTGAATGGTTCAAATTGTTTTAGTTAGATAATTAGATTATCTAGAACTTTCATGTTGTAATATATTTTATTTGAGCGAAGTATTAGTGTCGTTCTAATGAAATAACGAAAGGGTGCAGAAAAATAGTTTTTCTGCCGCCCCGGGGGCAGTTTTTGGCGCCCCGGACGCGTCCCGGGCGAGGTTTTCTCGCGCCCCACGGCCCCTGCGTTACAACGGATGGGGCAGTCCGTTATAACGGACCCTTCTCTGGATGCTGTTTTTGTTTTCGCGATAACTTTGGCTACGAAGCTCGGAATTTTGAGTTCTTTATATCGATTTGATCGGCATCAATCATACTAGCATATAATTAGATAATTATTTAGAATAATTAGACTCCCAAATAAAATCATATGCATATTGAAAATCTTGTGATAGTGATATAATATGATTATGTCACGAATTTAGAAACATGCAATGGCATGATCCCTCATAATATTTAAGTCATGGAAATGCCTTCCATATACACAACCATCGAGATTGATATGACATAGTGCGTGGTTTCAGGCCATAGTCGGGCACGTACTATTGTATATATTGGTGCGGGTGGTAAGCGTTAATTGGGGACTCACGTGGTTTCAGGCCATAGTCGGGCACGTGAATAGTTCAATTGAACGATACGATGGATATGGTTATGACTTAACCGTCCAAGCCAATCCGATTGGAGTTCAGGGCATAGATAGAATGCACACACGGAACATGGATTGTATTGGATACGATTCGTCACCGAAATTCTATAAAGGAACGAGAGTCGTATTGGATACGATTGGATTTAATCCTACCTAAAATATCGAGATCTCATTTGTCGGCCATAGTCACTTATGGGAGGATCGTAAAATATGGGTCTTGAGTATTATGGACTTGGAGTCCCGTATCGGTATGAGGGTTATCGATTCGATAAAATAACACTATCATATATTCATCATATAAGCATATAGATTAAGTACGCACGGTTAGGAGTTAATCTTCATCATCCGTTTAGAATTATGTTTTCAAGCAACACCAAATATATCGATGAGATCGATATGATAGATGGCTTTTGGGCCGGAATTACCGTTATTAACCTTGATAGTCAAAGAATAGTTCTTAGACTTAAAGGAACGTGTTGGACACGGAAATGGTAGATTCGGGGCTCAATGCTATGGCTTTAGAGAAAGCCGGGTTCGATAAACTTTAAGAAGCAATCGAATGATATTACGTGCCTTGTGGTGGCATGTATAAACGCAAATTTCTCACAATTGTTTTGAGAATTCGGGTGTATATGAAAGTAAAACACAACGCTCATGAAATAGTTTCAAGAGCTAGAGCGCGTTGAATGGTTTGATGCGGCTCAAAGAGTAGGTTAATTTTGAGACGCCTTATGGGTCTTGGATTAACACTCGTGTGTTGATGGTACGAGATTTGATCGTCGTGACCGAATATCATATGCATTCTATAGATAAGTCAATCCCGAAATTGCATGAGATGCGATTTAAATTTGAATTGGAGATACTCGGAGTATCCGAGGAATCCAATGCATATAGATGCGTGGATGTCCTTGTAATTCAAAAGCGGGATCGAAAGAAATGTATGTCTAAGGGTATTTTGGAAAAATATTTTCCAAAATGGAGAGTTCGGACAAATAGTTGTCCAAACTTATGACTCAAAGAATGGTGAAATCCGAGGAGGATTAAACCAAGAGGTTGATTGCTTCTTTTGGCATTGCCGTCTTGGCCATATAAACGAGATTCGCGTATCTAGATTCCATATGATGGATTGCTAGAATCATCCGAATTAGATTCGATTGATTAATGCGATACTTATTTATAAGGCAAGATGACAATGGCATCATTCTCCAAAGGTTGGAGAAAGATCCAACGAATTATTGGAAATTACATTTAGATGTAATGTTCCGATAAGTTCCGAGGCAAGAGGAGGCTATCGGTATTTTGTTACGTTTATGGACGGTTAAAGTAGATATGAAAATATCTATTTAATGCGTGCCGAAATGGAAACTTTTGAAAGGTTCAAAGAGTTTCAAAAACGAAATACGAAATCCACTAAGCAAGAAAATCAAAGCTTTTCGATAGGATCGAGAAGGCAAGTATTTGAGCTAAACCTTTCGATAGGATCGAAGAGGCGATATTTGAGTTATGAATATTGATGATCATTTATGATTGTGGAATAGTTTCACGATTGCCTTTATTCGGAACATTGAGATGTGTCCGAAAAGAGGAAATGAACGCATGTTGGACATGGTTCGATAAATGATAAGTCAATAGGATCTCCCAAAAATGTTTTGGGGATACGCCCTTGAGACAGCGGCACTAATGAATGGTTGCATATAAGATATGGACCATAAACCTTCTAATCGGTACAAAAGACGCCATATGAGATATGGATCGGAATGGTTCCGAAGTGGTCATTTGTACAGATTTGAGGATGTGGGTATATTTCGAAATTTATTTCGATTAAACTCAATCCCAAATCTGAAAATTGTTCGTTTATCCTTAAGGAAACTAAAGGGTATTAATTCTAACGTCCCGACGAAAATGAGATTTTCGTGGCTCGAAGAGATGCCTTCTTGGAGGAGGACTAGATGCGCACAAGTTTGGAACTTGGTGCCATTTATCTCTATGCGGGCTAGTGGGAGTAGAATAAATCTCGAAAGAGTTCGTGATTTGAAAATGAACATTGTACCGATGAAAGTTGACATGGCTTCATCAAGAGTCGATGAACGCAAGTCGAACACACAAAGGAATTTTTCGTAGATCAAGTAGGCTATATCATAAGCCGGTAAATACGGATTTATCGTGGCTAATGATGATAGATTGAAATCATATGATGATTCGATATCCTGCAAGGATGCTATGAAAAGTTGATTCCACATGACATGGTGTCATGAAATCTGAGATTCGATCCATGTGAATTATCAAGTTTAGAACTTGATTTCATTACTTTCTGGGTTAGACCCGTGAAATGTGAGTGGGTTTTTCAAGATGAAGAACCGACATGGATAGGAATACGCATATATGTAAAACGAGGCTTTTTGTGAAAAGTTTCATGCAATTCATAGTCGGACTATGAAGAAACGTTTTCGCTTGTTGCCATGTTTTCCCATTCTCGAAATTATGCTTGCCATGGTCGCGTATTATGACTATGTGATGTAACAAAATGGATGTCAAAACCGAATTTCTTGACAGAAATTTTATGAAAGGATGTGTACTTGACACAACCTTACGGTTTTGTCGATTCATAAGAATCGGGGATAAGATATGCACGCTTTAACGAGCCATATGATGGATTAGAGAAAGCTTCTCGGAATTGGAATATTCTTTTTGACAAAATTATAAACTGTTATAAAATTGTCGAAACGAATGGAAACTTTGTGTACACATGAAGGTTAGTGGGAGCTGCGTTATATTTCTTGTAACGACAAAGGATTTAGACGAGGCCGCTTATGAATTAAGCGTGAAGATCTATAGGATAGATCTAAGAAGTTCCTCGTTCTATGTTATAGCACATATATCGACATATTGTTGAAAATGGTTTTCAACATGTAAACTCCTTGGAGGAGATAAATCGAAATGTCGAATGGCAGAAATTTTCAACGGCTCGATGTGAGACATCAAGCAGCGCGAAAAGTAATAATATGATGCCTTACATTTGATGTTAGGATCTATTATATCTGTCATGATATGTATGTGGCTATCTGTCATACAAATAAAGCGTCTAGTTCACCGTCAATAAAATTCATGGGAATCACATGAGTTTGAATGTAATTCGATTACATGAGACTAACTCTTGTGATTGTATAATGGTTATACAAATATATACATAATGGTTATGTATATTTAAAACCCATCGGGATTTGTATTGATAGAGGTGAAGTTTATCATTGAATACTTTGCAAAGAATTCATGATTTATTATCTATAATGGTGTGGAGGACGTGTTGGTTATAAAGAGTTATAACAAACAACAGTTTCCAAAGATGAAGCACGTCCAAATATGTAGCACGACTTTCGATCACAAAGTGTGTACATATTTTGCTTGTATGAAAACACGGTTATGTGGAAAGGTTCCACAAGACCATTAGTTTATGATTCTATTTACGGTGGCGAGTATATTGCGGTTATTAATCGCAAAAGGAAGTTGTATGGATCAAGGATACATGACCAAACTCTAGTAGTCACGAGTTATCGGATTTATGGTTGTTTATTGCGTGAGACGCAATAGTACAAGCCAAAAATGCCGAGGTCACAACCACTTCTAGCCAATACTCAGAAAATTTCATTTGATCCGTGAAATTTTGTGAAAAGATGTGATCGTAGGTATTGGATATGTTCCAATCCTGATGATGATTAACACTAGCGGCAACGTGCGGACCCGTTTACAAAACCGCTCTCTCTAGTCGCGCGTGACTGTCATGCGATGACTATGGGTATGGAGATACCTAGAGGAGGAAGAAGAGAGTAGAGTGTAGTTATCTAATACGATAGTCCTCGCAGGTTATGGGTATGGAGATACCCATAGGTAAACGTTGTATCACCCAAATACTTAGTCCATATGAATGCATCCCTTTTAAAATTTTTGTTTACTTAAATTAAGTATGCATTCACCTTATATGAAAACTGTGTGCGGGTTGTGTAATATGATTGTTACATGAACCTTGATTTGAACTTGTGTGGACGTCGACATGGTTGAGGACCATGTGCAGCAAAACCGTCACACTTAAAGTGTCATTTCTAAACATCCCTAGTCGCGGATCAGCTTGCTTAAGAGAGAAGCATTTCTATTATTGGATAGACTGAACGCGTACACTAGTACGTTTGCCGAGGAGATGATTATGTTTTGCTAATCATGGGACAAGGTGCTTGTCGAATCGGGAACGTATATATATGTTAGGTTACATGTATTGGATATGACCAAAGCCGCGAGACCATGACATGGTTTAGTCATTATAGATGGACTTGCGACGGATGGGGTTTTAGATTCTTCATACTTGAGGGGATCATTGATTGCGTTACGTGCGTAACACAATGCTTTGATATGATCTTACGCTCACCGTAACAGGGAGTTAAAAGGGTCATCATTGGGTATTGTCCGAAACACGGAATTCAATGTGAGTCTCCAAGATAGGAATTGTTTATTCCGAAAGGAAGAGATATCTCTTAGGCGCCGCTCGATGAGTCGATTAACGAAATCTCTGGCCAGAGTCAATGATATTAATGGTTAATATCGATTGAAATTTGTTAAATCAACTCGGAATCGGGGAATAAGTATAGTTAATCAAATTATAAGTATGACTATTACCATGCCTTTTGATTAACGGATATCGCAAACAAGAGAACTAGTAACCGCTATTCGAGATAGGCACAATGATCACAATCATTTTTCGTTTTAACATGGGTAGCCATGATGGAGTGACTAGATCCCGCTCATGGGCTTGTAGTGCCATGGAAACGGCCTACTGCCATCGTTAAACGAACCTACACGGTCACACAACGAGTCGTACTATGTCGGGCTTGATTGCGAGTTTTTGCACATTGGATGTGCATGGCTTTAGCGTATATGATACGCGGGCCAGATTCTCTGATATAGTGTATATGTGATATACATGAGTACCTTTTAGGTAGATCTGAAACTGAGTGGGAGACTGAAGGAAATACAGTTTTGGATCATCGCTAAAATGGTACGTAGGACAAACGAACGTACGCGTTCGTGGGCATACGAAACAGATTAGTAAAACTGGTATAACGTTTAGTAGGAAACTCAGATTTGAATGGTTCAAATTGGGTTAGTTAGATAATGCGATTATCTAGAACTTTCATGTTGTAATATATTTCATTTGAGCGAAGTATCAGTGTCGTTCTAATGAAATACCGAAAGGGTACGACAGTTTGACATACAGTCAGTAAAACGGCCGTAACTTTCGGGTCCGAACTCCAATTGGGCTGGGCCAAATTGGGTTGGAAAGATAATTAGATTATCTACAACTTTCGTAAATGTTCAAAGTCGGTTGGAACGATTTAATATTTTCGTTCTGACAGATTACTGAAAGGGTGTATGCAGTTTTCTGTTTGAAAAGGTGTATAGAAGATATACATACATTTTGGCCCATCCTTATCCTATGGAGTATATATAAGATGTTTCTCTCTCTCTCTCATAAGTCCAACTTGAAGACTAATTAGATTAGTTCAACCAGAAAATTAATGGAGTTAATTCGGAATTAATCCAGAAATTAAGAGACTCTAATCACTTGATGAAAGAGTGCGAAGAGATTGAGAGAGAAGGAGAAAAGAATTTTCTCCGTCTAGAGAATCGAAACGCAATCATGCAAGTTCGCCGGTGCATCGTCTAGGCAGGTGCATCCGCGACCGAGGTGCTACGACTCACGGTGGATACGGGTAGAGGAGCGACACATGTGGCTCTTCGTTGTGATCAAACCGGAGAAGTAATCGAGTAACGGGCTGTGGAATCATGCGGGCATGGAACGCACGAAGACAACCCGAGGCGTGTCGAAACGGTGGGAGACGTGCGGTATGGGACGTATGGGCTAGTCACCAACGTGACACCGAAGGAAATAGAAGGCGGCGATCAACCCTTCGTGTGCCATCAATTTGGCACTGGTATGAATCTGTCCTTCTATTCGCATCGTACCCTCGAAGTCGTGGCGTGATCTCGGGAATCGGGGAATCGAACGGGGCCTACATATCCGCTGCGCGGGCCCGGGGTCGAGGATATTCTCCAACATTATACACAACAAATGATGAAACACCTAACATTATCCTTGAGGTCCTAGGGGCGCCCTTCCTCGAAGCGGAAGTCAAGGCCTCATTAGATGCATTAAAAAAAAGGAAGAGTTGCGGCCCCGAGGGTTTTCCAAGCGAATTCTTTCAATCTTTTTGGCCGATCCTTAAAAACGATGTATTACAAATGGTTAACCATCTCTATCATAATTCCTTACAACTAGAGAAATTAAACAAAGCGGTAATACAACTTTTACCAAAAAAGGATGATGCGATAAGCTTATCGGAATTTCGACCGATTAGTATCATTTCCACTCCGATCAAACTAATTACAAAAATTCTTGCCATGCGTTTACAACCTTACATGCCACTTCTCATCCATCGTTGTCAAGCCGCTTTTATTAAAGGGAGAACAATTAACGAACTATTTTTAGTCTCGAGAGAAATACTTAACATCTACCACAAGGCAAAGGTGCCAACGATAATGTTAAAGCTAGACTTTACTAAGGCATTTGACAATGTGTCATGGTCCTTTCTAGAACAAATCTCAAGAGCTAGAAAATTTCCATCGAGATGGATTAATTGGGTTAACAAGATTCTAACAACATCGTCATCCTCAATTCAAACGAATGGTAAAAGAGGACCTCACTTTACACATAAAAGAGGGCTTCGTCAAGGCGACCCCCTCTCACCGTTACTATTTACGCTAGTAGTGGACGCACTTCAAATCATGATCTCGAAGGTTAACCCTCTCCTTACTAGCCCAATTATATTTGCCCCTACGACATTACAATACGCCGATGATACACTACTTTTCATTGAAGCACACCCAACTAACATAAAAATTATTATGCATACCATCTCTCTCTTCTCCAAAGCCTCGGGATTAGAGATTAATTGGGATAAAAGCGGCTATGTGCCAATAGCGATACCCGAAGAGTACCACGAACACCTAAGTTCTATATTGAAATGCCAAAAAAAACCTCTACCCATGAAATATTTAGGACTCCCATTATCATACAAAAAACCCACCAAATTCACGTACCGCCCATTACTTGAAAAAATAAGAGGCAAGATTAACAATTGGAGGAATAGATTACTATCCTTAGGAGGACGAACCACCCTTGTGAAATCCGTGCTTAGCGCGTTACCAAACTTCATGATGCAAACCTTCATATTACCAAAAGGGATCGTCGAAGAGCTTAACAAATTGATGCGAGCCTTTTTTTGGAAGGGCGGCGACACAATATTAGGAGGCAATTGTCTCATGAATTGGAAAAGAGTTACTTTACCTCAAAAACACGGCGGATTAGGATTACTAGATCTCGGTAACCAAAATCAAGCTCTAAACATCAAATGGTTGTTCAAGATTGATTTTGACAAAGAATCGTATTGGGCCTCAACATTACGTACACTTTATAACATAAATAGTGTGCAAGACGTAACCCTTGTAGCTAATAACTTCGCTTCCTACTTCGTTCGGGACTTACAAAAATTAATCCCAATTTACGAATCGTTCAAAGGAAACTATATTACCATAACTAACGAAGTAAGGCTCGGGAATAAATATGTAGCCGCGACAATGTATGCTCATCTATCTAACCCGGGGGTTGATTGTTATTGGACGAGTACTCTTTTCAAAATACGAGCGCCACTAAAAGTTAAGGTGTTCGCGTGGCTTGCGTTAAATAACCGAATTCTAACGGCGGACAACCTATTGAAGAGAGGATGGCCACATAACGCCACTTGTGCACTTTGCGGTTCATCATTCGAATCGATGGATCATCTTTTCCTAACGTGTCCCTTCGCATTCGATATTTGGGAGACCGTAAACCCCAACCTACATCCTTTACCGAACAAATTACGGGAGTTTTGGTGGACAACACGACGGTCCAAAACCAATCAAGAGGGAAAAAACGCATGGGACGTCACATGGTTGGCAACGGTGTGGATTCTTTGGCGCGAACGTAACAATCGCATCTTTCAAAGGAAATGTCGAATGCATGCGTTAGTTCTTAATAGCATAATGGATCTTACTCACAAATGGAGGTTCATATGAGTACAAATAACGCATTGTAAAAATTTGTTTGTATTGTAAACTCTTAATTTTTGGTTGAATGAAAATGATCGGATCGAGCGCGTATCGCGCTTGCCTTTCCTTCAAAAAAAAATGAGTATGTTTTTCGTACTATAACAGGCACTAATTAATAATCACCCAATTGATAATGGACACGTGAATTAATTACAATTGTTTAATTAGATTTTTTGGAATATTTAGCATTCATTAATTTTGAGCCAATCATCCTAAATACAACATATTCTAAATTAGTAGATTAGACTTAAAGAGTCAATCGTATAATAAATTAAGCACATTCTAAACTCAGTACGAGTAAGATACTATCTTTTAACTCACCTAATAAAGACAAAATAATCAATTTCCAGATTGAATTGATTCTAACGGTCAAAAAATCAAGAAATTCTAGAACCAACCATTACACAATCTACAATCCAGCTACTAATTATAACAAAATAAAATTAACGGTAACATAATCTAGAGATATTTTATTGAATAAACTTGGCTCACATATGAATACAAAATGGATTTGTTATGTCATTGATACGCGGTGTATATCTCAACCCGTACACCAAGTTTAGGGACAAAAAATAGAACCTCTAGCGAGGCCATGGAATTCATCCATATATACACACCCACCTCTGTTTCTCTCCTCGCCATCAAAATCATTCTCTCATCGACACCAAATTTAGTTCCTCCTACTACTCTCCTTCTTCTCTCCTACAAAGAAGTCAAGAAATCCCAGATCTAGAGAAAGAAATTTGCCAATTCGAAGCTTTTAGCTTTTGGTTTGAGATTTTGCTTCACTTTCAAGTTTTTGGTAAGTGATTTTGTTTCAAGCCTTTGGTTCTAGATTTTGGTTCAAGCTTTTGTTTCGAGATTTTGTTTCACTTTCAAGCTTTTAGTTCAAGACTTTGTTTCCAGCTTTTGGTTCGAGATTTTGTTTCACTTTCAAGCTTTTGGTAAGAGATTTTGTTTCAAGTTTTTGATTCGAGATTTTGGTTCAAGCTTTTGGTTCGTGATTTCGTTTCACTTTCAAGCTTTTGGTCAGAGATTTTGTTTCAAGCTTTTAGTTCGAGACTTTGTTTCCAGATTTTGGTTCGAGATTTTGTTTCACTTTCAAGCTTTTAGTCAGATATTTTGTTTCAAGCTTTTAGTTCGAGATTTTGGTTCCATATTTTGTTTAGTCTGGTGTTGTTAATGAGAAGTTGAATTGCTAGATGTTTCGCTCCTCAGACAGGAATTTGATGAAGGGGTTTTGAAGGGAGAACCAGTCTCTGTTTTTGCTTTGTTAGGATCATTTCTTTTTGTGTCTTTGCTCAATTGGTCTCTTTGTTTCTAAATGGAGAGTGTTTATCTGAATTTCTTTAAAGAGTACATCTGAATTTTAAGTAGTTCATCTCAATTTTGCTTGCTATTTCGTTCTTTACAAATACATACATTCCAACCTTTTGTTTGACTTGCTAATTCAACTTCCTGTGAATTTTTGCGGACACATTTTTTACATATTTCAAATATTTTCAATTTTTTTTGCGCAGGGCATGCAACAATCAAGAGGAAAGATAATACCAAACGTGCCATGTTTGGTACGATAAGAAGTCAATTTTGGTACGAGGTGTACTCAAAGTTGCAAGGAGTGGAAACCACATCTTCGATCTGTACAGGGTATTTTTAAATTTAAAATTTTCTTAATTATCCAATATAATATAAGAACTCTTTTCTAAATTATTATTCTGATTGGTTTTCACAATTTTGGCAGAAATGAAATAAATTGCATGATCAAATGGACGAGAGAATTAAATTAAGGCCAATTTATGAAGGGAGGAAGATACTGTGCAAGTTAGCCCCAATCTGAATCAAGACTCATTATTAATCGATGTGTATGTATGTGTGTAATGTGTCTGTAATGTGCATGTGTGATGTGTGATGTGTGTCTTGTAAGTCTGATGTGTATGTGTGTAGTCTAGTGTGTGTGTGTTGTGGGGTCCGGCCCAAAAAGAGGCTGGGCCTCGGGGGAGAGGGTCCGGCCCAGAAAGGGGACGGGCCATGGAGGGTTCCCGGTCCGCCCAAGCGGCGCGGGGGGGGGGGGGGGGGGGGGGGGGGGGGGGGGTGGGTGGGTTCCGGACCCGCTTATAATCTAATTGTGACCTTACACTCATGATATAATTATAAACTCTCACAGTAAATCAATTCTAATATATATTAATTTAGATTACGTATTCACGTAATGTAAAATAGCATGTATTGATGTATATGGAAAATAATAAGTTTTTCCACTGTGTATGAGACAAGCAAGTACATAAAATATAAAATAGCATCTCATGTAATGTATATCATTATGTTTTGAAATATTTTTGTATAAAATGGATAAGTTTTATTCTATATAAATTCTAAATAAAATTTTTTGAACTGTTTACTTCGGAGACAAACATGTAAGAATATATATGTGTTTTTGAACTTCATTTAATAACATGTAAGAATATATATATAAGTGTTTTTTGTATTTCACTATCCAATTTTTTTTTTTTTAAATAGAAGACTCATAAGTCCCTCATCTATTAATTTCATTTAAAAATAATTCAATTATTACTATAAGTCATAGAATCTAATAATGAAATTTGATGCCTTAATATATTATTTTATCCTAATATTTCAGATATAAATATGCAACCAACCCACCAAACTAGAACTAAAACTAAAAACCCGAAAAGCTTCCCAAACCTAGAATTTAAATCCTTACTAAAATGGGAGAAGTAATCCTGAATATGCTTTTTGAATTTGAATTCTAGGATTTGCAAAACAAAGAAAAGAATTACATGAACACACATTATACTCTTTTTCCTCTCTTCTTTCTCTATCCATTGCATTGCAGGCCCTCGTACAATTATTCCCCTCTTTCTCTCTCGCTACTTGATTTGATTTGAGCAGTGGCGGATCTTGACAAGATTCGTTGGGGGGCAAAATGAAAAATTGGTTCTGAAATTACACCGTGCGATTTCTTTGGGGGGGCAAACAGTAAATTTTACGCTGTTATACTGATAAAATACACTGAATCACTAGATATATATAGATATATATATATATATTATTCGGCGAAAATTTTGGGGGGGCGACCTCCCCCCGCGGCCCTCACTAAGATCCGCCCCTGGATTTGAGGTCATTTAATTTTATAATTTTAAAATTTTCTTCACTACTTGATTTATAATTTTCTCCTCTCTTTTTCTCTCAAATCTCATTCTCTTCCCTTTTATTTGGCCCAATGAAATAATCTTTCACTATATATGAGGGCTTCTCTATCTTTTACTATATATTGATTGCTATATATAATGTCGAATCACTAAACAAATTAAATAATATTTTAATAAAGGACAAAATATTGAATGTATCATATACAATTTGTTTTAAGATTGTAATTCTATTATATTTTTTACAAAATATTGAATAATTTTGGTTGTCTATCATGTATTGACGCACAAAATAAAAATATAATTGACACTCTAAAATGCAAGTCATGTCATATGTATTTAAAAATATTTATAATGTACACAAGAATTATGTTAATTAGCATAAACTCATAAAAAAATATAGTTAACTTTTCTACATGCATAAATATTGATAAAACAATCTATCAGAAAATAAAAATATTGATATTAAATTAAATTTATCAATTACTCAACAATTCACAATAATAAATTTAAATTATATAACCGAAGCGGTGCGAGGAATTCTCTAGTTCTCCAAATTCTCAATATTTATACTTGAAACCTAATCAGAGAAAACAAACACATTAATTTACTTAAGTGGAATAGTAGAAATGGACCGTGAAGTAGGTGTATTAGAGTTAATGTTTGGTTGCCAATATCTTCAAAAAAAAAATGCTTTGAAATGATTGTTAATTTGATTATTGAGTAATTTTAGATTTCATTTCTTTCAAATTCATATTTTAACAATATTTTTGTAGCATCAAAGACATGATTATTAAACACTATACACCCGAGAAACCGAGAAAACAGAATTATTTTATGTTGGAATAAATCAAACTATTAACATCAAAAAATATGAAAAACAAGTGATACGGATTTCGATCATTTCTTCTCTATATTCACAAACAACATAAAAAAATAATAAATTCATCTTATTTTCTGTTAAGTTTAACAGAAAATTAGTTTTGTCCCAATTGAACACTTTCATGTATTTCGGGAGGATATATATGATATTACTCTTTAACGAAGGATAAATATGTTATTTAGTGGTTTGGCAGGGGCATAAAAATATTTACCGAGAAAAGGAGAGATCATCTGTTATTAACTTATTACCAGTTATTATTATTGTCAGGAAATTTTCAAAAAAAAACCCTATTATTTTTGAATATTTTGAAAAGGCCCAATATTCTTCAGAAAAATTGCGCACCAATATTCTGAGCAACTTTTTGCTACGGTACGTTATTACTATAGCACTCTGGTACTATCGTAATTATCTGAAACGAAAAAAAAAACACACGCAGTTTGTTTAAAATCGGGGATTGAAAATTAAATTTCCATAAATTAAAGAGGAGGGATAAAAATGTAATTTACCTAGTCACTGGGTTGTAAGTTTGAAAGGCCTCATGAATAGCGATCAAGTTGATAGTAGCTTCAATGGAGTTTCTTATAAATATGATTTCTCTACTTTGAGGGGCGTTTATGAAAATTGCGACTTGGCTTATTTTGCACCAGGTTATAAATCTGTTTCACAGCAAAGGGTGAAAATGCAAAAATGGATTACATAATTGCAGCTAAATGGAATATTTAAGTTCAAATTGGGTAAAAATGACGCTCGATTGATGAGGATTAAATGTTCGATTGATTTAACTTTTGCTACGAAATTAGAATTGAATTGTTCATGTTCTAATTATTAAAAGACAAACTATAACAACAAACAAACTAATAAAATAACAGGTTAAGAAAACAATTAAGCCACATCTGATCAAGCATCAGAACACATCACCCTTTTTTGTCTTAAAACAAACTGTAAAAATCGACAATACACCAGAAAAATGTACTAATTTCAGTACGAATCATATAACTTTAATATAGTTTCTTAAATGCATTTCATCAAACAAGACTAATTCATCATGGTTAATCCACAGTTCACTTCAATTTAATCATAATGAATCCATCTGACCTTAATACAACCTCGAATAACGCTAATTCATCATAATGCATCTTTAATTGAACCTAATACAGTCATTATTAATCAAAGTTAACTTTAATTTGTCCCCAATTAGCCCTAAATAGTTCAATTGACATTGATACAACCTCGAATAACACTAATTTAGCATAATGACCACGTAGTCGACCATAAATCAGGCACAATTGATCGGATTCCATTATATTTTGTCTCCAATTAATCCAATGAAAAAGAAATTCGACCACGAAATCAAAGAAACGATCAAAATCAGCAATGAAAATAGATACCTCACATGAAACGAGATGAATTTTCTCTCTATTTCGAGCTCCATTTTCGTATGGCTGGAAAGAAAAAAGAATTGGTACATTCGTCGATTTCTTGCCATGCTCTAGTGAGCATCGGGGAAATGCAGATTCGAAAGAGAGCGCATCGTCAGAATGAAGCTTTGTTCGAGATTCCCCATGGCCCATGGGAGCTAACTAGCTTTGGTACTTGCGGCTGAGCCTTGGCAAAATCGCCTTCTTCTTCTTCTTCTAACGAGATCAGGAGCTGCAGCTTCTTCTTCTTCTAGCACTCGAGATGAACCGAGAAGAAGCATGGAGGACGCAAAGATTCGAGATCGATATCGAGATGGAGGACGATAAGCAGGGAGAGGGAAGGTTAATCCAGGAAAAATCATCAGATAAGATTATCACGATAACCACAAGGATAATGGTCACATCACGATCATCAGATACTAAAGAGCATGTGATCAGATAAAAAATACAGTATCAGTATCACAGATCAGGATCACAATCACAACAATCACATATGGTTATCTTGATCAGGATCACGATCACCAATGATTATCAAGATCAGGATCGCGATCAAGATCACATATCACGGTTACCAGTTATGATGATCACCGATCATCAGTCCAGTATCATGATGACCACGAATCATGATGACCTCGAATTCTGATGACCACGAATCATGATGACGTCAAATCGTGATTATCGCGGATCATGATGACCACGAATTATGATGATGACCACGAATCGTGATGATCAGTGATCGTGGTGACCACGAATCACGATTGCACCAAACCACGATGGACACGGGCCCCAACAGCCATGGACCTCCAAGACACTGAATCCCGATGGTCCACGAAATCCCGAATCGTGATGGACCACGAAACCCCCGAACCCAGAAAGACAAAAAATCCCGAATCACGAAGATCTCGTACAGTGACGGACAACGAAATTCCGAATCACGATGGACTTCGAAATTCCGAATCACGATGGACCTCGAAATTCAGGAAACCCAGAACCACGATGACCACGAAGAACCAGAATTCAGGGAAAACCATACCACGCAGATCCGAATCTCGAGGAAACTGGAATCACTATTATTACCCCGAATCAAGGGGAATCAAGAATCACGATTATCACGTTCTAACCTGATATAGGAACATAATCTGATCACGACCAACAGATCTGACCAACATATATGGATAATCTGATCACGATCAACTGACCTAATATCTGGCAAAGTAAAAAATCACGATCATCTGATATGATAACCACGATCCCGTGATATAATAAGGTAAAAAATATCACGAGATAAAGGTAAAAGATCAAGACCACTGTAATCACGTAAAGGTAAAATATCACGATTACTGTGATCACGTGATATAAGGTAAAAAAATCAACATTGTAATCACGTGATAAGGTAATAAATCACGATCACCGTGATATAAAATAAAAAATCAACTGAAATCACGTCACAAGGTAAAAAATCACGATCAACTGTGATCACGTGATATAAGATAAATCAATTGTAATCACGTGATGAGGTAAAAAATCAACTGTAATCACGTGACAAGGTAAAAAATCACGATCACTGTGATCACGTGATATAAGATAAATCAACTGTAATCACGTGATTAGGTAAAAAATCAACTGTAATCACGTGATAAGGTAACAAATCACGATCACTGTGATCACGTGATATAAGGTAAAAATCACGACCATTGTAATCACGTGATAAGGTAAAAAATCACTACTGTGATCACATGATAAGGTAAAAAATCACGATTACTGTGATCACATGATATAAGGTAAAAAGCCAAGATCACTGTGATAACAGATCACGATAAGGTCTTTTAAGAAGATCCAGACCTTGATCACAGATCAAGGCGTGAATGGAACTTAATTAAGAACGTCATTCAAATAATTACAACTGAAAATAGCAAATACATGATCCGTAAATAATAATACAAACCAGTAAAATCAAAAATAAAAAATGTATCGCTAGTTTGGACAAAGGGAAAAGAAAAGAAACTGTAGGGTCCATTTCATCTTCATCTCGAGAACTAGGTTTCTGAGCTCGAGTATTTGCCATTGTCGCAGCCTGCAATTGAAACAAAAATGAAAGAGATTTTTAAAGTCGTACCTTAATATCAAATATATGAACTGAAATAGCCTTGATTAATGATAGATCTAAAAGAAAATTCAAACGACCTTGTTGATTTCTTGATCCTTGATCCTTTTCTCCTCTTCCTTTTGCATCATCTTCTACTCTTTCAAAGCACTGGAGGCTTATCGAGATAGTCTCAGGTGAGACGGACAAGATAACTCGAGTTTTAAACTAGTACAATGGAACGGAGGAAGGTCGGAGCTCTCGTAAATGAAGATACGACAATTTCAACAATCATGGGCGATTTCGACCTAGCTAAAAGAGGAGTATAGTATCAGTAGAGAATCGAAAGCTTTGCTCAGGTTTTTGAGCGAAGAGGAGAGGAGAGAAGGCTGATCCATGGTGGTCTGAGCTTGCATGTAAGAAGAGATCGAAGAGGAGGGGGATTTGGGGATAGTTTGCAAGAGAGAAGAAAGAGGCGGAAATAACCCTAGGAGGGTTTGTCTGAAGACTCGAGAGGAGTTATATACTCTACTTTTACGATATTACAAAGCCTGGATTCCAACTTCATGCTATAACCGGGATTTCGTTTTCGATCTTTGAAGTCAAGTCTGGATTCTACTTTCCAAGTTTTATTTTCTTGCTTTGTATTTTTGTTGGATTTGATTTTTCTGGGAGATATTAGCTTAATAGAACATGTTAATACACGTAATTTTTTTTGTTTTCCTAAAAAATCTATAATTCCAAACAAAGCACATGTAAAAATTTTATTTTTTCAATATTTTTCACAAAATTGCACAAAGTAAAATTTAATGCCTTCAAAAATATCAATATATCATAGTTTTAAGAAAATTCCAAAATTGAAGTCTACTACAAAAATCAATTGATCATATTTTTATAAAAAAATGATAAAATTGATGTCTAAAACATGCAAAATACGTATTTTCTTGTTTTCATAAAAAAAAATGATAATTAAAGATAAACACATGTATAATTTCTATTTTTTTTTTTTTGAAAATTTTAGAAAATTTCAAAAAGTGAAGTCTAAATTGTAATAACATCAAAAATATCAATTTATCATATTTTTTTAGAAAATTCCAAAATTAATGTACAGAACGATCAAAATACTAAATTTTCATGTTTCCCTTATATATATATATATATATATATATATATATAGAGGATGGCTAAGATACTCAATTAAGTATCATGGATTCGGTACTTAGGATTTTTTGACCATTGGATTTGTTTTGAGATTTGTGTTTTTTAATGCTACATATACTCATCATTAATGATTACCATATCTGTTTATCCTAATTATTAATTGCACAAATCTCAAAGCAAATATAATGGTCAAAAATTTCTAAGTACCAAACTCATGATACTTAATTAAGTATCTTAGTCATCCTCTATATATATATAGGGAGAGACTACATGCACCGAATCAAATTACCGAAGTTATCCCGAAACATCATTTTTTGGTAAAAAGAATCAAGGACCCACGTGAGACCCATGAGTAATTTGTATACATTTTTATGTTTCGGGAATGAATATGTGTATTGTTTCGGGAGCTCAAGTGTTTTTGATATATATATATATATATATATATATATATATATATATATATATATATATATATATATCAAGACTAACACATGCAAATTTTCAATTTTTTTTTTCAAAACATTATGAATAAATGAAAAAATCGAAGTCTAACACATTAAAAAAAATTATCATATTTCTTACAAAATGTCAAAATTGATGTCTAAAACATGTAAAATACATGATTTTCTTGTTTACCTAAAAAAAATCTATAATTCAATATTAGCACATGCAAAATTTCTATTTTTCCAATATATTTCAAATATTTACACAAAGTGAAGTCTAATATCTTCAAAATGTCAACTTATCATTTTTTAGAAAATGCCAAAATTGATGTTTAAAATGAGCAAAATAGTTATTTTTTATTTTTTCCACAAAAAAATTGTAATTGAATGCTAACACATGCAAAATTTCAATTTTTTTAAAAAACATTTGCAAATTTTGCAAAAAGTAAAGTCACTTCAAAAATATCAATTTATCATATTTTTCTCAAAATTCCCAAATAGGTGTCTTTAAGCGAGAAAATTCTCAATTTTATATTTTGGTCATAACAAATCTTTAACTGAAGACTACCAGATGCCAAAAAAAAAATTATGCTAAAATGAAAAAATTGAAGTCTACTTCATTGAAAAATTTAATTTTGTAAAATTCCAAAATTAATATATAAAACATGCAAAACACGTGTTTTTCTTGTTTTATATGAAAGACACATATTCTATCTTATATATAATTTTAAATGTTCAAGGAAAACTTGACACGTGCCCTCCCTTTCTCCATCTTATATACTAGGACAATATCCCGCGCTTCGCTGCGGGGTATATTATTTGATAAGAAATAATATAATAAGCAAAAGTAATAATTTTATATATTATTTGATATATTTAGAATTGGTACGAATCAAAAATATTATAATAAGCACAAAAAAACGCAGCTTGGTACCAATCAAAACTGTTATAATAAGCCAAAAAAAATAATAATACCAGCTCAGGCTAACAAAAAGTATTTGTGTGAATAGTATTTTGTTAACAGTAAAATTATAGTATACAAATTATTTTTATTAATACGATGAAAAATTCAAATATTTTATTTAGAACACAAGATATATGTCAATTATATTTATTAATACGATGAAAAATTCAAATATTTTATTTAGAACACAAGACATACGTCAAATAAAATAAAATTCCAAAAAAAAAAAAAAAAAAATTTTGAACAGTACCGGACGAACAGTAACCGAATAAACAGTAACGAGATGAACAGTAAACAGTGTCGGTGAACAGTACGGGATGAACAGTAAAAGGATAAACAGTAACCGAGTAACCGAATTTTTATTATAACTATGCATGATTACTTTTTTGTAGATAATTGGAATTTTGCTATCAATATTCATAATTATTGGAATTTACATGAAGAAGAAGAACGCGTATGATTTGCATCATGCCATACTTGGTACCCACAAATCCTGCATCTGCAATTTAATCAATTTAAGGTAATTATTTCAAAACTTCTGAGTTCAATTTTGAAAATTAGAAGATCAGGGCTTTTATTTTCGGTGCTTATAACGGTTGTACTTACCGATGCAATTAAAAACTGTTGGTAGACCAATACCAGACTGTTGGTAGACCAATACCAAATTTCATCTGGCTATGTATCCCTGATGGCAAAGAGGTAATTTAATTATTAATTCAAATCTCATAAAACATAAATTTATTAATTATTATTATTATTATTTTATTTAGGTTTACGATAATGTGGCCGCAGATGTGATGTCATGTACTCAAAAGGGTAACGAAGGAAGGCCACACAAGTTTCCCTTGACTACCCGCAAGTACTTTTGTGTATTTACAAATTTGCTGTCTTTTTGTCTTTTTGTCTTTTAAATATCTAACGATATTTCTGATATTTGTTAGTTTGTTATTTATGTTTGTGTCGTCACTCAACAAGGAGGCAAACAAAGATTCGGAAGCCAGCCAGGTTGCTATGACGAATGGAAAAAACTAAACCCCATACCCTAAACCGTCGTAAATGCAAAACCTTAAACCCTGGCTTAGTGAATAGTTATCCTTTTAGGTGAGTTTTAATTTTCTCATAATCATCATCATTATCATATCATCATTCCCATCATATTATCCTTCATCATATCATCATCATCATCATCATCATATCATAATTCTCATGATATCATCATCATCTCATCATCTTCATCATATTTACAAAACAATAAAAAAAAAACATTGATCCGAATCATGACGTTCAACAAAAAAATGAGTCTGAGACTCATTGTGTGTGTCTGATTTATGTCAAAAAAAAAGAGGACAATACGAAACAATGATACGAATCATGACTTTGTTTACAAAAAAAGGAGAGACACTGATATATGTATGTATGCTTTGTGTAAAAAGGAATTCAGGACAAAACAAAACATTGATCAAAATCGTGGCGTTATGTAAAAAAATTGACTCATTGTATGCATGTATGGTTTGTTTAAAAAAAATTCAGAACCACAAAACATTGATACGAATCACGACTTGGTTTAAAAGAATGAGGATGAACTAATTCATAGAATGTTTGCTTTGCATGGAAACAAAAAATGGTATATTCGCTTCTTGTTGTCTATCAAGATTCTCTTGCAGAAGAAAGAAAATAAAAACAAAATTATAGAATGTTCGCTTTGCATGGAAAAAAATGATGTATTTGCTTCTTATTGTCTATCAAACTTCTCTTGCAAAAGAAACAAAATAAAAACTAAATCATAGAATTTGTCTTTGCATGAAAAAAAGTATGTCTTTGCTTCTTATTGTCTATCAAGCTTCTCTTGCTAAAGAAAGAAATAAAAATTAAATCATAGAATGTTTGCTTTGCATGGAAAAAAAATGATGTATTTGCTTCTTATTGTCTATCAAACTTCTCTTGCAAAAGAAAAAAAATAAAAACTAAATCATAGAATTTGTCTTTGCATGAAAAAAATTATGTCTTTGCTTCTTATTGTCTATCAAGCTTCTCTTGCTAAAGAAAGAAATAAAAATTAAATCATAGAATGTTTGCTTTGCATGAAAAAAAATGATATATTCGCTTCTTATTGTCTATCAAGCTTCTCTTGCAGAAGAAAGAAAATAAAAACTAAATTATAGAATGTTTGCTTTGCATGGAAAAAATGATGTATTTGCTTCTTATTGTCTATCAAACTTCTCTTGCAAAAGAAAAAAAATAAAAACTAAATCATAGAATTTTGCTTTGCATGAAACAAATTACGTCTTTGCTTCTTATTGTCAATCAAGCTTCTCTTGCTAAAGAAACAAATAAAAATTAAATCATAGAATGTTTGCTTTGCATGAAAAAAATGATGTCTTCGCATGAATCAACTCATAGAATCATGTTTTGATTTTGTAAAATATTAGTCATGATACAAATTGTGCTTTGTGTTTGGTGTATGCAATGAAAAAAAAAACTCTTTGTATTATTGGTAGCATACATAGAAATTTATTAATGTCCAATGATCTCTTTACATGTTAACGACAATACAAATTGTGATTTTTTTTGCAGTACAAAGAAAAATAGTGTTATATCGCCAATGATGTATAACAAAATATACATTGATCATAATGTGAGAGATATCTTGATTGTTCAGGAAAACCGAATCCTGAACAATCAAAATATTTCCGCTTTATGATCTAAAAGGATCCATATATACTAAGGCGATCAATTACAAAACATAATACACAAGCATGTATATATAACTATCGAATATGATTATCATTGACAAAATATCCTCTGCTGGTTACATAGTATGTGAAGTTTGCAAATACTACATCTTCACGAATTGAATAAAATATAGAGGAAATGATGCTTCCGATATCTACTGTTTGGTTCAAAAAAAGGTGCAAAGATCTATTTACATATTCATGATTTTGTAATTGTAATTTATTCAAAGGAAATGATTACCAATATAATACCAGTGCTCTGTGCATGAATGAAAATATCATGTTTCGACAAAAAGATGAACGATTTATCAGTTTAAATCTACTATTTTGTCCCTAAGAAAAATAATCAGTACGAAACCAGTGTTCTCTTTGTCAACGAAAATTTGCTATCATGGAACATGCATGCTATTTGAAATTATTAAACTTTTAATGCTTATGTGGATAAACTCACGAAATTCTATTTTTATATTGCAAATACTAATTATGGGACATGTTGTGCTTTGTGCTTGGTTCATGTGCTACCAAAAAAAATTATCTTCCATTGTCTTTAATAGGTAAAGAAATTAATAAATATGTTTACATGTTGATAACAATCTAAGCCGCATCTTTTTGTCCACAAGAAAAAATATTTAACAAAAGATAATATTTAATCGTTCCCTTTATCAGTTTAAATCCGCTATTTTGTTCGCTATGAAAATAATAAGTACGTAATCAATTCTTTCTTAATCAATGGAATTTTTTTTGTCATGAAACATGCTTGGTATTTGAGATTTGAAAGTTTTAAATGTTTGTTCGAACAATTTCTTCAAATTCTGTTTCATATTGGAAAAATTAATCATGGCATTAATTGTGTTTTGTGTTTGGTGCATGTGATGAACACAAAGTATTATCTTCCATTGCATGGTAATGAGAATACAAGATGCAGTTTTGTGTTTGTAGCAAAAAATGAAGTAATGTTTCATCGCGGATGATTATGTTACAGTTTATGTGAACAAAATAAATGAAAGACAAAATAAACAAATGCATAAAGCCTTTTTTTTCTCGCAACAAGACAAATTGTCATATCCTATTTCTCACTGAAAGAAAAAATCATTGTGCGTTGCCGATGATGTATACAAAAAAATATATACATTGTAATGTGAGAAATATCTTAATTGTTCAAGAAGGCCGGATCTTGAACAATTAAGATATTTTCATTTTATAGTGTCAAAGGGTCCATATATACTGAGGCAATTGTAAAACAAATTTAACTCATGTAATTTCATTGCCCTTGTTGTTTACGAAATAAGTGAATGTCTCAAAAAATGACCATCATCATCATCATCTTCATCTTCATCTTCATCATCATCATCATCATCATCAAATCATATCATATCACTATCATGATCATCAGAGTCGTCGTCATCATCATCAAATATCATATCATATCATATCATAACCTTTTAATAATTGAATTGATTTCTTTTCAAAAAAAAAAAAATTGAATTGATTAAAACTTTATATTATTGTAATTCCTATATTTTATCTTATGTAATGTTATTTATTTTTTACATTGTAAAATATTCATATTTTATGTATTATATTCTTATATGTTACGTGCAATATTATATCTTATATGTTACGTGCAACATGTTCATAGTTCGTCAATATCATGCGTGCATCAAACACACACCGTATATTCATTTAAATTTCGAAAACTACACCGACTTAAAACACTCCACCAAAAAGGGGGAAAAATTGAACACCACTAAAAAAGATAAAGAATAGAACAAAATAAAAAATTAACACATCACACAAAAATAATCAGTTATAAAATCGAAAACACCCGCGCAATCGCGCGGGGTAAAAGCTAGTTCATTATATGAACTAATAGTGTATCCTATCAATAGGACTGTATCCAATTTAATAGCATCATTGTATATCAGTATATGACAAATCTATGATCCGGGTCCTATTTAAGTTGAATCCGACCCGGTAACTCTTAATAATCAAGTAAAGTTTTTTTTTCTTCTTGCTCATTTTATATTCTTTTTAATAGAATAAAGAAAAATATGCGAGTTTTAAAAAAACTGCAACTTAGCTAAGAAAAAGAAATAAAAGGGAGATTCAAGCAGAGAGACCTAAAACTAATATACTTATAAAGAAGAATAAGAGGGTCGATTTTGTAAAAGTGATTCTCACATATTCATTCAGTTCTTACATTGGGTATATATATTACAATCTGATAACTAACTGACACACATAATATCTATAGTACTCAAATTCGTTAAGACTAACTTTCATCTCCATTTTGTTCTAACTATACTCTCAAGTAACTGGACTCTCCAGTGTATTCCATCAGCCCCCCTCAAGGGAAGCAGGGGTGGTAAGCACTGTGAGCTTTTTCTTCAGAAGATAAAATCGAGGAGAGGACAATCCTTTTGTGAGAATATCAACGAGCTGATCAGCAGAGCAAATGAAGCGCACGACAACCTGACGAGAGGCTACTTGATCTCTAATGAAGTGGAAATCAATTTCCACATGCTTGGTGCGAGCATGAAACATTGGATTGGAGGCAAGAAATGTCGCACCAATGTTATCACACCACAGAGTCGGAGATCGGGGGAGAGGTACATTCAATTCTCCGAGAAGAGAGCGAATCCAGATCATCTCTGCCGTGGCTAGAGCCATGCTCATGTACTCAGCCTCAGTACTAGAGCGAGCAACAGTGGTTTGTTTCTTCGAGCACCAAGATACTAAATTGGGGCCGAGAAACACTGCAAATCCCGATGTGGATCGCCGATCATCTGGGCAACCTGCCCAGTCAGCATCACAGAAGATTTCCAACGATAGATTAGGTAATCGTGTAAGATGAATTCCATCATTAAGAGAACCCTTCAGAAAACACAGAATCCGCTTGACAGCAGACCAGTGAATATCTGTTGGACTGTGCATAAATTGAGATACTTTATTCACTGAGAACGCAATATCCGGTCTGGTTATGGTAAGGTACTGAAGAGCTCCAACAGTACTCCGATACAACTCAGGTTCTGCAAATGGAGACCCATGCAATTTGGATAGGTGTTCGTTCGCTGCAATTGGAGATGAAACTGGTTTTGCTTGCTCCATTTTTGTGCGGCAGAGAATATACTGCACATACTGGGATTGAGTAAGAAGAAGACCCGATTTGGTCGGAATTGCCTGTATTCCAAGGAAGAAGTTTAAGATACCGAGATCTTTAAGAGAGAATTTGGAATCAAGGGCTCGAATTAGATTGGTGATAGCGATAGGATTGGATCCAGTAACCAAGATGTCATCCACATACACCAAAAGGGAAATGCAGTCCCGTTGTGACTGATACACAAACATGGATGTATCGGATTTAGAGTTAAGAAACCCAAAATCAAGAAGGCAAGTATGACTCGTACCACGGCAACGACTCGGATGAAATCGAAAAGATTACAACCCACGATCGCGAGTACGAGTACTCCATCAAGTATGAACCGAATCTCCGATTCACGTGGCAAATTGGAAATAACATCCTCGCTCCCGTCGTCAAACTCAAAACCAACCTCGGCGGCCGAAACAAGGTCTTGGTATACAACCTTTGGTATCAAGACTCGCCCACCATCCATGTCCCGAACCTCATCATTCACCCATACCATTACCCATCTTAATCGGGTAATACCCATACCCGACCCGTCAAGTAAACGGGTAATTTTACCCGCCCCGTTTAGTACCCGCGGTTATTCGGATTATCCACGGGAAATTTTACCCACACCTATACATATACAAAAATATTAAAATATACGAACAAAATATATATTTTTTTCAAATCAAAATAACATTATAGATTCATATAGCGGGTTGTATAATAAAACTAAAATTAGCAGAAACATAAAATAACAGTAAAAACAAAATAAAATAAACATAAATCGAGAAAATTATTTATTTTAGTTTATTTACTAAATAAATAAAAAATTAGTTGTATAATAAAAAATTAATAGAAAACATAGATTAAAATAAATAAGAAATCAACAAAAATATTAATATAATGAGATTTATTAAGAGTATGGTTCGGGTCGGGTATGGCCTCACCCATACCCTACCCGTCTCGAGCCGGGTATTTTTTAATCGGGTAATACCCGACCCGCGGGTAGGTTTAATCGGGTATTACCCGACCCGTCCGGGTCGGGTGCCCATCGGACACGGGTATTACCCAACCCATTGACATCCCTAAGGGGGAGCTTGTATGTAGGGGGAGCTTTCCTTCATGGTGTTTCTATTTCGTTCCCTTTTGATCCGTTTTCAAAAAGGGGGAGAAAAGATAATCGTTCCCTTTTGATCCGTTTTCAAAAAGGGGGAGAAAAGATAATCATATTGGAAAGATACTCGATAATCGATGCATCTTTCTAAATCGACATTGTTTTGAAATGAATCAAAAGGGGGAGTTTGTTGGTTCAAATTTCCGATTGTTTGATTATCTCAAAAACAATGTCGATACTACTAACAAAAGCTATCGAGAGTATTGTATAGGATACATAGGTACAAAAGGCAATAAGAAGATCAACATAAACAAGCAAAAATACATCACGAATGGCAAGGATCAAGATGTCGAAGAATCGCGAAGAAGATCAAGATGTACAAGAATCACGGAATCAAGACATCGAAGATTCCGCAAGTTGGGATATCAATCTAATCACCAAAATACATTATAGGTATCCCTAAACTTGTTTATGTATGATTAAGCTCAAAATAAAGTCAAACAATTATATTCGAAATCCATCAAATTGATGAATTAAAATAAAAGGCTGAAAGCAGTATGTCCGTTACAACGGAACTCATTGTCCGTTATAACGGACATACTCGTCCTATTCAAGATTGGAATTCACAACATAGTCCGTTACAACGGATTAACCAATCCGTTATAACGGACCCAATCAAAGCGTTGTAACGGAACAATGTCCGTTACAACGCTAATTAAATCCAAACTTGAAGGATGTCACAGAAGTATGTCCGTTACAACGGACATATATGTCCGTTATAACGGACATTGAACTCACTTCAGTACAATACTCTTCTCTTCATGTCCGTTGTAACGGATTAACCAATCCGTTATAACGGAATGCCTTACAGCGTTGTAACGGAGTATTCTCCGTTACAACGGGAATTAAATTCTAACTAAAGTAGAGTCCGCAGTATGATGTCCGTTGTAACGGACATGATAGTCCGTTGCAACGTACTTCATAACACAGACTTCCACTATAACGGACATGTATTCCGTTGTAACGGAATGTTTAACAATTCGAATATAACAGCCGTAACGGCTAGTTTTGACTTACAGTCCGTTATAACGGACATGCAGTCCGTTATAACGGACTATGCAGAAAATGCAAGTTTGGGAAGGGTCTATGTGTTCTATAAATAGAACCCTTACCTCATTCTCTCTCACTACTTCATCTATCTAAATTATACATTCAAAAGAGAGAATTCTCGCAAAACCTTTTGAGCTCATAATCATCTAAACATTCTTAGAGATTATTTCTTTCCATTCCTCCATCAAATACGATTCCCAACTTGCGTGACCGATCACGTTTAGTTCGTATTAGAAGTGTAATAGGCTAGCATCAAGAGTGTAAAGCCTGAAAGAAATACAGTTCCGGATCAACCGTAAAAGTGTACACAAGGATAAACGAATGTAGGCGTACATTCGTGGCCATAACGTTCAGTAGGAAAATCCGATTTGAATGGTTCAAATTGGGTTAGATAGATAATAAGATTATCTACAACCTTCATGAAGAAATATATTTCATATGAACGAAGTATAAGTGTCGTTTATGTGAAATACCGAAAGGGTGCAACAGTATGACATACAGTTAGTAAAACAGTAATAACTTTTGCATACGAACTCCAATTGGGCTGGGCCAAATTGGGTTGTGTAGATAATGAGATTATATACAACTTTCGTGTTGGTTGATTTTCTGTAAGAGAAATTTATCAATTTCGTCTGGACAGAATACTGAACAGGTTCATGCAGTTTTCTGTGTGAAAGGGTGTATATTGGATATACATGCCTTTTGGCTAATCCTGATCCTATTAGATATAAATAGGATTTTCTCTCTCATCTTAACTAAGGTAATCATTCTGCCAAAGACACTAAGAAAAGAGCAAATTCAGATTTGATCTTTCGTGAGTGAAAATGTGCGAAGAGAGAGAGTGATAGAGAATCGATTAGATCGAGCAAGTTCGCCGGTGCATCGTCTAGGCAGGTGCATCCGCGACCGACGTCTTACGAATCATCGTGGATACAAGTAGAGGAGTGACGTTTGTGACTCTTCGATTGTGATCGACTCGATTAAGAAAGACGGTGGAAACGCTTGGACGCACAAGGACGAAGTCGAGTGAACCGGCGTAGCGAACGAATTTGGTGAAGGACGCGTGGTGTGGGACGCGCGGATTGTCACCAACGTGACAGGAAATAGAAGGCGGCGATCAACCCTTCGTGTGCCATCAATTTGGCACTGATATAGATCTATCCTTCTAATTGCATCGTACCCTCGAAGTCGTGGCGTGGTCTCGGGAATCGGGGAATCGGACCGGGCCTTCATTCCGCTGCGCGGGCCCGGGGTCGAGGATATTACCCAACAAAGCCCGCTAGAGATTGATAGAAAAACGTGTAAATCAATCTCGGCAAAACCTTGTACGAGTGATTCGGGAATTCAATCGAAAGCCAAAAAAGGCGCAAGGCATCCCCGGAGACGTAGGTACTTGTATTCAATCGAATCGGTCGATTGAGCAAGTAGACGGTGAGTTAAAGCTACAAAGCAACCACCTACCGAACTCCGTTATCAAACATCGCGTGTTAAAATTGTTCGGTATTTCCTTAATTTCAATTATATCATTTTAGCTTCCGCACAAATTTAGAATCGGTATACCATAGTCGAAAATTATACACTAGGATTACCTATTCACCCCCCTCTAGGTTAGAATTAAACAACAATTGGTATCAGACCAAAATACTAACCGTCTATTTGTGTAAAGTGACAACTTGTATAACGATCATGGCCTCTATTAGTAATAGAAACCCAACTTCCATACACCCAAAACACACCCCGTGGAACAAACGGGAAGACAACCCACAAGGTGGAGATAAATCAAAATTGAGACAAGAACGAAAACACGAAGAAAAATGCCTAACCGATAAAGACAAAAAGAAGATCAAAGAACTAGGTAAAGCTAAGGCCTTAATTGTCAAATCGGATCCATGGGGAGATTCGGAGAGCTCAAGCTCATCCTCTGACTCCGAGTGCAATGTCGAACACACATTTGCCAATGTAACCTTAATGGCAGAATGCACTCCTTCGGTGGATGATGTGGTAGAAAGAGCAATTCAAGCAATGCTCCTCCAAAGAGCTCCAATACCGGAGCCATGTGCACCTCACTCTCTGAGTATCACCTCTCATGAATCTATCTCTAGCTCATCACATGACCAAGGTCAAGAGGTAATTCTCAACCCTATAATTCATTCAAATAGTACAACCTCAAGTTCATGTTCCTCACCAAAATTCAACTCAAAACTCGAACTTGAATCACTCGATGCCCTCTTAAAAGACATTGATGAACCAAATTCCAAATGAGAGAAAGGTCGAGAACACAATTCTAGCTCTAAATGCAAAGGTAGCTTCTCTAGAATTATCGGTTAAAGCATACCAAGCACAATTAAAGGAATTCCAAGGCTTCTCAAAGTGCGAATGCAAAACCCTCAACCGTGAGATATCACACCTAAGATTAGAACTTCAAAACTCCAAAATAGAAAATGAATCCTTGAAGAAGGCTTGTACATCGATTGCATCGAGCACCCCATCATTGGATCAAATATTGAAAGGGACATTAGTGGGACAAAAGCCAAATGACAAAACGGGTCTCGGGTTTAAAAAGGAGAGTAAATCCGGCCTCTCAAAATCCAAGGATCAAAAAGGTAAATGGGAGAACAATCAACCAAACAATCGTGGAAATGCATTCATATACCGTGACTACAACAAAGGAAAGAATGCTAGAATGGAACACCCTACAAATGATCGATTCTATCATAGGAATAACCATTTTACGCAATCCTCATTCCATAGACGTACAAATTTGGGACGAACCGAGTGTTTGTTCAAACGGGGATCAAATGGGTATTTCTATGAGGTGAATTACCACGCCAACCGTTCATATCAAAAGAGGGCCCCTAAACCTTACAACCATACACGCACACCATTTAAACCAAATCACCATGTTGTCAACTCGACCATACCGGTAGCCCAAAAGAGAACCTACACAAACCAACTCTCAAACCACTTTGTTAAGAGTTCCGAAACCATCAACAAACCGACAATTGCTTTTTGCAATTATTGTTGTAAGTTAGGACACATATCCACGAGTTGTGATCTTCGTAACCCAAAAACCACTCCAAAGTTCATATGGGTACGTAAAGATAGACACACCATGGGTCCTTCCACCTCAAAGGGTGTTGGACCACCAAGGACCTAAATCATGTGTGAAAAACTCACTCCCTCACCCGACTATTGTAAGCCAAACATTGAGGGGGAGCAATGAGTACAAGAATTCATATTAGGTTGATGGTCAATATGAATTCCGTGCTTTTAATCTAATCATATAATTATCTATACACTTACAAAAGAGCCAAGAAAGGTATTTTGCTTTTCATGTAGGCACACAAGAGTGAAGAGAGAAGTCGAAGAGCCCATCTTATACAAAAATTCACGATCTACCGTAAAGGAAAAATGAGCTCTAGAAATCGATCAAGAACTCTCTTTCATAAGCCTGGTTCTCGGGTCCATGACCGGAGCAAAGGTATAATCGCTCTATAAATGACTTACGTATTAGAGTTATTTGTATTTATACAAATATCATCGATTGTCATGAATCCTCGCATACATATTTTTGTTCAAATTTTGTAAACAAAATTTTTCGAAAACACATAATTTCACATAAATAAAACCTATTTTAAATAAACTATAAGTTTTTGGAATTTTTGGAAACACCACTCTCCTTGAAAATCAAAATTTTCCAAACTCATCACAGTAACATGTCCGTTATAACGCACCAATGTGCGTTACAATGGAACTCCAGGACACGAGCTAAAACCAGTTGAATGAAGAGTTCCGTTATAACGGATCAACCAATCCGTTATAACGGACATGCCACTCCGTTATAACGGATATGTCTGCGTTACAACGGAACACCTCACTCTGAAACTCCTCTCCAATCATATACATCCGTTACAACGCATGAACCAAAGCGTTATAACGGAACTGTGCGTTATAACGGAACACTTCCGTTGTAACGCACTTCTGCAGTACCAGCCAAATTACGCCCAAATCAGATCTCCATTACAACGGACTACACAGCGTTATAACGGACTATGGAAAATATCAGTTTTCTGAAACCCTAGCAGTACTGCGTTATAACGGACCTTCACTTCCGTTGTAACGGACTTCGAGAAAACTGCTTAATAACCCCCCGGCTGTTCTTTCTCTCTCCACTGTTTCCACTTCCCTTATTCGTAAAATACTTCCCCTCTTCCAAAAACGGTCTAAAAACCTCCTAAAAACCGAAAACTTCCAAATCACCTCTAATCTAAACCTCCCTTCTCCATTTCTCTCCAAAAACCATAAAATCTCTTTTTTCCCATTCAATGGCTACAAAGAGTAGGAGCAAGCGCCCGATGCCCACCGGTGCCCGTCGGTTCGAGTTTCACAACACGGAGAATCACTATTTCTATGAATCGATCACTAAAGCTAGGAGATATCAAAACGACTTCGCCAATCGCGCGGTAGGCGCATGCTTTTACATCGAATTTCCGGCCGAAGCAATCTCTCTACGCGAGGCCGACCAACCTCGAATCACAAATTGGAGCATTCAAGGATTGTGTGATCTTCAATACCCATACTACAAGGACGTAGTTCGCCTATTCTATGCTCACGCAACCCATGATGACGACAACAAACTCATACGGAGCTATCTCTTCGGTAAAGAAATTGTCATTTCCGAAGACAATTTACGTGAATGGATGGGCTTGTCCGACGATGGGGAAAGATTTTATATTAGTCGCGGCGACTCGTACCATGGCAACGACTCGGATGAAATCGAAAAGATTACAACCAACGATCGCGAGTACGAGTACTCCACCAAGTATGAACCGAATCTCCGATTCACGTGGCAAATCGGAAATAACATCCTCGCTCCCGTCATCAAACTCAAAACCAACCTCGGCGGCCGAAACAAGGTCTTGGTATACAACCTTTGGTATCTAGACTCGCCCACCATCCATGTCCCGAACCTCATCATTCGGCATATGGAGTACGTGAAGGAAATACAGTTTCAGGATCAACCGTAAAAGTGTACACAAGGATAAACGAATGTAGTCGTACATTCGTAGCCATAACTTTCAGTAGGAAAATCCGCTTTGAATGGTTCAAATTGGGTAAGATAGATAATTAGATTATCTATAACCTTCATGTAGAAATATATTTCATATGAACGAAGTATAAGTGTCGTTTCTGTGAAATACCGAAAGGGTGCAACAGTATGACATACAGTTAGTAAAACAGTCATAACTTTTGCATACGAACTCCAATTGGGCTGGGCCAAATTGGGTTGTGTAGATAATGAGATTATCTAAAACTTTCGTGTTGGTTGATTTTCTGTCAGAGAAATTTATCAATTTCGTCTGGACATAATACTGACCAGGTTCATGCAGTTTTCTGTGTGAAAGGGTGTATATTGGATATACATGCCTTTTGGCTAATCCTAATCCTATTAGGTATAAATAGGATACTTTCTCTCTCATCACAAAGAAATTCATTCAGAATTATCCAGAAAATTATGAGACAAATTTCTAGAGAGTGAAAAGGTATAATATAGAGAATCGATTAGATCGAGCAAGTTCGCCGGTGCATCGTCTAGGCAGGTGCATCCGCGACCGACATCTTACGAGTCAAGGTGGATACACGTAGAGGAGCAACATCTGAGGCTCTTACGGTTGTGATCGATTCGGACGAGTAGATTGAGTCGGAGACGAAATCAAGCGAATCAGCGAAGTCAACGAGCGGTGAAAGACGCGTGGTGTGGGACGCGCGTATTGTCACCAACGTGACAGGAGAAAGAAGGCAGCGATCAACCCTTCGTGTGCAATCAATTTTGCACCGGTAAAGATCTAACCTTCTATTTGCATCGTACCCTCGAAGTCGTGGCGTGATCTCGGGAATCGGGGAACCGGACCGGGCCTACATATCCGCTGCGCGGGCCCGGGGCCGGGGATAATCCCCAACATTACGCAATACGAGTAAACACCTCATCTCTTCCATATGGCCACATCATATCATTGGCATGCGTGAAATTGGGTATCATCATCCCGGACACGGAATGGCCACTCGGAGTCACTCCAGCCGAGAATCTTGCTCATCCGGATCGTCTCGAAGTTCTCGGACTCACTCGAAAGGGCGAATTGGGATCTCGCACGGACACCTATTACCGGGCTCGCAAAGCCGGTCCTTACTCCTTTCCGAAAATCCCCGCCGAGTGGGTTCGATTCGATCCACCGGCCCAAGACACGAATAACCCACCGGACCAATCGCGACCAAGGAAACGCCAAGCCATAGGAGAACCGGGTGAAAGTTCCGGCTCGGGAACCCAACCATCTTTCACTCTTGACGAGATTCGTTCCCTTTTCGAGGCATCTAATCTACGCGCCGAAAGTACGCGCGATCAAATCTTAGCTGACAATGCATTAACTCGCGAAACCATAATCGCGGAAAACCTACTCACCCGCGACGCCGTAACCGCGGCCCGCGATGCGATCCTCACCGACAACCAACCCACTCGCAACACCGTAAACACGGCCCGTGACGAGGTTATCATCGACAACCAACTCACCCAATCTCATGCATACAACCTCCGCGAAGAGACCTATAGCTACATTGATCGTCGTCTAGATGCCATAACCCGTCATCTCAACCAATTCAACAACGATAACGATGATGAGAACGATAACTCACCCGGAGACGATTAGAGAGGAGAGTGTGTCTAAATAGCTCATTAGAGTCTAAACCAACGTTTATTTCAAATTAATAGTAATATATTTCAAATGTTGTGTTTTGAATTATGTTGAATGTATGTTTGCATCTCATGTTTATGATTGTACGAATTCAATTTTTAAACTTTTGATTCCGATTTCCAAGTGTTTGAATTTTGTACGTGAAAAATGTTTGAATTGAGTGTCACATTTCATGAGTAAAATATCTATATAAATATTTCACAAATCTATATCAAAATCATTCATCATATGCGAGATATTCAACTACATAAAAGCCTAACCAATTGTGGTTTGCAATTAGTTAGGGGGAGCTTGTATGTAGGGGGAGCTTTCCTTCATGGTGTTTCTATTTCGTTCCCTTTTGATCCGTTTTCAAAAAGGGGGAGAAAAGATAATCGTTCCCTTTTGATCCGT
This sequence comes from Luzula sylvatica, assembly GCA_946800325.1. Classification (NCBI taxonomy): domain Eukaryota; kingdom Viridiplantae; phylum Streptophyta; class Magnoliopsida; order Poales; family Juncaceae; genus Luzula; species Luzula sylvatica. The sequence continues at coordinate 5,933,984 of OX326957.1, read as the reverse complement.
TTTCAAAAAGGGGGAGAAAAGATAATCATATTGGAAAGATACTCGATAATCGATGCATCTTTCTAAATCGACATTGTTTTGAAATGAATCAAAAGGGGGAGTTTGTTGGTTCAAATTTCCGATTGTTTGATTATCTCAAAAACAATGTCGATACTACTAACAAAAGCTATCGAGAGTATTGTATAGGATACATAGGTACAAAAGGCAATAAGAAGATCAAGATAAACAAGCAAAAATACATCACGAATGGCAAGGATCAAGACGTTGAAGAATCGCGAAGAAGATCAAGATGTACAAGAATCACGGAATCAAGACATCGAAGATTCCGCAAGTTGGGATATCAATCTAATCACCAAAATACATTATAGGTATCCCTAAACTTGTTTATGTATGATTAAGCTCAAAATAAAGTCAAACAATTATATTCGAAATCCATCAAATTGATGAATTAAAATAAAAGGCTGAAAGCAGTATGTCCGTTACAACGGAACTCATTGTCCGTTATAACGGACATACTCGTCCTATTCAAGATTGGAATTCACAACATAGTCCGTTACAACGGAATAACCAATCCGTTATAACGGACCCAATCAAAGCGTTGTAACGGAACAATGTCCGTTACAACGCTAATTAAATCCAAACTTGAAGGATGTCACAGAAGTATGTCCGTTATAACGGACATATATGTCCGTTATAACGGACATTGAACTCACTTCAGTACAATACTCTTCTCTTCATGTCCGTTGTAACGGATTAACCAATCCGTTATAACGGAATGCCTTACAGCGTTGTAACGGAGTATTCTCCGTTACAACGGGAATTAAATTCTAACTGAAGTAGAGTCCGCAGTATGATGTCCGTTGTAACGGACATGATAGTCCGTTGCAACGTACTTCATAACACAGACTTCCGTTATAACAGACATGTATTCCATTGTAACGGAATGTTTAACAATTCGAATATAACAGCCGTAACGGCTAGTTTTGACTTACAGTCCGTTATAACGGACATGCTGTCCGTTATAACGGACTATGCAGAAAATGCAAGTTTGGGAAGGGTCTATGTGTTCTATAAATAGAACCCTTCCCTCATTCTCTCTCACTACTTCATCTATCCAAATTATACATTCAAAAGAGAGAATTCTCGCAAAACCTTTTGAGCTCATAATCATCTAAACATTCTTAGAGATTATTTCTTTCCATTCCTCCATCAAATACGATTCCCAACTTGCGTGACCGATCACGTTTAGTTCGTATTAGAAGTGTAATAGGCTAGCATCAAGATTGTAAAGCCCGCTAGAGATTGATAGAAAAACGTGTAAATCAATCTCGGCAAAACCTTGTACGAGTGATTCAGGAATTCAATCGAAAGCCGAAAAAGGCGCAAGGCATCCCCGGAGACGTAGGTACTTGTATTCAATCGAATCGGTAGATTGAGCAAGTAGACGGTGAGTTAAAGTTACAAAGCAACCACCTACCGAACTCCGTTATCAAACATCGCGTGTTAAAATTGTTCGGTATTTCCTTAATTTCAATTATATCATTTTAGCTTCCGCACGAATTTAGAATCGGTATACCATAGTCGAAAATTATACACTAGGATTACCTATTCACCCCCCTCTAGGTTAGAATTAAACAACAAGGAGGTTGTGCCATGTACACTTGTTCTTGAAGGTCACCATGCAGAAATGCATTGTTGACGTCCAATTGTCGTACCGGCCAGCCTCGAGAGAGAGCAATGGTGAGAACTATACGCACTGTTGTCGGCTTGACAACCGGACTGAAGGTCTCAGCATAGTCAAGCCCTTCAACCTGATTGTTTCCTTTGGCCACCAACCGGGCCTTATAATGCTCGATCGCACCGGACGAATTTCGTTTGATCTTAAACACCCATTTACACCCCACAACTGATCGATCAGGTGGTTGCGGAACGAGAATCCACGTGTTGTTGGTTACAAGCGCATTTAATTCTTGAGATATGGTAGTACGCCAGTGTTCAGATTTTTGAGCTTGAGAGAATGAGGTAGGTTCCACTTCGGTAAGATCCGCAGAATAGACCTCGTGATGTGGAAACACCTTTGGCTTGCGAGTGTTGTCGCGAAGTCTGGTAACCATAGGGTGTTGAGAAACAGTCGGGGTAGTCGATTCGATTTGAAGAGGATTGATCTGCGATGAATCAATTTTGGGAAGAGAAGAAGTGGACGAACTGGTTGCGGATGTAGAATTCGAATTTCCGGGTGAGGAAGAGGGAACAGAGCTTGGGAGCGAGAGTCCTGCATTTGAGTGAGAACTCGAATTAGAAAAACTAGAGTCAGCGGATACCTGATTTGAAGTCCGAGAACTCAGTTGCGGATTGGTTGATGCTTCCTGAACCGGATTTGAGAGAACCGGGACTTGAATTTCGGAGTGCAAGGAAGTACGGGAATCAGAGTCCGAGTTTTCATTATTCAGGGATTGAGGAAGTGAGAGCTTTGGTTCTAGGCAGATTAAAGAGCCAGAGTTTTGCAATGGGGATGGAGGTGAAACCTGAGGTATAGTAGGAGATATTCCCGCAAAAGGAAATACTTGTTCATTGAATTGAACATGCCTACTTATATACACCCGATTAGATGGTAGATGGAGGCATTTGCAGCCTTTGTGGCTACTTGAATAATCGAGAAAAACACAGGGAAGAGATATGTACTGCAGCTTTGTGGTGTTATACGGTCTTGTATAGGGATAGCACAGGCAACCCAGAACTTTAAAGAAGTTATAGTCGGAATGGGTTTTGAATAGCTTGAAGTATGGTGTAGTATTGGGTTCGATTGATGAAGGAAGTCGATTGATAATGAACACAATACTGTAGAACACATCTTGCCAGTATTTGAGGGGTATTGACGCAGCAGACATGGTGGACAAGCTCAATTCCACCACGTGTCGATGCTTCCTTTCAACGACCCCATTTTGTTGGGGGGGGGGTGTATGGACACGAGATGTGTGGTATTATGTGAGGATGAGATCGAAAAATTGGAAAGAATTCACTTCCCCCATTGGTTTGAATCATTTTAATTTTTGTATTGAACATATTTTCCACTATGGCTTTAAAATTGTTGAATACAAGAAGTGTTTGATCTTTTGAGGAAATAAAATAAATCCACGAAAACCTAGAATAATCATCCGTAAATAACACATAATACCGAGAACCTTGAGTAGACATGGTAGAACAAGGTCCCCAAGTATCCGTGTGAATGAGTTCTAGGGGGGCAGATGCTTTTGTGGAAGATGCTTGAAATGGGAGACGATGAGCTTTCCCTTTACATCAATCTCCACAAAGAGTAGGTTTATTGGACGAGGAAAGAGGTATCAGCTTATTCTGATGCATTCTCTCGAGAACCGAGATGCTTGTATGTCCTAAACGGCGATGCCAAAGCTCGAAAGTCGCAGAAAAAACAGAAGGTTCAACAGCGGAAGTTTGTACAGTGTTGGTGAGGGTGTATAATCCATTATTTAGCGTGGCTCGAAGAAGCACTTCCCGAGTTGATCGATCCTTAATGAGACAAAAACGAGGGTGAAATTCCACAATAAGATCATTATCATTTGTTAATTGTGAAATGCTTAAGAGATTTTTTGTCACACTAGGAACATGGAGGATTCGATTTAGGTTAATTTGACGTGAATTGAGTGATTTAATTGAAGAAGAACCAAGATTAGATATGGGCAAACCTTCAACATTGCCAAATTTGACTTGTTCTTGTCCATTGTATGGGTAAAGATGCGTCAGAGATTGCCCGTCTGCAGTGATATGGTGTGTCGCTCCGGAGTCGAGAAACCAATCATCAGACGGAGCAGAGGGAGCGGCTGCAAAATGGGCTTGAAGGCTTTGGGGACAGTTGAAATTCTGATCGAATCGATGCCAACACTTCTCAGCCGTGTGGTTGGGTTTGTTGCAGATTTGACAGTGTACTTTACCCGGACCTATCACTCCCAGAGTGAGGTTGTTAGAATGAAACCTACCTCTACGACCACGCCCTGTAGATCTTCCTCCTCGAGAGGGAGAAGGTGAATAGTAAGAGTTTGGGTTTGGTTTTTGATTTTGATAGAATGGGCCTGGTTTATTTTGAGCTTGGGCCGAGTTTATGGAGAGATTATTCATTTGAGCCTGAGAATCCAGTCTTTTCTCATGACATCGAAGATAGCTAATGAGCTCGGAGGCTGGCATTGGTTCTGGTCTGGTAGTGACTGCCATAACGAACGGGTTATAGTCAGGTCCCAGTCCATTCATTATCGCTGAGGTCAGATCGGTATCTGACACTGGAGACTCGGCTGCAGCAAGGCGATCTGCGATCGACTGCATCTTATCAATGTAATCGCTACAAGTCATACCTTCTTTCTTTAGTGTATGAAAGGTTGTCTTGAGCTCCATGATGCTTGCGAGGTTGTTGGATCTGTACATCTGAGTCAGGGTTCTCCATAGGTCAGCAGTGGTAGTACAGTTCACCACCTGAGCAAGCACTGGTTCAGTGAGGGACGTGACGATCCATCCCAGGATGTGTTGATCTTGGCGATACCAGAGATGATACTCCGGGTTAACGCTCAATTTCCCATTTTCATGAGAGACGGCACTCGGCTTTGGAATCGTACCATCAAGAAATCCGATCAGGTCATGACCGCACAGTATTGGAAAGATCTGAGCTTTCCAAACAAGAAAGTTCGATCTATCGAGCTTAATAGGGATTTGGGTTGAGAAGATCGTGACTTTCTCACCCTGATCCTCTCGTGAGAACCTTTGATTGCTCACTTGAGTAGGTGGCGTAGCTGGTGGAGTTCAATTGATGGTCTCCATGATGGATCTGAGAGAGAGAGAGCTTAAGCTATTTGCTCTGATACCATAAAGAAGAATAACAGGGTTGCTTTTGTAAAAATGATTCTCACATATTCATTCAGTTCTTACATTGGGTATATATATTACAATCTGATAACTAACTGACACACAGAATATCTACAGTACTCAAATTCGTTAAGACTAACTTTCATCTCCATTTTTTTCTAACTATACTCTCAAGTAACTGGACTCTCCAGTGTATTCCATCAAACAATGAATTTTGGATTTTGGATAAAAACAAACAATGAATTTCTGGATCAACAATCCATCAAATCAAACAAACATAGTATTTTGAAGGAATAATTTCTTATATATCCCTCAAAAAATTCAAAATATCAAATTTGTCTTTCTAAAATTAGAAATATCAAATTTATGTTAGTAAAACTTATTTTATATAAAATTTGTCCTTTTTAAACATACAAAATATCATATTCTGTTAACTTATCACTACATCTATTAATGTAAACGTGATTAATCTTCGGGGCAATTTCAGGTATATCCATCTAAAAACTAAAAATATCAAATTTGTCTCTTCAAAATTGATAATATCAAATTTGCCCTTTCAAAAATCAAATGCTTATCAAATCTCTCCTTTGAAAGTTAGATAAATATCAAATTTGCCCATGTGAAACTTATCATATATCATGATTATTCAAAACTGTTAATTCACCGTTAAATCAATCATTATTAAACTTTTTGTAAATCTTTTAATTGCATATATTGGCCATACAAGCATTAAGACATCAACAACGACAAAAAGGCCAGTATGATTGATTCTCATTTATTCCATAACTGATCCTAAACTAACTCCAATTTAACACCAACAAAATGTTAATCAACTGATATTAGTATAATCAATGCTAATTATGAAACACATGTTGCTAATTTACATGATTGAGCAATAATTGATTCTAATTTAACCTCAATTACAGTATTTCAAATACATGTATCCCAAAAATACATCAAATCAAACATATCCATAGTTTTGTATAATTATAATAGTGATCGAGTCTGATTCTTCTTCTTCTTTTTTAAATGAACCTAGAGTACAAAACGTGTTCTTGGAGTTCTTTATTATTAATCAGAAGATTCTAATTTAACCTCAATTACAGTATTTCAAATACATGTATCCCAAAAATACATCAAATCAAACATATCCATAGTTTTGTATAATTATAATAGTGATCGAGTCTGATTCTTCTTCTTCTTTTTTAAATGAACCTAGAGTACAAAACGTGTTCTTGGAGTTCTTTATTATTAATCAGAATATTATCATATTACATTACAAATACGGTCTCGATCTATCTACTCTTTTAAATTAAAATCTTACTCATTCTCATCCTAATTTCCAGAAGTTACATAAATCAAAAATTTCTTGTGCAACAAGATGGCATTTTCGCTTTTTTTTGTTAAAAAATCTTTTGTTTCTTTCTTTCCATATACACCAAATTGTTGCCACTCATACTATTGTTAACGTATCTTGGTTGTTGTTGAGCGAACTTGATTTCTTTTCGTCGTACAATTTCTCCCATAATTGCATTGTCGTGATGGTGGTGTATGGACCGATTTCCATCCGATTGTAAATGGCTTGTGTGTATGTGCACGAGCGGTATAGATGGTCGATAATTTCTTGGCCGTCGAGCACAGGGCACATGCCGGTGGGTGATTCCACTCTCTTTTCATTAGGTTGTCTTGACTCTTGTGTCATGATTTGGTTTTGTATCGCAAGCCAAATGAAGAGGCGAACTTTGTGTGGTATTTCTAGCGCGAATATTTGAGGTGTCAACATGACTATTATTCCCGGGTTTTTTATTAGACTGTATATTTGTTCGGTTTTGTATATATGTGGCTTTTGGTTTGTCTGTGAATTTGTGGCTGGTGAGTTGATCTTCCAGTTTTTGTAAATATTGATGTTTGTTGAGGTCTTTTACGGAATATGATGAAAAGGAGGTAGAAATTCGTCTTAGTTGATCGGAATATGTAATTCCATACTGTTGAGTAAATTGTGACCATAGTGCATTTTTTTCAAAATCGATTTTGAATAGCCATTTGATAAAGAGGTTTTTATTTTGAGATTCAATATCTATTAGTCCGACTCCACCGTGTTTCTTTGGTAATATTATTTTTCCCATCTAGCCAGACATTTTCCTCCCAATATTTTTTCACCTCCCCCAACAGAATGCTCTTATTAGCACGGTTATTTTGTGAATTAACCAGCTTGACAATAAGAACACTTGCATGTAATTGTTGTTTAATTCTAACCTAGAGGGGGTGAATAGGAAGTCCTAAGGTCCAATTTTCAGTGTAATGGAATACAATTACAATTTGGTGCGGAAGCGTAAATAAATTAGAGGAAGAATACAATACCAAAACAAACAACACAAGATATTTGTTTACGGAGTTCGGTAGGTGGTTGCTTTGTAGCTTTAACTCACCGTCTACTCGCTCAATCGACCGACTCGATTGATTGCAAGTACCTACGTCTCCGGGGTTGCCTTGCGCCTTTTCGGCTTTCGATTGAATACCCAAATCAAGCAATTACAAGTTTTGCATAGATCGATTTACACGCTTCTATCGATCTATGGCGGGCTTTACAATCTTTGCACTAGCCTATTACAATTGTCTAATACGAACCACACGTGATCGGTCACGCAAGTGGGGAATCGTATTTTATGGAATGAAAGGGGATCTAATAATCTCTAAGAATGTTTAGAAGAATAAGCTCAAGATTTAAAGCTAGGATTTCTCTCTTTTGATTGGGAAAATATATTGGTTGAGATCATGAGAGAGAATGAGGGAAGGGTTCTATTTATAGAACACATAGCCCCTTTCCAGAATTGCATTTTCTGCATAGTCCGTTACAACGGACTGCAAGTCCGTTGTAACGGACCATAAGTCAAACTAGCCGTTACGGCTGTTATATTCGAATTATTACACAGTCCGTTATAACGGAATACATGTCCGTTATAACGGAAGTCTGTGTTAAGAGGTTCGTTGCAACGAACTAACAAGTCCGTTACAACGAACATCATACTGGGACTTCACTTCATATTAATATTAATTTCCGTTACAACGGAGAATACTCCGTTACAACGCTGAGAGGCTTTCCGTTGTAACGGATTGGTTAATCCGTTACAACGGATATGGAGAGAAAAGTGTTGTACTGAAGTGAGTTCAATGTCCGTTATAACGGACAGATATGTCCGTTATAACGGACATAGTCCTGTGACATCCTTCAAGTTTGGATTTAATTAGCGTTGTAACGGACATTATTTCGTTACAACGTTTTGCTGGTATCCGTTATAACGGATTGGTTAGTCCGTTATAACGGACTATACTGTGTTTGTCATACTTGAATAGGACGAGTATGTCCGTTACAACGGACAATGAGTTCCGTTATAACGGACATCCTACTTTCAGCCTTATATTTTATTTCATCATTTTGATGGATTTCGAATATATTTATTTGACTAATCTTGAGCTTAATAATTCATAAACAAGTTTACGGATACCTATAAGTTGTTTTGGTGATTTATGTGATACCCCAACTTGCGGAATCTTCGATGTCTTGATGTCTTCACTTGATCGTACGTTTTCGTGCCATCGTTTCTTCACCGTCTTGACTTCCGACGTCTTGATTCTTCTTTTGATCCTATTGTGGATTACGTCTTCTATCTCTATAAATGTCACTCTCCGAAAATAGTTTAGTAGTCTCGACATTATTTTGAGATAATCAAACCCTAGGAAATTTGAACCAACAGTAATAAGCCGGTAATGTTTGTAATACCGTTTTAATTAGCGTCATTCTACCTCCTAGAGATAGTGTGGTGGTTTGCCAGGAGTTAATCTTTCCTTTGATATTATCTATCAGTGGTTGAAATGATGATCTGGTTGATTTTTTGTATGTAAGTGGTAGGGCAAGACATGTGATTGGCAACGATTTTGGAGAACAATTTAGTATTTTCGTAATGTTGTCTAGAGACATGTGATTTGGACATAGAAACGGGAATTTCATTTCTGGGTTTGTCTTTCAAATCAAACAAACAAAAGGGACGCAAATCCGGGAAACATTATTCCTTTCTTGTATAATCCTTCAAAGTAACTCAGATCAAACGGGCCCGTTATCAGGGATTGAACTTGGTATATATCCCGTTTTGGACCAGTTGACCTCAAGACCCGAAATTTTGGAGAAGGTGGTGAGTGCATGTGAAATACATCTGGAATTTTGTGTTGTGGCCTCCATGAAAATGAGAGTGTCATCAACGTATTGTAGTTTTGAAATATGAAAAACGAAAGACAAAATGCAAAATACTAAAAATACGACTACGGATATGATGACAAATAAGATTAAGAAATACAAAAAAGAAGCACAAAATACAATAAATTTTACGATAACTACTTAGTTTATTTTCGTAATTTTGCCCATGATGTATAAAAGAATAAAAACATTTTAAAACAAGAATCATTTGAACTGTTCAAGAAAGTCGGTTCTTGAACAATTCAAACGGTTTTTGTCCTGAAATTTATAAAAATCATGATTACTCAGGCGAACGCACTATTTATCTTGATCATGACCATCATCATCATATCATCATCATATCAACATCATCATATTATCATCACCGTTATCAATAACATATGATGATCATGATCATTATTATCATCATCATTCAAAAATCATTATCGCAATCATCATGTAAATTTCTGTTTATGATAAAGATTGTTATTTTAGTATACAAGTTAGTCACGTAAATTTCTAGATTTTTTGAAGTATCGCTCATTTAGTTGGGTCTTGGGGAGTCTCCCGCAATGTAATTATTTTTTTGCACCGTTATTAAAAATAATTTTTGCGACATATGTACACAAATGTCCACTATCAAATAATTTTAATGCGACCCAACAAAAATCTGTCACAAAAAAAAAATTAATAAGTCCGCGCATTCGAGGGACGCAGGCTGCAGCGCTAGCATACATTAATGGACCGAGTTCAGTTTTTATGAATTTTGCTTAGAGGGCTCTCAAAATGAAACTTCATAGTCTTTCTCTCGAAAAAAAAAAAAAAATGAAAGTTCATAGCCCAATAATAATATTACAAATAATAATAATAATAATCCAAATATGTATAGTTCATAGTTCATACCAGTGTTGCAAAAAACGGTGTAAAACGGTAACAAACGGTAAAACGGTGCCAGGCCGTACTGTTTTTTACAAGAAAATTTCAAAAAACGGTCAATCATTTTTTTACTGTCTTTGACTGTTTTTTTTAAATATAGAAAGATTACTGTTTATACACACGTTTTTAAATATAATTTTCTATTTCCACCTTTTCTAAAAATAATTAAAAAATGCGGAGTTACGGATGCCGCCTTTTTTAAAGTTTGGCGGAGTTACAAACTCCGCCATTGTCTATTTCCGGAATTACGTTCCTGATGTGTGTATTTTCGGAATTATTTTTAAAAACGTGTGCATAAACAGTAATCTTCCTGTATTTTATTCAGCAGGTCACCGTTACGACAGAATAGGGTAGAAAAGTAAATACACTTATTCAATATTCCATCTTCTCTTCCATGACTGGGAGTCTGGGACGCCTCATTTATTACTACTTGCTAGGTGTGGCCTGTGGGACCCACCTTTTGTTATTTGTATGGTTATTACGAGGTGTAAGTAAAAAAGATATGCTATTGATCTCCGAAAAAAACATCATACTAAACAAAAAAACATTATAAAATCAACACAATTATATTAAACAATTAATTGTACTACGGTTTAAAAAAAATGTTATAATTGAAATAAAAATATATAATTGATTTTTTTAAATGTATAATAACAAATAAAATACAACATTTGTAAAAAATAACTAGGACATCCCTTGTTATGTTTCCGTAATATATTTTATTAAAATATGCATGATAATTGAACAATTTTAATTGGACAAATTTCATTACATGCCATCCAATATTTATTTTGACCAAACATATTAATCATAAGTTCAAATCAACTTTAATATAGTATCGTATCATGTAATAAGATTGTTAAAATTTAATATTGCCTTTTATTTAGATTATTAATTTTTGGTATCATATCTTTGCAGATTATTAAAATTTAATATTGGTTGGTCCTAGTTTTTACCATTTCTAAATTTTAATATTATGTGTGATATTTTAGTGACAATATGTCGTTTTGAGTATCAATGTATTATAATTCCTATGAACATATTTTTATCAATATGTAAATAGAATTTTCGGTATCAATATACGTTTTCAATGCTAATATACTAATTTAAGCAGGAATATATAATTTTCTTATTCAATGTATGAGTTGTTAGTAGCAACATATCAGATATATCATTGTATTATATTTTGGGTATATACAATATTCAATGTCAATATATCATTAAATAAAATATTATAATATGTACATAAAATGAAGCACACATTTTATAATTATGGTAATCTTGAAATTTAGTATACATTACAAAAAATTATTGAATGTTTTTAATTATTTGTATATTATCATTTATCTATGTAAGGTATGAAATAAGACCAAATATTTTTCTATTTCGCAATACACCAATTATTTTTTTATTGAAAATATATTATATGATTCTTCAATTATCATTTATTTTGATGTAAATCTAGTGGCTAAAAATTCGTAAGTATAATAATCTCAATAGTCATTTGAATATTTTAGCATCACTATATATATATCAAGGAGAACATAACCAATTTAATGAGAAAATTTCCAAATAAAATAATGACAAAGTCACAATCTCTAGCTCTGAGAAAAAAGATGACTAACTTAAATTATTATGTGATATATTGAGATTTTGCAGGGCTAGTTTGTGTTCATATTCATAACATAATAAATTACCTATGGGCTCTCAAAAAGAAAGTTTATAGCCCAATATACAACTAATAATAATCCTAACATTTTTATTTCTCAACAGCCCAAAAAGCTATTTCCAATTATCCTTCCATTCAAATCAAAACCCCCATTTTTTAACCGAGCAGAAACCAAAAAATGAATCTCGCAACAAACCGATCAGTAAAACCCTCGTTACTCCAATCCATGTCGATGTCGGTCTACGCCCGGGCCACCGGTCGCCGGCCGAAGAAGAAGGTGTACCACCGCGAGCCGGGTCTAGACAAAGCAATGGACTTACGGAAGAAGCCTCAGCTATTGCTCCGCCTCCGCTCCATCATCATCGCCAGCAAGACCCGGTCCATCCTTCTCCGCGACCTCGAAAAGGAAGTGGGTTTCGTTCAGAAATGGAACTTCGTTGATCTTATACGAAGATATCCTACCGTGTTCGGAGTCACTGGAGGGTCCAGTGGTGGGCCCATTTCTGTCAGACTCACTGAGAAAGCCGAGAAGGTTCGTACATTGATGAAGTTTGTTAATTTTAGATTTCGAAGCCAATTAGAACAAAATTAATGGAGCCGTACCAGGTACTGACTGGTACCTTCTTTGACAGAGATTGACTCGCAAACTTATATCAGGTATCAGATGAAGAATTCGAAGCAATAAAATTAATGGAGCCGATATTAATAAAAAACCTAAAAAAATTACTCATGATGTCAATGGATTGTCAAATTCCTCTAGAAAAAATCGACCTGATCCAAACCGAACTGGGCCTTGATTCGAATTACAAAAATACCCTCATCCCCAAATACCCTGAATTTTTCTCTATAAAAAAGGTTAAAAATGCAGACCATCTCTGCCTCGAGAACTGGGATTCCTCGACCGCAATCACCACTCGCGAAGAAAAACTAAATTTCGAAAATTACGAAAATACCCCTTACAGAAACCCTAGAATCGTACCTAGAGACGGTAACTTCACCGGCCCGTTTGCATTTAAACTCAAATTTCCAGTTGGATTCAGACCGAATAAAAAATACTTGGAAGAAGTGATGAGGTGGCAAAAAATGCCTTTTCCTTCGCCGTATTTAAATTCGAGACAAGTGGGTCCCGCTTCTCCGCAAGCGAGAAAAAGGGCGATTTCGGTACTTCACGAACTTTTAAGTTTGACCAGAGAAAAATTGTTGAGTTCTGAGAAGATCGATGCGTTTCATAACGAGTATCAATTGCCTTGCAGGCTTTTGCTATGTTTGGTTAAAAATCACGGTGTTTTTTACATCACGAATAAAGGAATGAGAAGCACGGTTTTCTTGAAAGAGGCTTACGAAGAGTCGAGATTGGTCGAGAAGTGCCCCTTGCTGATGTGGCAAGATAGATTCGCGTCTTTGATTGGGAGATCGTGTTTGGATTTGAGTAGTAATAATGAGAGGATTGTGGTTTGATTTGAGAAAAATGTAGGTTTTGTTTTTTAGTTCAACCGAAATAGAACATCGCGACGTGTTAAAAATAGATTATATTGAAGCTTTTTTATTATTGTTCTATTAATGTTTGCATTTTGTTCGCATATCGAGTCACCAAACAAAAAACTTCAATCTTTCAAATTATAATTCAATTAGAAATTTAAATTTTAGTTGACCAAATTACCCTTTCATCAATAAAATTAGGCAAAGACACACCATTTTTTTCAATACTCATATCAACCCGATAACAAAAAGAACTCGTATGAAATATTCTCCGTCACGAACGAAACCCTAGATGATCTTCTCTCCTTTTGTCAGACGGAAACCTTGAGGCGACACGGACTCATAAAAGCGACACCATATCTACGTTGAGAGAAGATCGTCCAATCATCGACTCGGACTCAGAAAAGCGACACCATATCTACGTTGAGAGAAGATCGTCCAATCATCGACTCGGATTCAGAAAAACGACACCATATCTACGTTGAGAGAAGATCATCCAATCATCGACTCGGACTCAGAAAAGCGATACCATATCTACGTTGAGAGAAGATCGTCCAATCATCGACTCGGACTCAGAAAAGCGACACCATATCTACGTTGAGAGAAGATCGTCCAATCATCGACTCGGACTCAGAAAAGCGACACCATATCTACGTTGAGAGAAGATCGTCCAATCATCGACTCGGACTCAGAAAAACGACACCATATCTACGTTGAGAGAAGATCATCCAATCATCGACTCGGACTCAGAAAAGCGACACCATATCTACGTTGAGAGAAGATCGTCCAATCATCGACTCGGACTCAGAAAAGCGACACCATATCTACGTTGAGAGAAGATCGTCCAATCATCGACTCGGACTCAGAAAAGCGACACCATATCTACGTTGAGAGAAGATCGTCCAATCATCGACTCGAACTCAGAAAAGCGACACCATATCTACGTTGAGAGAAGATCGTCCAATCATCGACTCGGACTCAGAAAAACGACACCATATCTACGTTGAGAGAAGATCGTCCAATCATCGACTCGGACTCAGAAAAACGACACCATATCTACGTTGAGAGAAGATCGTCCAATCATCGACTCGGACTCAGAAAAGCGACACCATATCTACGTTGAGAGAAGATCGTCCAATCATCGACTCGGGCTCAGAAAAGCGACACCATATCTACGTTGAGAGAAGATCGTCCAATCATCGACTCGGACTCAGAAAAGCGACACCATATCTACGTTGAGAGAAGATCGTCCAATCATGGACTCGGACTCAGAAAAGCTGACTTTGAGTGGTGTCATTTTATTTTGATTTATACATATTTTGAATGAGATTGTACTTGTATATAATTATAATTGTAAATTTGTTATTTTGATTATCCATACTGCAAATTTAATTTTATATTTGGAACATTTGTAAATGGCAAATTACTATGAAATACAATAGAGAAGTATCATGTATTTCACAAAATATAATTAGGACATTTGCATTTCGCCAAATCGGCAAATAAAAATGCACGCATCAATATTTGAAAAATTAAACATTATATTTCGATCGGTTCCACCATCATACCATATAATTTCAAAAATTGAATACTTGTATTTCATCTAAATACCATGATACCATACAATTTCAAAAATCAAATACTTGTATTTCATCTAAATTACAACCAAAAGTTGCATCCATTACTTAACAATTTCACCTAAAAGTGCAACAAGAAATTCCTTTTTCAACATAGCACAACACAAATTGCGTCCATGAATATTCGAAAAATAATCCTTCCATGCAATGCTCCGTCCAGTTCAATGCTTCATAACTAGTACCATACTCTAATGCCCCAATCACTCTTTTCTGTTCTTATGGGTTGCGAAATATCACTAGTCCCACGACAAAATATATCATTAACAGCCCTACAAAAATAAGTTCCAAAATTATCTCTTTTTTCACTCTTCTTATTGATGTATGAATATTCAGAAATTTGTAGGGGTATACATACTATTTTTGAAATTTTCAGGGTACCGACGACATATTAAAATTTCTCTTTAATAATTACCTGATTTTTTTGTTCTGAGAGGGGAAGAGAGAGCTGGAAGCAACTCTCCACTAAAGAACACGCGGCGGCGGCGTGTGTTATAGTGTTCTTCGGACAAGTCTAAAGACTCAAGATGGGCACCACTGGCTAGAAAATATTGTTTCAAAATGAAAAAGTGAAATTCAGAGTGAATTCAATTCGAGTCACAGCAATTGATATTCAATTTTGCGCAAATTAAAGATAAATTGTTCGGGTATGGCTTGATTTTGCCAAAAAAAAATACTTACTTTTCATAGACCATCTCCATTTTCTCAAACTTATATATCATTCCTCTTCAGTTAAATTAAAACTAATGTGACCTAGATAGAGACCATCCAACAAAGTCATAAATTCAAATGAAAAGATTATGATTCATTGACGTAAAATCACACAAAATAGAAAAAACAGAAATAGTAGTGGAGATGATTGATACTTGCTTGACGAGGAACTCGCGTGTCATGTTACCAGCGACAAATTAGAAAGGGACATAAGGTTTCAGTCTTCGTCTTGATGCGATCCCAAGAGAAAAGACTAAACCGAGTTATGATTTTTATCCCCATGCTTCCATGGCGGAAAAGAATCACTATTTTTCAAGTCATGTTTCTTTGATTCAAGCTATTATAATCCCTCAGAGAATCAAATTAAACACTTGGGTGTTCAAGATAGAAGGTAAGGGAGGTCAATATAAGAGGGAGAGAATCAAGAGAGGGAGATCCAGATCGAGCTACAGAGAGAATCAATAGGAGCAAATCGAAATAGAGGATGAATCGTGTGAGATAGAAAGAGGGAGAAGAAGAAGAAGAATAGAGAGGCGAGGTTATTCTGCGAGGGCATAATGGTCATTGCCTTTTTACATATGTTTAAATTGAACGGAAAGTTTAGTTTGTATTAATTTGATAATATTTAGATTTAGCAGGGACAAAGTCACAAGTATGATATTGACAAATTAAGAGAGATAAATATGATATTGACAAATTACGAGAGATATTCTCTCTATTTAAAAAACAATAAATAATAAAATAGATACTCATTTAAACATGATTTAAATTCTAAATTTGAATAAAAAAAGGACAAACATAGTAGTTTGCTGAGCGTGTTCTTTTTGTAGTTGTTCCTATTTTTTTTTTTGGAAAAATCATGTTAACTAGTTTTATTCTCGCACAATTATGCCGAATGTTTTTTATATAACTAGGAAAATTTCTGCGCTTCGCTGCGGTATCTTGCATTTTTCGTGATAGTAACGGTGAAGGCTCGTTAAATTCATATGAACATAATATTTTCTAATAAAAATAAACACAACAATACTAAAGTACAACAAGTTTACTAAATGTTGACCATCATATGTCACCTTGATGCATTCACTTTGTTGTGCGTACAAATCACACCACATAGATAAAAATGTACACATCATTTCAATATATAAAATATTTGGTAAAAAATGTATGAGTTAATTGTTAATACTTACCGAGTTAATTGTACTCGAAATTAGAAATTCAATGGAAGAACTAAATTAATTGCCACAACAAATAACAAAAACTTTTCATAAAAATAAACAAATCAATATACAAACGACAGCATGTTTCTAAAATATTTATATTCACGTGCCACCGTACCATATTTAAATTAATTGCACATAGCATATAATAAAAAACATATATAGCACTTCAAGAGATCAAGAGATTTGATACAATATGAATGGGAGTTTTAGTTTTAGAAATTGAACATAATTTTTTTTATTAAATAAGATGTTACAACAAATCACGAAAAGGAATTTGATTATACCGCTCAAATTGCAAATAACTTCAAAAATCCAGGTCATTTAGGCTGTAAAAGGGATTTACAAACCCTTATCAATCAGGCTTACAAATATTTTGGTTAATTGAATGGAATATTGCTCAAACACCTATTATAAGTAGTTCTTCACAAGTTTAATTGGAAAAATAAAGTACCAAAGTGTTTCATCATAAAGTAACCTGATCTATGAGGGTCATGTTGGTGAGAAGCTCGCTTAAATCTCAACTATTTTCCTACAAACACTCGGCAATGAAAATAACCTTTTTCAACCATAAATCAAAATCATTTTATCCTTACTAATAAATAATAACAAAGCAAAGTTTACAGTGAAATAAATGTTACAGCCTTACAGGTACAGGTACCCGATACAAATATCCAATGGATCAAAACTCCTAAATGCCTCATTTTCTGACCCCCCAACAATTGATCTCAATTTTTTGCCTCAAAACCTTCTCCTTCGATCTATCAATTATTTTCTTATAAAAGTAAAATTCACATTCTATTCAAAAAAAAGAAAAAAAAAAGAATTCGCACATACTTGCAAAATTTGTAAGAATAAATAACCTTTTTGTAGAGACCCAAATAGAAAATGAGATTTGACGAATCATATAGTAAAAGAAATATGGAGAGCAAAAATCTCCAGTCATTATCCACCATGACACTTGAAAACATAATGATAAAAGTATTATTCACTTGCATGAAACTTGAGATTTGGAGATCCAAATAGAAAATCGACCATTCGAATCTCGAGACTGAAAATATGTGTAATTGCTTTAATTGCGTACTCAAGACCTGTGTTGATCTCATTAGCACCAACATTGTTATTTTCGGTGGAATCGTCAATGATATAAATAGAAATGTCTTTGGTGAATAAATTAAGTAATACCTTTAATGAGAGTCTCACATCGATAATATTATATCTGACCAATTTACTTCCTTGTCCATTCTCTTCAATTAACTACTTTATCTTCATGTATGTGCCTACAAGAAATTTCAAGATCAAAATCAAAATGCAAGATTTAAATAGACTTGCCAAAATAAATATCAAGAAGATAAGAATTGATCAATTAAGGGGGTTTTGAGAATCCACCGTGGATTTGGCCGTCTCTACTCTCTAATATGTTGCTCTCGTTCTCCATCGCCTCAAATATGTTGTTTTATGGCCGTCTCTACTCTCTAATATGTTGCTCTCGTTCTCCATCGCCTCAAATATGTTGTTTTATGGCCGTCTCTACTCTCTGATAAAGACTCGTAAGATCATAAATGAAATGAAAGGCATGCTTCTTTGGTCAAAGAGAAGAGAGTGGGGATTGGGAAGCTAAAAGGCATGTTATAATACATGGTAATACATGCCTTTCATTTCAAAGTATGGGCTTCCACAGCCAAAGCATGGTAAGCATGGTAATACATGCCTCGGTCACTGTCAGAGCAAACATCAGAGAGAAGATAGTGGGCTCCTACAACTTAACTGCTTAAGGCATGAATAATATTCGGAGACGTGGCCATGTGTGAAGTCTTGAATAATATTTAGAGAAAGGCATGCTTTGATCAACTGTCCCTATTTACTAAACTAAATCGAACCACTAATATACATACTACGTGGCCGATAGTGAGAGCCTCAAACATTCATCTCTTTAAAGGGAGACAAACAAATTATTTAAATAGAATTAACGCGTGTGCGAATTAACGCGCATGCATTTGAACTAAATTAATCTAATCATGACATATTTGTAAATATCATGATGTCAATAGATGCACAAGATTCATGAAATTAGTTTATCACGGATATTATTTTCTAATATAATTTGTATAAATAACATTTGTTCAGGTGCTTCTAAAATCGGAAAAGAAAAGACCAAATTTTAGATATGTATGTAAAATAGGAAAAAAAGACCAAATGTAAAATAAGAAAAAAAGATCAAAATGTAAAAATGGACCGAAATATAAATTAAAAAAGGACCAAAATGTAAATTAAAATTAGAAAGGACCAAAATGTAAATTAAAATTAAAAAGGACCAAAATATAAATTAAAAATGTAAAAAGGACCGAAATGTAAATAAGAAAGGACCAAAATGTAAATTAAAACTAAAAAGTACCAAAATGTAAATAAAAAATACCAAAATATAAAATAAAAAATGTAAGAAATGACCGAAATATAAATAAAAAGGACCAAAATGTAAATGAAAAGGATCAAAATGTAAATTAAAACTAAAAGAAACCAAAATGTAAAAAAAAGGACCAAAATGTAAATTTAAAAAAATATTTTTTACACAAAAATCCTTGATGACGTGGAAGCTTAGAATTACAAGAAATTTATCTACTTTATACATAAGATATAATAAGCAGCTATTCAATTAAAATAGAGAAATAAATAATATTTGTTGATGTGCTAATGTGTAATGATCATTAAAATCGCCAAGACTAGACTATATACAAAATGGACAGGTTGAAGCTTCAAAAGTACTAAATATTTTTTATGCAAAATCAGAAAATATCACAAAAAGCGAAAAGCATACAAATTAGTTAGTTATTATTCTGAAATAGAGAACTGGGAAACAAACAAATCCCAATCAAAATCCTAAATTATAATTAACTAGCTTTATTCCCAAAATATAAATTGTAACACTTCGAAGGACCAAAATGCAAATTTAAAGGACGAAAATGTAAAAAAAAAAAAGATCAAAATGTAATTTTTTTTTAAAAAAAAACTAATTTGTAAATAAAAAAGAATCAAAATGTACAAATTTTTTTTTTTTTTTTACAAAAAAACTCCTGACGACGTTGCTCATTGTGGGGACAGCAAATTGTTCTACTTTAGTACTAAGGATAGACAAGCATATCATAAGAAGTCAAAACAAAATACAGAGATTAGTTGGTCTTGTTTTTCATGCAAAAAGGACCAATAGCTAATCTCGCTAAAAACCAAGAATTTACTTTTAAAAAGAAAATGAATATTATATTGAAAATTCGAAAATAAAATACAAAGAGGATGAATCCATTGAAGCAATGAGCAATAACTAAAACTATAGGCTTTGTATTTTATCAATGAACTGTCCAAAGATAAATAAAAAAGTAAAATTAACATATCATAATTTGCTTAAACCAAGATAATATGTTCATAAATTATTTATAAATGTAACTAACTGTAGAAGAATAACACCCAAAGTAGCCTGAAAGTATATAAAATTAAGACGAGTTATATATCGACTTCTTTTAGTATGTTGCTGATAGCATCATGCAATTCTTCAGTTGTGGGCCCCGATTTTGCTTCTCCACGACTTCGCATGGAACATAAATTTGATTAATACATGAGAATAGAGATTTTAACATGTCGTCCGTGGACAAGTTTTCGTTGAGTATAACCTATAAATATGTTGAAATTACACGTATAAATAATTAGCCCTAATTCATCCAAAATTAACCCTACTTCACTCACATAAATTAACCCTACTTCACTCACATGTTGAAATTACCCTTCTCTTCGCTAGGGCAGCCAACAGAGAACCAAAGGATCGAGATCATGGGATCTTTTCCACTTGCTTTCGCAAGTTCTGTCGCCACTTTGAGATTTTTTCCACTTTGAAATCTTTGAGAAACAGAGAGTGGATAAAATTTGAGTTTTGAGGATAAAAAGTGGGTGGAGATCTGAGGAGAACTGTCGTGAAGAGAGTGAAGAAGTACCACGAGAAAGGCACCGAGGAAGAAGTGTGAGGAACGGATTTTGTAAAATTCCATTAGAGTTGACCGCCTTTTTCAAATCCGAATTGACATGAAAATATGACGTGGCATCATCATTGTGGGAAAAAATGTTTGTAGAAATTGTAATAGTAGGATTAATTAGAGCAAACAAAAAAAATGGTTAGTTGATTAGTGATGAACTCGAAAATTACGTGTTGTTTTTATAAAAATAATTTATTTATTTCATAATTGCAAGATTCAAAAATTGTATTGTATAATTTCTAAACTTGAATATATTTGAGTAGTAAAAGAGAGGAGATGGGGCCTCGATTCAAATTAATATATTCAATATAAATTTATCTCACAATTAAATTGATTCACAAGCAAAATGTTCAGATATTAATATTTGAATTTTTAAGGATTGTGTAGAACAAAATGAAAGAGTGTGGATGAGAAAAGAGTGACAAAACAAGATCGAAAAGGAAAAGAGAAAATAAAAGATCGAATAAAAATCAAGAAAATAAAATCGAAATAGCCAAATAAAATTTTCTTTCCCTCGATGTGATTATTGGGGAAAATTGATATCTCAATTACTTGATTATCTAGAAATTTCTCATGTCAAAATCGAATTCAAGGGTGATGTATCGATTATAGACCAATCGATAATCACAAAAATCAAGAACGAAAAATAAGATTCACTCAAATGTTTATAAACCAAATATTCAAAATTATCAAAATTTCAGTCATGAAACCTTAGTCAAATTAATCAAATAATAATAAACCATTATTGATTAATTTGAGTATTAAAACGATGAGGTAAAAAATTAGGAAAAAATATTATAAACCAATTAAATTCCCCAATTAATTTTCAATTAATAAAACACGATCGTTTTAATAACAAGATTTACTATATCATTAAAATTTGATTTCTAAATTCACCAACTAATTAAAACATCAAAATTTTCCTAATGGAATTACTCCCTTTTCATGACCAAAAATTCAACAAGTTTTATCATTAAAGATTGTAAAGAAATACCCATGTAAGTTTAATTCCAACTTGCTGTAATTGATACTTATTCGATCAATAATTTCTTGGGTACAACTACCAATTCGCTTTATCAAAACCACAACTAAAATCCCCCACCAAAATCAGGAAAAGAAACTATGACCTTTAAAAACCGAGAAAAGCAATTCTAATGTTCAAAACCAAGAAATGAAAAACCAGAATTCAAAGCACAGTTCTAGAAACCAGGAATAGAAATCAGTTCTTATAAACCAAGAAAAGAAGTACTAATATCAGAATCAAGAAAGGAAATCACAGAATTCAACACACAGTTTTTACACAATCCAGTTTCTCAAATCGCGATTCTATGGTAACTTGTACTCTGCAATTATACCTAGAATAGTTCTTAAATCCTGATTCAATTTTACACAAATTTAGATCAGAATTTAATGAAAGAAAATTGTTACTCCTCTTCCACGATGATCCTTCTTGCTTCGAGGAGCTTCCTGATTGTTCTTTACCAGAGATTGAGAGGCGGGTGCTTCCTTCAGAGCTTGACAAGGTAGATAATGGGATGGTTGATTTCTGGCCAGAGGAATGGGGTCGAGAATGGGGAAATTGGTGACTCGTGAGGTGAATTGAGGAAGGAGGGAGCTCGAGAGAGCCTCCTCGAGGGTGGTAATGGCGATATAATGGATGTCGAGGTGAACAATTCACTTGAGAGGTCAAGTAGTTTTTGTTTCTTTGTTCCTTCTTAATAAAAAGGTGATAATGGAGAGTTCGGTTCTATCAAAACTGGAGACAGACTGTGCACGATCCTGATTGGTTGAGAAATCATTCCGATTGGGTCCCATGAACCGGGTTCTTATGATTACCAGTTTGAGAATTAATTTCAATAAATCTTCTTTATTATCGTTGGGACCATTGAATGATCAAGAATTACGAGAATCTGCAGCAACTTTAGGCTGCAAAGCTGGATCTTGCAAGGACGAGTCGAGATTGATGGCGGGCGCAAGACAAATGGCGCCATTCGATGGAAAGGAGGTCGAGGGGATATCAACTTATGCGAATTGTTTGATGGATATCAACATTCCTTCCTGATTTTCGAGATTTGGATTTTGGAAGGAATGTTGCAATTGGATATTTCGGGAAACGTCGAAAAGTGGACGGGAAGTGGCAATCAGATTCAGAGCAAATAGTGAGCTGCTCTGAAGTCTGATCTGATGGACCAATAGGAAATCAGGGTTAAGCGTGAATTTGGAAGAGATGTAATTGGAGTATCTGGATTTTGTATCCTAACCCATTAAATGCATATTCCAAAATTTATAAATTCGAAATTTATAAATATTCATTTGTGCACAAATCTCAATGCAAAATCAATGTTTTTTAGTCATCGAATTTAAATTGTTTTTTTAGCCATTGAATTTGTATTGAGATTTGTGCATTTAATGATGTGCACAAAATTTCACGATCATCATAAAAAAACATAAATCTCAATGCAAATTCGATGACTAAAAAACATTAAGTATCAAAACTTTGATACTTAATTAAGTAGGTTAGCCTCCCTCAAATTATATCACTATATTTCCGTATTTATCCCACATTGAACAAGTTCATTTATCTATTTCCTTACATATCCCACACTAGACTGGTCCCGACATTTTTGATGTTGTAGTCCGAGTTTGGATCCGTTATAAAAAAAATTTATTTTTATAATAATAATAATAAAAATATCAAGGAACTAGTGTAACATATTTTTATTTTCAAAATATCATCTAGTCGAAACCGTATTTCATTCATCACAATATTATATTATTTTTCTTAAAAAAGGTTAAACACGTAATGGACGATAAAAAATTTGTTTGATGATGTCTACAGAACTAAATTTAAAAAAAAAATAAAGATAATGAAATTGAAGGGCTTTTACATCCCCATCAAATACTATAAATAAAAGTAAAAGTTATTTTTCCCGTGTTTGTTGATAAAACTCAATACCCAAAAAAACTAGCTCATTTCAAACAAATAGTATGTGGTTTTGCTTAGTTTGGGAATAAAGAGAACGAAAAAAAGAAAAATGATCAAGAGTAAAAAAGTTATTATTTTAGTGGTTGGTTCGGAAGATGTGGAAGTAAAGGTAAATAGATAAGATAAAATGATATCCATTCTATTTTATAATTTTATTTTTTTATTTTTAAAGTAATTTATATAATACATCACATTAAATATCACATACTTGATAAGTCCAATTTAATTTTCCCTGTCAAATATCACATATTATACATATAAATATTTGATAAGCCGAGATTTACAAAATATTATTATTATTATATCAAGTAAGATTGGAAGTCTAAATAATATTTGTATCCCGGGCCGGTCCCGTATTTTGCACGATCCGAGACATGTGTTGAGAACCAGACCCCGCACCATCCTCTTTCACTTCGACTTTCTCTTTACTTTTCATTTCTTCGTCTTTCTCTTCAACTCCTACTTTTACTTTTGTTTGTTGTTCTCACAATTCCTTTTCTTTTATGTATCTACTTCATTTTTCGAATCTTCCTCAGCCGTTCTTTTCGCAAAAAAAATTGCTAATCACTCCTTTTTTTGCGAATTGATCAATGCTTCCAATCTCACTCTTTTCTTCTTTTTTGACACCCCAATGATCCCGGAGCCATTATATCTCGAATTCCTAAATAAAATCAATTAAACAAAGATTAACAATAATCCAAGAAATTAATGTTGTTCCTGTTAAACTTCGACATAATAAGGTAATTGGTTCTTCATTGCCTTGATTTAATTGATTATAAAAAGGAGAATTTACAGAGTAATTGGTTCTTCAATTTACATGATTTAATTGGTTCTTCGATTCATAGTTTGCTTTGTCAATTGCTGGTGAGTTAATTGGTAAAAAAACAGGTCCAATTCCAATTGAAATGACTTAAATAACAAAACAGGAAATTGGTCAGATTCGATTACCCATGGAGCACAAATCAAATAGGAAAACAAATTCTAATTAAAATTACTAACATAATGCAATCATGAACTAGCAAACAAGGACGATAAAATCAAATGAATCAACAAGTTTTTTTTATTCTTGTTGATTGGACTATCATTTTTGAGTCCATATAAGAACTTATTTACCAAAAAATGGACCCTCCATTTCATTGTTATTTATTTACAAACGCCCTTGATTTTGTTATGAAGTGTACTAATTAGTAAAAGAGCACTACAATATTCTAAAAAATTAGTAAAAATATATGGGCAATTAATTTTTCAAGTACACTTGTTACCATCACAATACACCAATCCAAAGATATGTCCAATGCATGATAAGTTGATAACACATTAAATTATGTATATGTCCAAAATAAATTAAAATTTGACAGACTAATTGAAAGGCCCTCACTTTGATTTTACACTCATTAAATAATTTCTCAACCTAATATACCATTTAAAAAAAAACAGTAACCATATGATTTTAGAAACCAGAGGCAACGATGAACGATGAAGGAGGTGATTCTCTCGACGCCGTCCAAATAACGACGAGACCCAAATTAGTTTAACATGTTATTCAAAACAAAAAATAAACAGAGCCAAATAAATTGAAATATACAGCATTTGAAACATAAATTGAAAAAGTGAACTAAAAGTGAATTCAAACGATTCAATCCGATTCCTTGACAACAATTGAGTGAAGGTAATGTGTGCCCGTGCACACACTAGACACGTTTTAAATTATTAAATTATTAATAGATTGTGACGTTATTTTTATTGTACATGTTTTTATATTTTAGTTTTGTGATGATTAATTAGATGTAGATATTTGAGCTATTGTCTATATAAACTCGCAACATACTCGTGATGTGATTGAGCAGTTAATTTCACATTATTCATGCTTGCATGAACTCCATAAATAAACTAACATACAACAAAATTAAGTTCGATTAGTATACAATAATCTCATGAATAAACACACGTAAAGTGAACAAACCAAAATCTTTTGTTTTGACATTCTAACTCATCTTATAAGTATAAAACCTTTTCTTTTCCTTGTATGGAATGGAAATACAACAAAATAATAGATTTTATGTTTAAACCACAAATTATGAACTATCAATTTTATGGGATATTGGAGACAACCATTTTTCTTATTTTCGTATGTCCAAAATTAGAAACAAAAAGTGGATGGAAGGATGAAAATTAAAAAGATACTAGAGGTTACCCTCGCTCGGCTTCGGAGCTAATTTTTATAATTTTTTGAAGCATTATTCTTTTTCCTTATTCTTATACAAATTTTGCCAAAAATATAATTTGACATTCATTATTTATTATTTTGATGCATATTTTTTTTCTTGGAATAATATGCAATTATTTTTCTTTTTGTTATTGGGTTTTTTTGTGTTATTTTTTGTATTATTTTTTTGTTAGGCTTATTTTATTTTATTTCTTTATTGTTATTTTAATTTCCACGTAATCACTGAATCGTCTACTCAATCAAACAATACAAATTCGGCTAAGATGCGGGATCGAACCCGCGATCTTTCGCAGTAGGATTATTAAATTCATATTATTCAATATATAAATTTCTCTCAAAAAAAATTTCATCTTGAATGAAATGAAATTGAAAAGGCTTTTTGTTCATCATATTAATAAAATAGACTAATGAATGTACCAATTTTAGTAGGGCCTTATTTGAAAGTCCAAACATATTTCACAAATTTTGAATCAAGCATGTCAACTTTTACATGTATTTACCGTCCCTTTTTGACTTTTTAAAAAATTAATGGCTCAAAGTCTAATATTGTGTTTTTTGTGCTGAAACATTGGTCAGAAAATACAATATACCATATGGTATAAATCTTATATACGGATATAATAAAAAATAAACATTAACATAATTAGACAAATAATTATTTTACTTTGGCTAATTTCACATGATTTGATTTCCAGATATTTTTACAAATCATAAATATTATTTCTGAAATGGCAAGTTAAATTCATGTTCTAAATTTTAAATTGGATACATTTGTATAAATAATTCATATATAACCCAATATAATTTATCACAATATATATTTTTAGCACAAATCGAAATTGGAAATTCAACTAGAGATACTGTGGAAACTTGTGGTGTACCATAAATAGTCATGCTCACATATGAATATCAAAACAAGTCTCAAGATAAAACATTAAAAAAAAAACATAAATTACAAAAAAGAAGGGAAAAATAAATGGTTCATTAATTCACGCCTTAAACATGATTAACAATTGGAATAGTCATTCTCATGAAAATTAGACGAAAATGGAAGAAGCCCATTTTGTCCTTTTCGCGCCATTAATCGATTCGCCAGTGTCTTTTTATACTATTTCAAGGGCTTTTTCGCAAATTATCCATAATCCAGGGTCTTTTTACAAAATTTCATTTGTTTTATACCTCGAGGAACAACACGATCAGTTTCTTCCTTCTCTCTTGTTACAGTGTGTTCCTTTTTCTGCATTAATAATTATTTTGTAATTAAATTGTAACAAAAAGTAGAAAAATGAAGTAATTAAATTTATACTTATACATACATACACAATAGAAATAATAATAATATTAAAATGAACCTGGTGCATAGCAAGAGCGTCATGATCTAGTCCCTCGAGGCATGACCACCTTATGCAGTTGCAACACATAAGCCAACAGCGGGTAAAATTATTTTTTCAGCAAATTTACAAAAAGGCCCCTGTATTATCTCAAAATTGCAAAAAGGCCCCTCACCTTAGTGCCGTGATGTTTGAGGATTTTCTTTGCAACGGCTCCAGCAGCGACTCCACCGATTGTTTCTCTCGCCGATGATCTCCATGCCCCCTAATTAAATAGATGAATGAATTAAATAATTTAATTATGTGTTTATGATGATGATATCAAGTTAGTATTGACTGGTACGATGGTACCTGTACGGCTCGAATACCGTATTTGAAATCAAAGATTGCGTTTGCGTGGGAAGGCCGGTACGTTTTTGAAATTTCAGTATTTAACAATACATATAAACAAATAGCACAAAATTTAGGGTTATTTAAGCAAAAATTTAGTCCAAGAGAACCTTTCCAGATTGAAGTCCAAGAGAACCTTTTCGAGATTCTTCGATACTTGATTGAATTGATGGATCTGGTTTTGGCTTGCTAGATTTTTCGAATATATAATACCCTTTACCATTACTTTTGCATACAAGTCCATAATTAAATTTTAATTAATTTGGTAAAAACAAAAAAAAATGTAAAAACAATACCTTAACGGCCATTCTGAACAATAATTCCGTTAAAGGGGAGTCAAAATTCCGTCATTTAAACGCATTTGCAAAGCCACTCCAAATCTTCAAAAAATAATATTAAAATAAAAATAAATTTGAAAAACCTCCCATTATTTATTTTTTGGACCTTACTGAAAAGCCTCCTCCAATCACGGCAATCTTCTTAGTTTGTCTCGGTTTCAGCCCCAAATCAGTTACTTTCAGTACCTGTTTATTCAACAAATTTTATAAAACAATATAATCAATATAAAAACTAATACAATAATAAGGATTAAGTTATGGTAAATTTGCAAAATACATGAACGAGCCCTTTTGATGTGTTGGAGAGTGAGTAGCAATTCCTCGAATAATGTCATCTTATCAGTAATATTACACAATTTAGTTATGGTAAATTTGCAAAAACAACCCTATGTTATGCCTAAATTGCAAAAAATATATATATATCCCCTTCTATTCATCAAGAAATCAGAAAGAATCGTGAAGCTCGATCATGCGAAAATTAAGCATTTCTGAATATATTCGATCGACCTTATCAGCAAAATTGTGTTGATGTAATCGAAATTTTGAATTCTCTGAGCAATAATTGCATAGAGAGACCTTATGAGCAATTTGTTTAGCTGGAGAAACCTTTTAGGAGAAAATATTGGATTCTATTGCTAA
The DNA here is from genome assembly GCA_946800325.1 of Luzula sylvatica. Lineage (NCBI taxonomy): Eukaryota > Viridiplantae > Streptophyta > Magnoliopsida > Poales > Juncaceae > Luzula > Luzula sylvatica. The sequence continues at coordinate 5,905,311 of OX326957.1, read as the reverse complement.
TTTGCTATTGGTAGTTTGTTAGCTCAAAATTGTTTACCTCTGAGCAAAAGACAGAACTATCCTGAGAGATCGGCCCCCTTTATAATGGATTCTATTGCTAATTTGCTATTGGTAGTTTGATGCGAGATCCGAAATGTTCTGCAACGGTCAAATCCAGATTTCGGAATTCGAACGTTGGGATCGGGACAGCTGGATCCGAATATTCTCGACCTTTCCGACCGTTAGACGCATGAGTACGTCACATCCGCTCCTCTTTATATAAGCAACCCCTTTCATTCTCTTTCGCTAATTCCATTTTTCAGATCTAATTGAGAGAGAGAGAGAGAGAGAGAGAGAGAGAGAGAGAGAGAGAGAGAGAGAGTCTTGACAAGAACGAGATTGATTCAATCAAGAGCGAGAGAGAGATCTAATGAAAGAAAGTTCTTCTTCCTCTCCGTAAGAAAAGCAATGGAGTTATCCTGTAATTTCTTCTCATTGGGCTTCGATAATGGAGTTATCCCTCGATGGATTCAATGATGATGACGAGCTGACCAGAGACCAGAGACAATGAAGCAATGGAGTTACCTCTTTGTAATTTCTCTCTCCGTAAGTTCCCTCTCCGTAATTTCTCATCCTTCGTGTTTTCTCGTGTTCTTCTTCACTTCTTGTCTTCGTTGCTTTTATGCTTGTGCATTCTTTTCTTTTTTGAAACGATGAAGAAAATTCCAAACTTGCCCTCTGTTGTAATGCTTTTTTATCATTTGGGTTTTGTGCATTTTTTTCTATTTTTTTTTAAACAATTAAGAAAATTCCAAACTTGCATTCTTTGAACTATATAATTTTTTTTTTCAAAACCTTCATTCTGTGTTATACTTACTCTTGTTCATTCCTAAGGCCCATAAGAAACTACAACATTTCTGAATATATTCAATCAACACTTTTTTCATTTTTTTTGGGGATATAACTTGCAATTTTTGTAAAACTTGCAAGTTTAGGAGTAAATTCTCTGAATAAGATTGAATTCTCTGAATATATTGGATCAAACATTTCAAACATTTCTATATATTTGTATGTTTACAAGTAGTTAATTCACTTAGCAAGTTTGATTAAATTCTCTAGATGTGCTAATTTTTTTTATTTCTTTTGTTGATCAGGTGTTATCAGTGGCAAGGAATCAGAGCACTCAATCATCAAATATTTAGCAGCACATATGGACGAGAGGAGCACTCAGAGTTGGATATTTACCAGTTGCTTGTTTATGATGAAATGTGTGTGAAGTGTGAATGTGTAACATGTAATCTGTGTGTGTGTGTGTGTGTGTGTGTGTGTGTGTGTGTGTGTGTGTGTGTGTGTGTGTGAACATGTGTATGTATAAGTGTGTGTGTGTGTGTGTGTGTGTGTGTGGAGAGGGTTCCGGCCCGAAAGTGGGCCGGGCCCTCGGGAGGGGGTCCGGCCCGAAAGGGAGCAGGGCCCGCGGGAGGGTCCGGCCGAAAAGGGACCGGGCCCTCGGGAGGGGGTGGGGTCCGGCCCGAAAGGGGGCCGGGCCCTCGGGGGGGGGGGGGGGGGGTCCGGCCCGAAAGGGGTCCGGGCCCTCGGGGGGGGGGGGGGGGGGGGGTCCGGCCCGAAAGGGGTCCGGGCCCTGGGGGGGGTCCGGGCCGAAAGGGGGCCGGGCCCTCGGGGGGGGGGGGGGGGGGGGGGGGGGTCCGGCCCGAAAGGGGGCCGGGCCCTCGGGGGGGGGGGTCCGGCCCGAAAGGGGGCCGGGCCCTCGGGGGGGGGGGGGGTCCGGCCCGAAAGGGGGCCGGGCCCTTGGGGGGGGGGGGGGGTAGGGTCAGGCCCGAAAGGGGGCCGGGCCCTCGGGGGGGGGGGGGGGGTAGGGTCAGGCCCGAAAGGGGGCCGGGCCCTCGGGGGGGGGGGGGGGGGTAGGGTCAGGCCCGAAAGGGGGCCGGGCCCTCGGGGGGGGGGGGGGGGGGGTAGGGTCTGGCCCGATGCCCCCTGGGGGGGGGGGGGGGGGGGGGAGGGGGTCCCGGCCCGATGCCCCCTGGGGGGGGATGGGGGTCCCGGCCCGAAAGGGGGCCGGGCCCTCGGGGGGAGGGGGTCGGCCCGAAAGGGGGTCGGTCCGGCCCTCGGGGGGAGGGGTCCGGCCCGAAAAGGGACCCCCCCCTTTCGAAAAATATTCATCATCATTAATTTAAGCCTAAATATTATGAATATGCAGACATAATTTAGTTTCAAAATAGTAATGAATATGCAGACATAAAACAAATATTAATGAATATGCAGAAAGTTTCAAAATATACATCATCATTAAAATGTTAATTTAAGCCAAAATTTAGTTTCAACTACAGAAATGTTTCAAAAATTTAGTTTCAACTCAAAATTTAGTTTCAACTCCAAATTGTTTCTTAAAACCTTCTCCAAGCTGAATTTCTCATGTACGAAAAAAATACAAATTTATTTCATCAATTTAAACATTTATATTTCCTTATTTACCCCACAATGGATAAGTTAACCTATATATATATTTTTCCTAATTTACCCTGCATTTAATAAATCAATCTAATAAGAATGATAATTGGGGAATATAGTTTCCAAATTTTATGAACGAACAAGTACATTCTGTTGTGTATTTGATCATGATATTATTCCATTTTTTGTAAGATCTTTGTGATTTTTGTGGTTCTCATTCATTCAAAACGAGGGCAATTATTATGATTTATGTGCTGCAATAATTGGGACACCTATTTTAAAACACGAGTCCTATATTCCGTGTTTAAATTCTTCGAAAACTAATGAAACATTAACTTAATTCGTGGATTGAACATAATATACATTCCTGGGGAGTGCTATGATAGACCCATTTTCTTATCATGGACCCATTTTTTTAAAAAAAAAATTCGAATATTTGTGAAATAATGATATTTTTTGTAAGATTCTAGTGTATATTTATCATTTAATGTTATTCAAAACATAAATTTTGTAGAATTAATTAATAAATAGCTAAAATTCTTAAAATAATTTTTTGAAAATGGGTCCATGATAAGAAAATGGGTCTATCATAGAACTCCCCTACATTCCTATAATGGCCATGAGCTAAATTCCATGTTTAAATTGTGTCATTCGAGTTCAAAAATATACTCGAACACAAATTGTATTTTTAAAACAAATCTGTATGATATTTAAAACAGTGTTATTTAAAAATTGCGTACAAAGTAAAGTATATATCAACTAAGTATATATTAATTTAATATTGATTGGGTTTTATCAAAAATATATAACTTTTAAATAAAACGGCTCAATTTGATCATAACAAATCTTGTGAGATAATTTTTTACATATAGGTTTCCGTGAGATCCATATACCTAAAATTCATTATTATGAGTTTCTGTAGAAAAATATATATTGAGCATCTAAAAAATTCAATGATTCGAATATATTGTGGATGCATCACAAATTTATGGACTTGAATAAATTGAAATTTAATGATTATGACGAATAACTAAATATTGAAAAAAATAGTGGAATGAATATAATAAAGTAGTTATTTTTGGAACTAAATAATTTTTTCATTGGAGTGATAACTCAAATTCTTATCAAAATCTTCAAAATACCCACCCATTAATTTTAATATACATTTAAAACATAATTATTGATTTATCACTATATCATATTTTGTATTTCCATGATTGAGACATTAACAAGCATAATTTGTATGATCTGTAACGAAATTCAACCCTTCAAAATTCAAATGCAAGAAACATACAGTGAATAAATATTATGATAATCTCGCGTTGCGTTGCATTGAATATAAACTAGCATTACCCCCGCGCAATTGCGCGGGGCTGTTCGGGTTTATATGTAATGTAGTTGAAAAAAATTATTGTTCGTTTTGTGTATGTGAGTTTCTTTTTGTAATCATTATTATATGTGTAATTTAGTGTGTTGTGTGCGAGTGAAATTTTGTAGCAAAAATCGTTTGAAAATTTTAAGAGCCGGATTTCTTGAATAATTCAAACGGTTATTGCTAAAAAAATTATCTATATTTTATACATCATAAGCAAAATAAGGAAAAAGAACGAATGAGTCGTCATGAAATTTATTAAGAACCTAATAGATCAGAAAACATTGCTGAAAAAAAGAGTGTTCTTAATTTCACAAATCCTTAATTTCGATACATATTTAGCACAAATATTTTTCGCCCTTTGTGTGGTCGGCCAACAACAAAGTTTCACGATGTCATCGCTAACCGTTTCATTCGAACCTTTAATTTAAATTATGTTATGATTATTCGCACATCCGTGATTTGGTATATTTTTAACCCCCTAATTTTTTTTTGGATATTGTAAAAAATCCTCTATCTTTTCGTAAACTCCAAAAAAAAAATTCTTTACCAAACTTTTATTTTAAAATACTCCTTATGGATGATATTAATTTTTTTTTTCAAAATACCTTCCAAATCTCATATGTAATAATTAAAACTTATTTTTGTTATTTTTTTATTAATTTTAAGAAAATTCATAAACACTTCTTAACATGTAGTGATTTAAAAAAATTTAAATTATTACATATTTTGTTTATATAATTTTAATATTCCATTCTTTATTCATAAAAAAACTAACATTAAATAATAATAAATAAACATCTTGCAAATATATTCATAGAAAATATCAATTTAAACATCTACTTTTTATTTTAGTTTTCCTTTTATGTATTTTTTAATAGTTTTGTGATATTTTATTTTTAAATATTTGCAAGATGTTCTTTTATTAATATTGTTCAACTTATTATAATTTTATTTTAGTTTTTCAAGAAAAATAATACATAAGTCGAATATTTGTAATGAATGAAGTATTAAAATTATATAACATATAACATATAGTAATTGTTTTTTAATTCTTATGTATTACAAAAAGTTTAAGAATTTTTTAAAATTAAAAAAGCATTTTTTTTAAATGAATACATATGTAAATTAATTTTTTTTTACAATATCTAAAAATTTAAGGAGTCTTTTGAAAAAATTTCAAGTAAAGTGGTGATAGGGAGGCATAATAAGGTATTGATGTGGACGCATGAGATGAGAGAAATTATTAATAATGTAAAAAAGGACCGAAATTTAAATTAAAAAGGACCAAAATATTAATAAAAAGTACCAAATTGTGAAGTAAAACTGAAAAGGACCAAGATATAAATAAAAAGGACTATAATATAAATTCAAAAATGTAAAAAAGGATGAAGATGTAAATATGAAGGACCAAAATGTAAGTTTCTAAACTCAAAAGGACAAAAATGTAAATAGAAAGGACCAAAATATAGTTTTTTCAATTAAAAAGGACCAATATATAAATAAAAAGGACCAAAATATAAATAAATTTTTTACAAAGAGGCCCCTGGATCAAAGTTTAATTTTTCAAACTTGAAAGGACTAAATGTAAATAAAAAGGACCAAAATGCAAATAAAAAAGGACCAAAATGTAAATAAAAAGGACCAAAATGTATTGTTTTTTTTTAAAAAGTACCAAAATGTAAATATATTTTTTTTACAAAGAGGCCCCTGGACCAAAATGTAAATTTTAAAACTTCGAAGGATCAAAATGCAAATATAAAGGACCAAAATGTGGAAAAAAGGACCAAAATGTAATTTTTTTAAAAAAATAGGACCAATTTGAGACCCTTGGACTAAAATGTAAATTTCAAAACTTCGGAGGACCAAAAAGCAAATATAAAGGACCAAAATGTAAAAAAAAAGGACAAAAATGTAAATTTTTTTCGAAAAAAGTACTAATTTGTAAATAAAAAAGGACCAAAATATAAAAAAAATATTTTTTTTTACGAATAGGCCCCTGGTGACGTGGCTGCACCAGGGGGCTGCAAATCCCCTTGAATTAGTATATAGTATAGATACCATATCAGATACTATACGATGAGAGTAATCCATATCATATTTATTAAATATTAGACTAAATTTTATATGTACACCTACAAATTTCCACAATTTTACGTATATTCCTGTAAAACATAAAATATCATGAATATTCTTACAAAACAACTAAAATTTCATGGATGTCTTTTTTATTAGATTTTGATTGGCTATTCGTTCAAGATTATCTCTATTTTTTGTTTTTCCGATTTTAGTCCCTATATAAATATGAAATAATATGTATGTTGAAAAACTCGAAAAAACACCAATTAGTGGTAATATTAAGGAATATGTAACCGTAATTTAACAAAATGACATATGTAAAATTTTAGTAGTTTGTAAGGGTATTCATGATATTTCACGTTTTACAGGAGTTAACGTGAAATTATGAGATTTTGTAGGGATACATCTGAAATTTAGCAAAGATATTATACAAAAAGTATACAGACCCAAACAAATTTCACCGAATTGCTCCCGATTCCTTACGTGGAAACAAATTTTCTTTGGTGCGCCATCTCAGCGATTATTTGTTGGGCAATAGAGAGCAGAATTTTCTGTCTTAGATCTTTCCACTTCTAGACTCATCCAATACAGGTTCCTTTTACGGCGATTCTTCTTTTTCTTTATGACAGCTACACACACTATCAAATGACACGTACAAACACGTATCAAATGACACCTAGGAACCCACTACTAAACAAAACCACTTTAATTAAGTTCAAACAAATTCATACATTACAATATTTATCAATTAAAATTTACAACAATAAAAAAAAATGAAGTTTCAATAACAAATAATTTGTATTTCATCAATTAAAAAAAAATGAAAATTGCATTTCACTTGAATAACAAGTAATTTGTACTCCCTAATATTAATGTGATGCTTCTCATATTGCTTGAGCTGTTATGAGAGAAGTTAAATATTGTAGCTTAAAATTGAAATCCCATAACTGCATAAAAAAAGTGAAGTTATTGTGAAATTAAGAATTTTAATAACTAAAATGAGTAATCACCATCAATTTGTGAAGTTCCTGAGATTGTATTTGGCCAAATGCATGCTTAATAAACCCATAGCTGGCCAATACACAAATTAAACCCTTTTAACTTGCAAATGTGCCCCTGAAAGATATACCCGAAAATTAAAAGGGGTATAAACCCGATCGAGCCCTTTCTCTCTTATCAAACTACAAGACTCTCTTCGAAGACACCCGAGCCTCCTACAATTAGTGCCAATATAAAGAAGCGCTCCGTCCGATATTGTATTTGCCAAGTCCAATTTGTTGAAGATATTTGCAAATTTGACTGAGTGGTTTGAGGTTAATTCCTGAAATTTAAATCAAATATATAAATTAAAGAGTGTAATGTGTCGTGAAGTAAGAATAATGAAATAGTGATAATTGACTTACATGATTACAATCACCAAAATTGATCTTTTTGAAACATTTTTGCCCTTCGACTAAAGCAGACAAGTCATGCGAAGTCACATTCTCGCACCTCGACACATCAATGCTCTGCCATCAAAGACAAAATATAAGATTAAAAAAAAAAAAAACTCAATTCCTGAATTTCATGACAATACGAGTCCACTGTCCACCTAGTAATGAGTTGTTTCCATTGCCAAGATATAACAGGCCTTCATCATCTATGTAGGAGCATCCAACCATGGCGAAGCCTTCAAGCTTTGCTAGAGAGCCTATCAATCTCACAGTGACTCATTTCCTTTCAACCTGATAACAGAAATCATGAATAAAACTCAAATCTTCAAACAAGTGTTTCTTGAACGAGAAAAATAGGTAACAGTAAAGGATATAGATAGCAACCTTCAGATAAGAAATAGCGAGTTCTCTAAATCTGCCGCCTAAATCCATAGCAATCTGTCGATTTTAGAGAAAAGGGAGGGAGGCTCAAGCAGTCAAGAAAGGTTGTGAAATTGGGCGTGAGCATGAAGTCGTCTTGCTGAGTTCACAGATGCGAGGCTGGAAAGTTGGTGCGACGAGATGTAGAGAAGGGCTGAAGGAGTGGAGTTGTGGAGAATGGCAACCAGATCTGGAGGGAAGCTTTGATAAAAAAAATTCTTAGATATGGGTATTGTTACGTGGGAAGGAAATTAGATGGGACCCACGTCCACCTCATACTTCGGTAAGAATTCGGTGATTTACTTCCTGCTATGTATATTTTTGGATATTATAATATAATATATAATATAATAAATAATAATAGTAGTAATCAAATCAAATAAATGCTCACACGTATATCATAATCATACAACCCAAAAATACAAATACAGAAAAGGATAAAACTAATTAGCCAGCTATCAAGATCTATTATTACTTGAATTAAAAGAATGAATTCCTGGTTACAAATACAAAAAAAAAAAAAATCTTATTTGAAGTTGTGTAAATGATATATATCTTCCGAAATATTTGAAAATATTTTTAAAATATCATTAAGTATATATTAATTTATTAGTGTCTGATGCATAAATATTTCATGATTCATTCTATATTCCTATTCAGAATGAATCATTAACAATTTAATATTTCAGAAAGTTAATATTTTAAATTTAATCATCTTCTTGAGACAGAAATATCAAGATTATAAAACGTTAATATTTGAAATCAATTTCAAAACATGATTTATAGTTTGTATATAATTATTTTATTTTGTTGAATAAAGTCGACGGTGGCATGGCAGTTTGAATAGTCTGTGCTTGCACATGCCCAACAAGATAGCAATAAATAAATTGAATCTTTCTTGAATTTTATTATAATTTATAAGTAGGGGAGCCACATAAACCACACACCCTCATACGTGTCACGTTGATGGATCAATTCCACCTCAAAAAACATGCAAAAATACAAAAATGTCAAATCCATATTGGATTGAAATCTCGATAAAATGATGGGTCCCTTCTTGATTGTCGGATATAAGAAAGAAAGGGAGAATGAATGGGTCACGCCACGTTTTCACATGATGGCCAAAATTCATCAACAGAAATCACAAATCACGATAAAAAAGAAAAAAATCGGTACGGTACGTTGGTACCATAGTCAGCCATTCGGGACGGATAATATTCGTATTCGTATAGGTTCGTGTATAATACGATTTTTATTAAAAATTCGGTTCAAAAAATTCGGCAAAATATAATACCGCGAAGTTCGCGTGTTTTTCAAAATTCGTATAATTCGTATATTATTCGCGAATTATTAGCGAATTGACTAACTTAAAATTCATGATATGACTCATGTTACATAAAAATTACAATACATAAAAACAATTAAAAATTCCCAATTTGAAAAATTCGGCAAAAAATCACTGAATTCGGCAAAAATTCGGCCGAATATTTTTTAGCCATAAAATTCGCGAATATTTCCGAATCACTGAATTAGATACGCGAAGTTCGCGTATTTTTTCAAAATTCGTATAATTCGTGTATTATTCGCGAACTATTGACAAATTGACTAATTTAGATTGGTACCTCATCCATCCGTTTTGGAAAGAAACAGAGGAATTGAGAGATTTGCGGTACGCTACAAAATTCCAAATTCATTAAGAAATAGCGAGTTCTCTAAATCTGCCGCCTAAATCCATAGCAATCTGTCGATTTTAGAGAAAAGGGAGGGAGGCTCAAGCAGTCAAGAAAGGTTGTGAAATTGGGCGTGAGCATGAAGTCGTCTTGCTGACTCATTTCCTTTGAAGTTGCACCTCTCCCCTCGCCCGACGGGCGACACGTGTCCATCCGCGTCCCTTCTTTTCCCGCATTAATTTGCTGCCTTGTTTTTTCATGTGAATTCTGATTGTGATTGTGAATGAGTCTCAGTTTTTTTGTTTGATTTAGTTATCCTATGATCTATCTTCGTGATAAATTTTTAGAATTTTTTTTTCTTTTTAGAAAAATGAGTAAAATAACATACATGATTTGATTCATAAAATTTAATTCGGAAATTATTTTTTGAAAATTGCTAATTCACTTCCCCCTTAATACTCTCAAGTCTCGACAGTTCATTTTAACTACAGAGCGTCACGTCGCAAAAACACATGTTTAACAAAAAAACGCAAGCAAAGAACATTTTATAATGATAAAAATGTATAAATAACAACAAATATTTTTTATAGTATAAAAAAATGTAGAAATATAAATAATAACATATCTGTAATTCATGATATAGTAAAAATGTATAAATAACAAAAAAAAATTAATTCAAGTATGAAAATAGATATAAATAATATTATAAGAATATAAAAATATAAATAAACAACAGATCTTTAATCCATAATATAAAACATAATAATAATATATTTTTAATCAAAAATATAAAAAAGATATAAATCAGATGAAAATTATAAAGATGTATAATAAAAAATTATAAATAATATTCAAAAATATATAAATAACATCCATAGTATAAAAAAACCGATATAATTACAACGTATCTTTTATTCATATAGTATAAATAAAATATAAAATAATATAAAAAAATAGGATCAACGTGGGACGAGAAAACATCGAACATCATACAGTAAGTACATTTTTTACCATCATTTAAAATTTAATTTTAATTTTTTTTTAGTGCAAAATCATTTTTTTTTACATACTTATTATAAATATTTGTGCGGGTCCAGGTTCATATCCTTCCAAAAATTACAATTTGATAATCATTCGGTGGTTTGATTAAATGATTAATAATGTCATAGTCTGTTAATGTTTACCTTTTTTTTTAATATATGTATCACTAAATGTGATATATTTTTAAATATATAATATATTATTTGTTTAGGTATATCCAACAAATTTTAACGTTTGTATATTTCTAACTACATTATCATTTTTTAATATAGTATTATGTTAGACGTGTTTTAAATTAGAACATGTATTTTTATATAATCATAATACTTTTTCGAATATAAATATTCAGTTCCGAATATAATGATATTTTCGTAATAACGACATCATTTCTTAATATGAGTATATTCATATTAAAATTTCAGTATCATATATCATTTTTTTTTTAATTTCAGTTCTGAAAATAACTATTTCATTATATTCATATTAAAAAAAAATCAGAAATATAATAATAAAAATATAAAAAAAATATTTATATTTAATATATTTCTTGCATTGTTTTAACTATTAGTTTTGGTAAAAAAAAAAAAATTATTTTCTTGAGTAACGTATATAATAAAATGGAAACATATGAACCTTATATTTCAAATATAGAATTACAAGGGTATCATTTATAAGATTTGGCAATTAACCAAATAAATAAAATCATCAATCAATTAATAATTATAATTTTTGTCAAGCTAGCAATTCCCCACCAAATCCTTTCTCTTTTTATCAGTTTTTATCTTCTATTTTTACTACTTTCCAAATTCCACTCTCTCTCTCTCTCTCTCTCTCTCTCTCTCTCTCTCTCTCTAAACCAACCCCCCCTCCTTAAATTCCACCGTTCCACCCTCTCATTTCCCTTGCATGCACCCCCCTCTCTCTCTCTCACTAGAGAATAGTAAAGGTCCAAAAATCGCAAATTACAAAAGCTCAATAATGGCAGTTGAAGCTCGCCATTTCCACCTCCTTCGAAACAGGTTCTTGTCTTATATATAACTCCACAAAATCCTTTCTTTCATTGTCTTCTCATCTAATCATCTTTTCTCTACTCTTTTCCGCAGATCAGAGTCGAACCAAATCATGGATAGCACCAATTTGTCAAGAAAAAGATCGAGAGAAACCCCTTTGATCTACGACGATCTCTCTCTTCAAGTAAACCAACAAACGGTCGAAATCGATCATCTTATTCTTCGCCAAGTATGTATTTCTCTCAAAAGCTTCGATTTTGTTCGTTAATCTTATCAATTATCTTCTTGTTTTAGATGGAAAGAACGAGAATCGAAATCGCAGAGAGGAGGCAGAGATACGTCAATCAATTATACTTCGTGATGCAAAACGGCATCGCGAAAAGAATGAGGGCGAAAGACGAAGAAATCGAGAGAGCAACGGAGATAAACAGAGCATTGGAAGAACGGTTACATAACCTAGCTTTGGAGACCCAACTATGGCGTGAACTCGCCCAATCACACGAAACCACGGCCAATATTCTAAGATCCAATCTCGAACAAGTTCTCAACAAACAAGAAGAACAAAACAGGGGTTTTCGAGAAGAACCAGAGGAATCTTGTTGCAGCAATGGTGACAAAGGTTACGAAGAAGAAGACGCTAAGAGAATTAGGGTTTGCAAGAACTGTGGCGAGAAGAAAGCTTCGGTGATTCTCCTGCCATGCAGGCATCTCCGTCTTTGCGATTCGGGCGAGCTTCAACTGTGGAAATGATGTGTGAGAGAGAGAGAGCGCTGTGAGAGAGAGAGAGAGAGCACTGTGAGCGAGAGAGGGCTGGAGAGAGCGCTGTGAGAGAGGGGGGATAAGTTAATAAACGGGTCGGGTTAAAACATTCCGGGTCGGATAGAAAAATAGGTATAAAATAACATGATTTAACACTTTTTTAATTGAGGGGGCACGAGTTATTTGACGGAGGGGGCAAATCGAACAAAAATAACAAGTTTAGGGGGCAAAAAGAACCAAAAAAATAGTCAGGGGCAAGTTGAACATTTCGGTATTTGTTAGGGACCAAAAACTGATTTTTTTTCCTAATAAAATAGACTCTCTAATGAATGTATCATGGCCTTTTTTGAAAGTCCAACATATTTCACAAATTTTGAATCAAGCATGTCAATTTTTACACAAAAGAAAAATTAAAAATATACTACTTGTAACAAAAATATATATAACTAGCTTTGCCCCCCGCGCAAATGCGCGGGTTAATTTTTTTTTTTTCAATGTTTATTTTTGCGCATTATTTTAAAAATTATTTATTCTTAGACTGGTCATCACACAGTTATTTATTTTTTGGAAAAATAAATAATTCTTTGTAAAAATGAACACCTCAGTAGAAATGGACCCATTGAGATCATTTATACAGAACAATATTTATTTTTTAGAATCCGACTTTCCTAAAAAATAAATATATTTCTATTATTTTGATCAAAATACATCCAAAGAAACATCATCGGTGATTTGTAATTATTTCCAAGCCTTGGATATAAAATATCTTTTTTTTTCAATACAAAATACTATTCATCAAAAATTTGAATGTTTATTTTTCTGATAACAACGGTACATACTCTATTGAATTATCACATAATAATTTGACTTTGTTAAATTACAAAATACTCGTACGCGACAAATTTTTATTTTTAACTCCGGTTGTTTGTACTTTTCCTAGGCTTAATAGAATTTATATTTCACAAAGAGATATGTACTCTCATAAAATGAGAAGAATATATTTTCGCACTATTTATCAAAAATTTGAATGTTTATTTTTCTGATGACAATAGCATATGATGTATTGAATTATCACATAATTTTGAAAAAACAAATAATTCTTTGTAAAAATCAAATAATTTACTATTGCACCTCAGTAAAAATGGACCCATTGAAATCAATTATATAGAACAATATTTATTTTTTAGAATCCAGCTTTCCTAAAAAATAAATATATTTCTATTATTTTGATCAAAATACATCCAAAGAAACATCCTCGGTGATTTGTAATTATTTCGAAGCCTCATATATAATTTTTTTTTTTTTTTTAATACGAAATACTATTTATCAAAAATTTGAATGTTTTTTTCCTGATAACAACAGTACATGCTCATATATACTTTAGATAAGCGATATAAATTAATGTTTTATATTTTTTTAGATGTATCATATATCTTTAGATTTATGAAATATTTTTCTAAATACAATGTATGTCTTACATATTTAGATGTATCATATATCATTTCTACAAAAAAAAAACATTCTGTACGAATCAATTTTCCTACTAGATTTATATTTTTTTGTATCCATTTATAATTTTTTGTCGACGTGCGATGGGCGACCAATAAGATGAAATTTTACTATTTGGAAAAGAAAAAAGACGATCACGTAGAGCGTCGGGGTAAACGGACCGTCGTGCAATAGTCGGTCTCTTCATAAACATATAAATAGAAAAACGAACCAAAACCGGTTTAGATTTTTTTTGAAGACGGCAAAGAAAGGAGAAATATACATGAAATTTTTTTATGTTTTATAAAGATATACATGACATTTAATTTTGTTTTTGTAGAGATATAAGTTATATTTTAAAAATGCACAGTGCCATTTTGTTTTGCTTGAAATATTTTCGAAACAAAATAAAATTTCATTGTACATTTTTAAAATGTCACTTGTATGATTGTACCTCAATAAAATAAAATGAAATGTATATTTTTACAGAACATACAAAAATCAACAACAACAACAAAAAAAAGGTATAAAATATGTATATAGTATATTTTGCCTTTTCTTTGTTGTCTTTGAAAAAGTTCTAAACCGGCTTTGATTCGTTTTTCTATATATATGTTTAGCAAAAAAAATTTAACCAATCACTGAATTAAATTGGTAAATATTTTTCTAGATTTAATCGAAACTGAATTTAATTTTTTATCTATTTTGTTCTCCTAATATATAATTCATGGGAATGATCCAGATAAGATTACAAGTACAATAATACTTAATTAGGTAACTTTAAGGCCATAAATAACCCCAATTTTGTCCTTAATATAAATCATTATTCATGTAATTTTGCTGCGGTTTGCTTTATGATACAACTATGTTTGTTTATTTAGACACAACAAAAATATTTCTTATTAAAAATATTTAAGAATTTTTATTTTCTCAATTTAAGAAATGTCAGGGTTAATATGCATGCAAGACATGGAAATCTAAGATTCTGGAAGTTCATTGAATTCTGGGAATTTTTGTTGAGGGGTTTTCTAAGAAAATAAATTTTTTATCTGCCCTTTTGTAACTTCATAGAGTTCAGCGCAATAAGTATTGGGTTCGCATCTATTCTCGGTAAAAACTCAAAACTAATTTATTCTTGATTTGAAAAAATATTAGATTTGCATTTATTCTTGATTTATTCAATTGTTTAACCTCCAATTTTGTTTGATTAAATTGAAGTTTGTTTTGGGAACAATTGCTACGATAAACTAATCATACATAAATAGGATGAATCTTGCAACAAAGCCATTCCAATTCTCAACAGCCCAAAAAGCTATTCCAATTCTTAAAAATCAAGTTTATAGCCCAATAATACTAACATTTTTATTTTTTAATAGCCTAAAATATATTCCAATTCTCAAAAATCAAGTTTATAGCCCAAAAAACTATTCCAATTCTCCATCCTCCCTTCTAAACCCCCATTTTTTTTCCATCACCGAACAGAAACCAAAAAGATGAATCTTGCAACAAAGCGATCCGTAAAACCCTCGTTACTCCAATCCATGTCGATGTCAGTCTACGCCCGGACCACCGGTCGCCGGCCGAAGAAGAAGGTGTACCACCGCGAGCCAGGTCTAGACAAAGCTATGGACTTACGGAAGAAGCCTCAGCTGTTGCTCCGCCTTCGCTCCATCATCCTCGCCAGCAAGACCCGGTCCATCCTTCTCCGCGACCTCGAAAAGGAAGTGGGTTTCGTTCAGAAATGGAACTTCGTTGATCTTATACGAAGATATCCTCTGTGTTCAGAGTCACTGGAGGGTCCAGTGGTGGGCCCATTTCTGTCAGACTCACTGAGAAAGCCGAGAAGGTTCGTACGTTGATGAAGTTTGTTAATTTTAGATTTCGAAGCCAATTAGAACAAAATTAATGGAGCCGTACCAGGTACTGACTGGTACCTTCTTTGACAGAGATTGACTCGCAAACTTATATCAGGTATCAGATGAAGAATTCGAAGCAATAAAATTAATGGAGCCGATATTAATAAAAAACCTAAAAAAATTACTCATGATGTCAATGGATTGTCAAATCCCTCTAGAAAAAATCGACCTGATCCAAACCGAACTAGGCCTTGATTCGAATTACAAAAATACCCTCATCCCCAAATACCCTGAATTTTTCTCTATAAAAAAAGTCAAAAGTTCAGACCATCTCTGCCTCGAGAACTGGGATTCCTCCACCGCAATCACCACCCGCGAAGAAAAACTAAATTTCGAAAATTATGAAAATACCCCTTACAGAAACCCTAGAATCGTACCGAGAGACGGTAACTTCACCGGTCCGTTTGTATTCAAACTCAAATTTCCAGCTGGATTCAGACCGAACAAAAAATACTTGGAAGAAGTGATGAGGTGGCAAAAAATGCCTTTTCCTTCGCCGTATTTAAATTCGAGACAAGTGGGTCCCGCCTCTCCGCAAGCGAGAAAAAGGGCGATTTCGGTACTTCACGAGCTTTTAAGTTTGACCAGAGAAAAATTGTTGAGTTCTGAGAAGATCGATGCGTTTCATAACGAGTATCAATTGCCTTGTAGACTTTTGCTATGCTTGGTTAAAAATCACGGTGTTTTTTACATCACGAATAAAGGAATGAGAAGCACGGTTTTCTTGAAAGAGGCTTGCGAAGAGTCGAGATTGTTCGAGAAGTGCCCCTTGCTGATGTGGCAAGATAGATTCGCGTCTTTGATTGGGAGATCGTGTTTGGATTTGAGTAGTAATAGTGAGAGGATTGTGTTTTGATTTGAGAAAATGTAGGTAGTTCAACCGAAATAGAACATCGCAATGCATTAAAAATAGATTATATTGAATCTTATTTATTATTGTTCTATTAATGTTTGCATTTTGTTCGCATATCGACCAAACAAAAAACTATAAGTCTCGATTATAATCATCATTGATCCTTGTTAAAAGCAAATTCGAATAATTATCCAAGTTCATAGAGCATAACATAAGTCTCGATTTCAAATATTGGTCAAAATTCGATATAACATAGCTTCACAATATTGACTGGATATATAGATAATTTTATTTTGATAGTAAATATTTAACTTTGTTTTATACTTTTTATTTTTCGAATTAAGGTAAAAACAAATGAGCTCATTTGGAGTGGTCTATTTTTGAGATGATTGTAATAGGTTGATCAACAAGATAGTACATATTAATAGATTGTGACGTTATTTTTATTGTGTATGTTTTTATATTTTAGTTTGGTGATGATTAATTAGATCTAGATATTTGAGTTATTCAAACAAAGGCATATATAATTGACCCACTATACTTGTGTTTGGATGGTTAATTTCATACCATTCATGTCTATATAAACTCGCAACATACTCGTGATGTGATTGAGCCGTTAATTTCACATCATTCATGCTTGCATAAACTCGATAAATAAACTAACATATAACCAAATTAAGTTCGATTAGTATACAATAATCTCATGAATCAACACACCTAAAGTGAACAAACCAAAATCTTTTGTTTGACATTCTAACTCATCTTGTGATTATAAAACTTTTTCTTTTCCTTGTATGGAATGGAAATACAACAAAATAATAGATTTTATGTTTAAACCACAAATTTTGAACTATTAATTTTATGGGATATTGGAGACAACCATTTTTCTTATTTTGGAATGTCCAAAATTAGGAATAAAAGATATTTTATCCGACAAAATACAAAGTTATTTCTGTTTGCATTAGCCTGTCCGAATCCTCATGCCACAAAGAGGAAGTTCGTCCTAACTCCTGAGTCCCACTTAAAATACACAAATAATTGTGAATTATTTTGTTAGAACTTGGTTAAATCGAATAAATCAACCTTTTGTAATTATTTTGTTAAATGGTATTTTTACTTTTTTGAAAATTGAATTTGGTTGGCAAACTCAAATAATATGTGTTTTAAAATTATTAGAAACATTATTTAATTCAGAACAAGTACAAATTTGTAACCGTTTGGCAGTAAGATTATTATTCAAGGCCTTGTCAGATATATAAATTTCTCTCAAAAAAAATTTCATCTAGAATGAAATGAAATTGAAAAGGCTTTTTGTTCATCATATTAATAAAATAGACTCACTAATGAATGTACCAATTTTAGTATGGCCTTATTTGAAAGTCCAACATATTTCACAAATTTTGAATTAAGCATGTCATTTTTTACACAAAAGAAAAATAAAAAATAAACTACTTGCAACAAAATATATATAATTTGCATAACGAAAATTATTGAATCCTGGCACACGATTCCGTTTCCGTCTCTCTCCTCCGCGTTCTACTTGCACGCGTTTCTCGTAATGCCCGCCTTCACAGTGAAATCCTTCCTTCTCGTCACATGCCTTAATTTGAATTTACAATGAATTTGTTTGTATGAGAATTTGTTTGTACTACCTTCTTCCATCGCCTTTCTAACTTGTATTTTTTTGTTATCACTATTTGGGATCGATTTGTGGCAAAAATTAGTTTTTTTTGTTGAGAAAAATAGAATAGGCTCTTATGTCCTATTTTTATTATAGAAATTTTATTAATCATTAGTTCATACAAATTAGAAGGTATTTGCCCTAATAATTAAAAAAAACTACTCCTAAATATCCTCTATTTTACCTATATGATCTAATAACAATTATTTCAATTCCTGGAATCTAACAAAACCAGTATTTCAAATCCAGAGTTTCAATTCCGGATTTAAAGCAGATCCATGCTTTCATTTTCCAACCTAGATATAAAAACCTAATCTTCCACCGTTCTATCCTTTCCTCTCTTTTTCTCTTCCCTTCTCTCCACCTTTTCGCGAAATCAACTCACAGCGCCTCTTTCTTCCGAAGAACAAACATCATAAGATTTATCTCGATAATCTCCATTGGAATCCGCCTATTGAGCATCTTTTGAAACTCCCCGAATTGAGAATCCCCCTCTTGAGAAACATTTCTGACCTGCGAATCACCTTAGGATCGTTTGATGATAAAACAAAAATTGTGTATGACACAAGAAGGCCATGGCTGCTGCTAGGAGAGGCAGCAAATTAGCTTCGTCCACTTTCTCCTAATGGAATTTACAAGGTTCTGAGGGTTCTTGAATAAATATTTTGCATCTGCATGTAAGGTGTTTGTGCAAATGCATGAATCTTTGAATGTCGTAAAAACTAAGAACGATAGAGAACCAATCTATCTTTAGTTTGAAAATGCATGAATCTTTGAATGTCGTAAAAACTAAGAACGATAGGGAACCAATCTATCTTTAGTTTGAAAATGCATGAATCTTAAATATATAAACATTAAATCATCTTCAGTGTGGAGGTCGGATGGTAATGCACATGTCGAAAAATGTACATTAAACGAATCATTTGCAAAATCAATTTTTTAACATATTTTGCTCAATTTGTGATAAGTTATGTTAATATGAAGCACTAAACTAATATGGTTATTTTTGGCCAAGTGATTATGTACGTATTTTGGTTAATAAATTTTTGAATTTTTTTGTTCATTGTTTACGCAGTAGCTACGAGGAACGATGGATTTCAACAAATGAGGCAGACACGACACGAGACATCAATGAATTTCAGGAAATTGATATATTTATTTGTTGATCATATGTTTCAAATTAAGGAAGTACAATACAAATAGCTCTTATGTTGATTTAAAAACGAATTTAATATCTGCTCAACACCGATATTATTTTAGTCCAAAAACAACAATTACTTCTAAACATCAATCTTAAATCGCATTTTCGTTAATTATTTCTGATCCTCAAATTCAACATCAATCATGAGATTGATAAAACCGAAATTCATAAGTATTTTACCTTCTAATTATTTTTCTTCGTTTCTTTGGTTCCTCAACTGTGTTTTCTTGTGCATTCATCGTTGCCGAAACATAATCTATCTATATTCAAAAAACATAAGAACATTATATTGATTTAATCTGAACGAACATGCGTGCGCTGAATTTCATTACTCGAATGTGTTTCTAATAAAATAAATGTTAATTATTTTGAACATATATTGATTTAATCTTAACTACAAAAATTATGTACTATCAGTCAAAGCATGCAACAAATAATAGACACTAGATGTAAATTATGTACTAACAGTCAAATAATATAGTTTAGCCCCAATTCGTAAATTGAGATCATGTCAAACAAGATAATTTAGCCTCAACGAATAATCACAAATTAGAAAAGCAAATTATCTCAATTCATAGGAGACGTCATCAATTGAGAAAAAAATCACCTTGGCACGTGAAATTCAGAAGATACATCTGGCGAAGAGAGAAGATCGTCAAAAAATCTGATATTGGCGAAAATATCTGGCAAAAAGGAGAACTTAGTGGAGACTGGAGAGTAAGCTTTGGCATTCACGAAATAGATCTTTTGGAAAGAGAAATATGGCGAATTGTGGTCAAATAACATTTCATATCACTTATACATACAAGGGCAATAATAACTTGCCTTATATATGTTTCAAGTATGATTGGAAATATCGTATATATTGCTAATCAAGCATGACTATTACAATATATCGAATATAATTATAAATATCAAGTATAATTTATTATTTATTATGCTACTTTAATCCTAGATTATTTAGAAACTTAAATCCTTATACATGACCATCACATTTAGAAAATATTAAGAAAAAAACATAAATTACAAAAAAAGAAGGCAAAAATAAATGGTCGATTAATTAATTGGAAGAGGCTCTTGAAAATTAGACGAAAATGGAAGAAGCCCATTTTGTCCTTTTCGCGCCATTAATCGATTCGCCAGAGTCTTTTTATACTATTTCAAGGGCTTTTTTGTAAATTATCAATAATCCAGGGTCATTTTACAAAATTTCATTTGTTTTATACCTCGAGGAACAACACGATCAGTTTCTTCCTTCTCTCTTGTTACAATGTGTTCCTTTTTTTTCTGCATTAATAATTAATTAATACTCCTCTTTTGTAATTAAATTGTAACAAAAAGTAGAAAAATAAAGTAATTAAATTTATACTTATACATACGTACAATTCTCTCACTCTTATATAGTATATTGCTTCTATCATTAATAAATTAATAATAAAATTATTTTTTCAGCAAATTTACAAAAAGGCCCCTGTATTATCTCAAAATTGTAAAAAGGCCCCTCACCTTAGTGCGGTGATGTTTGAGGATTTTCTTTGCAACGGCTCCAGCAGCGACTCCACCGATTGTTTCTCTCGCCGATGATCTCCATGCCCCCTAATTAAATAGATGAATGAATTAAATAATTTAATTATGTGTTTATGATGATGATATCAAGTTAGTATTGACTGGTACGATGGTACCTGTACGGCTCGAATACCGTATTTGAAATCAAAGATTACGTTTGCTTGGGAAGGCCGGTACGTTTTTGAAATTTCAGTATTTAACAAGACATATAAACAAATAGCACAAAATTTAGGGTTATTTAAGCAAAAAATTAATCCAAGAGAACCTTTCCAGATTGAAGTCCAAGAGAACCTTTTCGAGATTCTTCGATACTTGATTGAATTGATGGATCTGGTTTTAGCTTGTTAGATTTTTCGAATATATAATATCCTTGACCATTACTTTTGCATACAAGTCCATAATTAAATTTTAATTAATTTGGTAAAAACAAAAAAAATGTAAAAATAATACCTTAACGGCCATTCTGAACAATAATTCCGTTGAAGGGGAGTCAAAATTCCGTCCTTTAAACGCATTTGCAAATATGCCAAAGCCACTCCATATCCAGCCACATCACCAAATCATCAAAAAATAATATTAAAATAAAAATAATTTGAAAAAACTCCCATCATTTATTTTGTGGACATTACTGAAAAGCCTCCTCCAATCACGGCAATCTTCTTAGTTTGTCTCGGTTTCAGCCCCAAATCAGTTACTTTCAGTACCTGTTTATTCGACAAATTTTATAAAATAATATAATCAATATAGAAATGAATACAATAATAAGGATTAAGTTATGGTAAATTTGCAAAATACAAGAACAAGCCCTTTTGATATGTTGGAGAGTGAGTAGCAATTCCTCGAATAATGTCATGTTAACAGTAATATTACACAATGTAGTTATGGTAAATTTGCAAAACAACCCTATGTTATGCCTAAATTGCAAAAAATATATATATCCCCTTCTATTCATCAAGAAATCAGAAAGAATCGTGAAGCTCGATCATGCGAAAATTAAGCATTTCTGAATATATTCGATCGACCTTATGAGTAAAATTGTGTTAATGTAATGCAAATTTTGAATTCTCTGAGCATTAATTGCATAGAGAAACCTTATGATTGTACCTAAATCATGCGAAAATTAAGCATTTCTGAATATATTCGATCGACCTTATGAGCAAAATTGTGTTAATGTAATGCAAATTTTGAATTCTCCGAGCATTAATTGCATAGAGAAACCTTATGATTGTACCTAAATCATGCGAAAATTAAGCATTTCTGAATATATTCTGAAAATCATAGCAAAATTTTGAATTCTCTGAGCATTAATTGTATAGAGAGACCTTATGAGCAATTTGTTTAGCTGGAGAAACCTTTTAGGAGAAAATATTGGATTCTATTGCTAATTTGCTATTGGTAGTTTGTTAGCTCAAAATTGTTTACCTCTGAGCAAAAGACAGAACTATCCTGAGAGATCGGCCCCCTTTATAATGGATTCTATTGCTAATTTGCTATTGGTAGTTTTATGCGAGATCCGAAATGTTCTGCAACGGTCAAATCCAGATTTCGGAATTCGAACGTTGGGATCGGGACAGCTGGATCCGAATATTCTCGACCTTTCCGACCGTTAGACGCATGAGTACGTCACATCCGCTCCTCTTTATATAAGCAATCCCTTTCATTCTCTCTCGCTAATTCCATTTTTCAGATCTAATTGAGAGAGAGAGAGAGAGAGAGAGAGTATTGAAAAGAACGAGATTGATTCAATCAAGAGCGAGAGAGAGATATCTAATGAAAGAACGTTCTTCTTCCTCTCCGTAAGAAAAGCAATGGAGTTATCCGTCGGTAATTTCTTCACATTGGGGTTCGATAATGGAGTTATCTCGATGGATTCAATGATCACGACGAGATGACCAGAGACAATGAAGCAATGGAGTTACCACTCTGTAATTTCTCTCTCCGTAAGTTCCCTCTCCCTAATTTCTCATCCTTCGAGTTTTCTCGTGTTCTTCTTGTCTTCGTTGGTTTTATGCTTGTGTATTCTTTTCTTTTCTCTTTTGAAACGATGAAAACGATGAAGAAAATTCCACTCTGTTGTAGCTAAATGCTTTTTCTCATTTGTGTTTGTGCATTTTTTTCTGTTCTTTTTTTAAACAATGCAGAAAATTCCAAACCAGCATTCTTTTAACTGTATAATTTTTTTTTTCAAAACCTTCTTTCTGGGTTATACGTACTCTTGTTCATTCATAAGGCCCATAAAAAACTACAACACTTTTTTCATTTTTTTGGGGGGGATACAACTTGCAGTGTTTGTAAAGCTTTCAAGTTTTGGAAGCTTGATTGAATTCTCTGAATATATTGGATCAAACATTTCTATATATCTGTATGTTTACACCAGATATGTTTACACCAGATATTTGTATGTTACATTCTCTAGATGTGCTAATTTATTTACTTCTTTTGTGGATTAGGTGTTATCAGTGGCAAGGAGTCAGAGCACTCAATCATCAAATATTTAGCAGCACATATGGACGAGAGGAGCGAGCACTCAGAGTTGGATATTTACCAGTTGCTTTTTTATGATGAAATGTGGGTGAAGTGTGAATGTACGTGTAACATGTAATCTGTGTGTGTGTGTGTGGACATGTATGTATAAGTGTGTGTGTGTGTGTGTGTGTGTGTGTGTGTGTGTGGACATGTATGTATAAGTGTAAGTGTAAGTGTGTGTGTGTGTGTGTGTGGAGCGAGGGGGGTTCGGCCCGAAAGTGGGCCGGGCCCTCGGGAGGTGGGGGTCCGGCCCGAAGGGGGGCCGGGCCTCGGGGGGGGTCCGGCCCGAAGGGGGGCCGGATCTAAGGGGGGTCCGGCCCGAAGGGAGGCCGGGCCTCGGGGGGTGGGGAGGTCCGGCCCGAAGGGGGGCCGGGCCTCGGGGGGGGGGGGGTCCGGCCCGAAGGGGGCCGGGCCTCGGGGGGTCCGGCCCGAAGGGGGGCCGGGTCTCGGGGGGGGTCCGGCCCGAAGGGGGGCCGGGCCTCGGGGGGGGGGGGGGTCCGGCCCGAAGGGGGGCCGGGCCTCGGGGGGGGGGGGGGTCCGGCCCGAAGGGGGACCGGGACTCGGGGGGGGGGGGGGTCCGGCCCGAAGGGGGGCCGGGCCTCGGGGGGGGTCCGGCCCGAAGGGGGGCCGGGCCTGGGGGGGGGGGGGTCCGGCCCGAAGGGGGGCCGGGCCTGGGGGGTCCGGCCCGAAAGGGGACCGGGGCCTCGGGGGGGGGGGGGGGGGTTCCCGGCCCGAAAGGGGGCCGGGACCTCGGGGCGGGGGGGGGGGGGGTTCCGGAATTGTTTCTCAAAACCCTATCCAAGCTGAATTTCTCGTGTACAAAAAAAATACAAATTTATTTCATCAATTTAAACATTTATATTATTCAATTATGAAAATCAATGCCATACTCATCAATTTAAACATTTATATTTCCTTATTTACCCCACAATGGATAAGTTAACCTATATATATATTTCCTAATTTACCCTGCATTTAATAAATCAAACTAATAAGAATGATAATTGGGGAATATAGTTTCCAAATTTTGATCATGATATTATTCCATTTTTTGTAAGATCTTTGTGATTTTTGTGGTTCTCATTCATTCAAAACGAGAGCAATTATTATGATTTATGTGCTGCAATAATTGGGAGACCTGTTTTAAAACACGAGTCCTATATTCCGTGTTTAAATTCTTCTAAAACTAATGAAACATTAACTTAATTCATGGATTGAACATAATATACATTCCTATAATGGCCATGAGCTAAATTCCATGTTTAAATTGTGTCATTCGAGTTCAAAAATGTACTCGAACACAAATTGTATTTTTAAAACAAATCTGTATGATATTTTTTTGAAGGAGAAATCTGTATGATATTTAAAACAGTGTTATTTAAAAATTGCGTACAAAGTAAAGTATATATCAGCTAAGTATATATAATAGGAAAAATTTAATATGGATTTGTTTTTATCAAAAATATATAACTTTTAAATAAAACGGCTCAATTTGATCATAACAAATCTTCTGAGATAATTTTTTACATATAGGTTTCCTGAGATCCATATACCTAAAATTCATTGTTATGAGTTTCTGTAGAAAAATATATATTGAGCACCTAAAAACTATTCAATGATTCGAATATATTGTGGATGCATCACAAAAATTAAATTGCAACAAATTTATTGACTTGAATAAATTGAAATTTAATGATTATGACGAATAACTAAATATTGAAAAAAATAGTGGAATGAATATAATAAAGTATAGGGGGTGTTATTTTTGGAACTAAATAATTTTTTCATTGGAGTGATAACTCAAATTCTTATCAAAATCTTCAAAATACCCACCCATTAATTTTAATATACATTTAAAACATAATTATTGATTTATCACTATATCATATTTTGTATTTCCATGATTGAGACAATTAACAAGCATAATTTGTAAGATCTGTAACGAAATTCAACCCTTCAAAATTCAAATGCAAGAAACATACAGTGAATAAATATTATGATATTCGAGTACGAAACATATGACTACGTATTTGAATTTCAAATTTGACACATACAGAGAATATTATGATAATCTCGCGTTGCATTGAATATAAATATCATATCAGATACTATACGATGAGAGTAATCCATATCATATTTATTAAATATTAGACTAAATTTTATATGTACACCTACAAATTTCCACAATTTTACGTATATTCCTGTAAAACATAAAATATCATGAATATTCTTACAAAACAACTAAAATTTCATGGATGTCTTTTTTATTAGATTTTGATTGGCTATTCGTTCAAGATTATCTCTATTTTTTGTTTTTTCGATTTTAGTCCCTATATAAATATGAAATAATATGTATGTTGAAAAACTCGAAAAACACCAATTAGTGGTAATATAAAGGAATATGTAACCATAATTTAACAAAATGACATATGTGAAATTTTAGTAGTTTGTAAGGGTATTCATGATATTTCACGTTTTACAGGAGTTAACGTGAAATTATGGGATTTTGTAGGGATACATCTGAAATTTAGCAAAGATATTATAATATAATATATAATGGGTAATGATATTGACAGGAAATAAAATTACTGGGAACAGGAAATTTAAACTTGAAATGATAATTTTATTTTTAATTCATTCCAAATTTGAATAAAATTTCCTGTATCTAGTATTTATTTTTCCTGTCAATATCACTGTCCATATATAATATAATAAATAATAATAGTAGTAATCAAATCAAACAAATGCTCACACGTATATCATAATCATACTAACCAAAAATACAAATACAGAAAAGGATAAAACTAATTAGCCAGCTATCAAGACCTATTATTACTTGAATTAAAAGAATGAATTCCTGGTTACAAATACAAAAAAAAATCTTATTTGAAGTTGTGTAAATGATATATCTTCCGAAATATTTGAAAATATTTTTAAAATATCATTAAGTATATATTAATTTATTAGTGTTTGATGCATAAATATTTCATGATTCATTCTATATTCCTATTCAGATTGAATCATTAACAATTTAATATTTCAGAAAGTTAATATTTTAAATTTAATCATCTTCTTGAGACAGAAATATCAAGATTATAAAAGGTTAATATTTGAAATCAATTTCAAAACATGATTTATAGTTTGTATATAATTATTTTATTTTGTTGAATAAAGTCGACGGTGGCATGGCAGTTTGAATAGTCTGTGCTTGCACATGCCCAACAAGATAAATAAATTGAATCTTTCTTGAATTTTATTATAATTTATAAGTAGGGGAGCCACATAAACCACACACCCTCATACGTGTCACGTTGATGGATCAATTCCACCTCAAAAAACATGCAAAAATACAAAAATGTCAAATCCATATTTGATTGAAATCTCGATAAAATGATGGGTCCCTCCTTGATTGTCGGATATAAGAAAGAAAGGCAGAATGAATGGGTCACGCCACGTTTTCACATGATGGCCAAAATTTATCTTTTTTTTCAATTGATTATGTAAGGAAGTGCTGGATTAAATGATTAATGTCATAGTATGTTAATGTTTACCTTTTTTTTTTTTTAATATATGTATCACTAAATGTGATATATTTTTAAATATATAATATATTATTTTTTTAGGTACACCCAACAAATTTTAACGTTTGTATATTTTTAACTACATTATCATTTTTTAATATAGTATTATGTTAGACGTGTTTTAAATTAGAACATGTATTTTTATATAATCATAATAATTTTTCGAATATAAATATTCAGTTCCGAATATATTGATATTTTCGTAATAACAACATCATTTCTTAATATGAGTATATTCATATTAAAATTTCAGTATCATATATCATTTTATTAAATTTCAGTTCTGAAAATAACTATTTCATTATATTATATTCATATTTTAAAAAAAATCAGAAATATAATAATAAAAACATAAACAAAAATCTTTATTTTTATTATATTTCTTGCATTGTTTAATTATTAGTTGGTAAAAATAAAAATAAAACATAACTTATTTTCTTGAGTAACGTATATAATAAAATGGAAACATATGAACCTTATATTTCGAATATAGAATTACAAGGGTGTCATTTATAAGATTTGGCAATTAACCAAATAAATAAATCATCAATCAATTAATAATTATAATTTGTCAAGCTAGCAATTCCCCACCAAATCCTTTCTCTTTTTATCAGTTTTTATCTTCTATTTTTACTACTTTCCAAATTCCACTCTCTCTCTCTAAACCAACCCCCCCTCCTTAAATTCCACCGTTCCGCCCTCTCATTTCTCTTGCATGCACCCCCCCTCTCTCTCTCTCTCACTTGAGAATAGTAAAGGTCCAAAAATCGCAAATTACAAAAGCTCAATAATGGCAGTTGAAGCTCGCCATTTCCACCTCCTTCGAAACAGGTTCTCGTCTTATATATAACTCCACAAAATCCTTTCTTTCATTGTCTTCTCATCTAATCATCTTTTCTCTACTCTTTTCCGCAGATCAGAGTCGAACCAAATCATGGATAGCACCAATTTGTCAAGAAAAAGATCGAGAGAAACCCCTTTGATCTACGACGATCTCTCTCTTCAAGTAAACCAACAAACGGTCGAAATCGATCATCTTATTCTTCACCAAGTATGTATTTCTCTCAAAAGCTTCGATTTTGTTCGTTAATCTTATCAATTATCTTCTTGTTTTAGATGGAAAGAACGAGAATCGAAATCGCAGAGAGGAGGCAGAGATACGTCAATCAATTATACTTCGCGATGCAAAACGGCATCGCGAAAAGAATGAGGGCGAAAGACGAAGAAATCGAGAGAGCAACGGAGATAAACAGAGCATTGGAAGAACGGTTACATAACCTAGCTTTGGAGACCCAACTATGGCGTGAACTCGCCCAATCACACGAAACCACGGCCAATATTCTAAGATCCAATCTCGAACAAGTTCTCAACAAACAAGAAGAACAAAACAGGGTTTTTCGAGAAGAACCAGAGGAATCTTGTTGCAGCAATGGCGACAAAGGTTACGAAGAAGAAGACGCTAAGAGAATTAGGGTTTGCAAGAACTGTGGCGAGAAGGAAGCTTCGGTGATTCTCCTGCCATGCAGGCATCTCTGTCTTTGCGATTCGTGCGGATTGGATCCAACGGTCGTGATTTGCCCTGCTTGTGGAGAAGATAGAAATGGTGTTTTTAAGGTTAATTTGGTTTGATCAGAGATTTTTTTTTATTTTTTTCATTTTATTTGCATGGTTAATTCATTATGTGAATATAATATTGTTTGCTTATTTATTAGGTTAATTAATATATGAGTATTTGATATTATGATAATATTTCTTTTATGGTTAATTTTGTTGGTGAAATTAGATTTGTTTATAATCCTATAATATCTCCATTGAATTGGGTACATTCCCTTTTAATTGTTCAAACAAAGTAAAATCAAGATTTGATATTTTAAAGAGAAAAAGACCTAAAATATCTTTTTAGATTTTCTTTCATGTCTTTTGTCCTAAATTTTCCATACTTACTAGTCACTCCTATTCATAGTGATAATGTGACTAATGTCATAAATCAAGGCTTAGATTTGTTATGGAAAGTGACATGTTCGTGTTGAATTTATCAAAATCAAATTTTGTTTGTATTATAGGCAGAATTTTATGTGTGCCCCTACAAAATTATGTAATTTCACGTATACCCCTGCAAATCGTGAAATATCATGAATACTCCTACAAAATTTCTAAAATTTCAAGAATATTTTTTTTGTTAGATTTCAGTTAACAATTCCGTTAGATTATTCTTAATTTTTGCCTTTTCGATTTTTTCGACATAAATTATATTCCTTATTTAATTAGGAGTAAAATCGAAAAGCAAAATTTAGCAGTAATTTTAACGCATACTTAACAAAATCTAACAAAAAGAGCATCATGAAATAATAATAATTTTGTAAAAATATTCATGATAATTTATGTTTTGCAGGAATATACATAAAATTATGGTATTTTATAAGCGTACATATGAAATTTGGCCTAAACAAACGAAGCGTCTAGAAACTTCAATTTTTTACCTCAATATTCTGTTTCTACTAAATACGTAAATTACTAATTCGGCAGATTTTATTAAATTATTTTATACTATTAAAAAGTAAGTAAGTAATTTTGGGAGATGGCACGTGTGAGAATAGGACACGTCAGAAGTGGGACCCAGAAGAGTCGATTGGAGAATGGGGTGTGTCGTGGACGAGCTAATTCCGTACAAATCCAAACTGCACGGCGGGGATTCTCACGCTTTATTCAACGTCTACTTTCTTCTTTCCTTGTTTTTATCTGCTATTTTTTTTTTTTCTTTTTTCTTTTTCAGTTTTGTTGTACAAGACAAGACCACCACTTTAGAATTTTTATGAGTTTTTTTTCTCAATTTTTTTATGAGTTTTTTTTTGTACCAGGAATAATAATAATAATGTAAATTTTAAAAAAAATATTAAGTTTTCTTAATATTCCAAAAAAAAAAACCAACTTCTCCAAAACTCCAAAATAAAATTCTTCCAAAACTAATTTAATTAAATGTTATATTTTTCTAAATGACCAAATTACTCTTCAAACAATTTTTTTTTAATAATAATAGCAATAAATAATAAAATAATTTATGGAGATAAATAATAAATTTAATGATAATAAACACTTTTATTATTAATAATAAAAGTAATAATATTAGTAGTAGTAATAACTTCAAGAAATAATAATAATATAAAATTTTCGGATTTTTTTAGAACTAGTAATAATACAAATTTTTAAAACTAAAAAATACATATTAAATAATATAACATATATTTTATTCCAAAAAAATCGAAAGTGTTAGAAAATTAAAAATATAATACTATCTTTGCATTTAGTTTTAATTTCATTCATTGTTATTAAATTTAGTTCTTGAAATCAAACTAGCTGCTGAAATTGAAATTAAAACTAGCGACAATACATAATTTGACAAGAAATATTATTTTATCTTAATAAATATTGAGAATTAAAACTAAATTCTAAAATAATATTATTTCGTCAAGATATTTTCAGAAAGAGGAATTCTACATCTATAGAAATAAAATACCGAATTATCACCGAAGGTATATATGTAATTCATTCATTGGTTAAATATATTTGGGACCCACTTTATATATTCCATATTTGTTACTTCGGTGTCTCTTATGTGTTTTAGTTCGGGATGTTAAGACTTTTTGTTTTCAGAAATATTTTTTATATCGTTGTTTATTTATTATTATTCAATGTTAATTTTGTATAACAAAATACAATTATATATATCACACATAGTTTTTTGAAATTAATATATGTTAAAAATATATTTATGGACGATTTTAAATTAATAAAATAATAAAAAAATCAAGAAAATTAAATATGAATAACATAGGGGTGTTAATTAAAATTATTTGGAAGATGGAAGGTAACTTTTGAAAGTTATTTATTTATTTATTTGCAAAAAACTTTTGAAAGTTATTGGGTGCATTTAGTTGGCATTAATTTGGAGGAAGTTCAATGAATTTAGGAGCCGATTGTGGGGAAACCAAACGGCGCCACAAATCTACTGACAAGTCAACAGTTCTGTCTTCATGATTGATTATAAAACGAAATAAAATAAAATAAAATGAATTGTATTTTAGAATGGTGATATTTGAAAGAGTCGTGATTCCCACGTGAAATATATGAATTGTGAGATGCCTCCTCGTGACTTACTCTTTTCGTAGCTCGCCACGTGGATATTATTGTTTGCATTTGCCATTTACCCCTTCAGACTTCAGAGGCTTAAATAATTGGTCAAGACTCGAGACAAAATTCGTATCAGTGTCGTACTAAAAAAAATCTTAAATCAAATTTAAAAAATCTCAGTAAATATAAAATTCGTTTTATATTTTTTATTATGTTGAAATTAAATATTATTTTGAGATCTTAATAATATTTTATTTTTCAATTTTAGTCTTTCAAAATTCATTGAATTTAATTATTATTATTCTTTTCATATATACTCTTAATATTATATAATGCATCATTTTATTCATTCAATATTCAATTATGTTATTTACTTTAATTCCTCTGTATACATGTTTAGGGAGCTTCTGTCATATAGCTATTTTGCAAAAAGAGCATTTTCCATATACAAACATTTAGCTAAAATAAAAATTTTATGTTTCCGTTCAACTTATAATTGGACTCTCCATTAGTTATTTTTTCATTTTTTACCTCCTCTCTATATTGTATTTATTAAAAATGAATGCTAATTTAAGGATGATAATATTGCAAGAAATAACCTGACTTAACTAAGATCAATTTAAATATTTTTGCTAACAAATGACTTTTCTATCCTTATTTATTTGATTGTTTTTTATTACACTCATATATTAGTGTTAGTATCTTTGTTCAATCATGCAAAAATATCTTTTTTAATATTACGAAGAATCAAATATTTTTGCAAAAAAAAAGGAAGAATCAAATATAATAAATATAAAAATATAAATAAGTCAAATTGTTCGTACATTCCGTTTTTTATCTTATTGACGTCCATGATTTTATATCTTCATCTAAAAAATAATATTTAGTCTTCGAATATGTAAAAATTATTATTATTATTACTATTATTATTTAGACATGTCATTTTTACATTTCTCAATTCCAATATACATTTATACAAGATAATTACATTAATTGATAGTGTAGCAGATATCAATCATCATTAATATGGACATAATGGTCATTTGATAAAAATAAATTTAAAACACTCTTAATTAACCCATGTTTGTTCTTGCAATAGCATCATCTTAATTTAATTGTCATAACAATTTGTTAAATAGGAAATCCTTCAATGAATTAAAAAGAAAACATGGATAAAAAAAATATTAAAAAAAAAAATTCTAAATAAGTAGATGGCATTCATAACAATTAAATTATCATAACATATTTGTATTCTATTTTAAAGAATCTAATATTTGAGAAATTTGAAAAAAAAAATTGAATACATTTTTTTTACCTTTTAAATGGGTATGCGTTATAATTCAAGATTCTGCAATATTTTTTGCGTAATTTGTGTTTTATTTGGACAATAAGTAAAATTGTGAATTTGGAACTTGTCTATTTTTTTATGTTCATGACCATAATTACATACCCTACATTTACAAACAATTTGTGATGATTTAGACAATGTCAATATACACTACATTCTACATACACACACAATAAGAACATAATTACATGCTCTAATTATGAATTCTAGACTCTATTAACTCCATTATAATCTTAGTTACATACTCTAATCATGAATTCAACATACTCTCCAGTCTCCACACTCTAATATCAATTATAATCTTAATTACATCTTAATATCTTAATGATATGATATAATTATAAAACCAAAATTTAAGCCTTTTCTGTGAATAACAAAAAGTAGAACAGAAAAGAAGCAACAAATTGGATCCAAATTTAGAACTTCAAATTTATTTTGCATTATTTTCTTCATAAGTTTGGGCCATTTGGAATAGCAAAAAAAAATAAATAGCAAATCCACTAATTCTCTGTTTTTTTCAAAGCCCAAGCTTTCAACATGGAGAGATACCAGAAAGCAAATAGAAGCGAGGGTTTAGGGTTTCAAGCTCTCTCCTTCTCCTTCTCTCTCGCAAGCTTTTTTTTCTCCCCAAATCAATGGCGGAAATGGATTCAGCATGGGAGAAAGCGATAAATACGGCGTTGAAAAAATGTCCACTTTCGTCAACGTATCTTGCTCTAGACGGCTCAATCAAATCGACTAATGGCCTCCTCCCATCTCCTACTGTCCTTTCCGTTCTCCCCAAAACCCTAGAAATCCTCTCCATCGCCAATTGCCGCATTTCATCCCTCCAAAACTTCCCTTCGCTTCCGAATCTCAAAAGCTTGAATCTTTCTGACAATCGTATCTCGACAGGACTCGATTGCCTTGTCAAAGCCGGATTGAAGGAATTGGAAGAACTCGATCTGTCAAATAATAAGATTTCCAAGATCGAGGATCTGGAGATTTTGCGAGAGTTGAAGGAATTGAAGGAGCTTGATTTGTTCGAGTGTCCGATTACTCGATTGGCCGGGTACAGAGAGAAGGTTTTTGCGATTGTTAAAGGTCTCCTCGTCTTGGACAAGGTTGATAAGGATGGCAACGAAAAGGCCGATTCGGACGAGGAAGACGATGAGGAGGAGGAAGACGATGGTGCTGACGAGAAAGGAGATGGCGAAGTCGAAGGCGAAGTCGAAGATGAGGAAGATGAAGACGAAGAAGACGAAGATGAAGACGAGGTGAGATTTATCTTTTGAGTTTTATGTGAATTTCCCAAGTTATTTAATGAATGTTTTGTTGATTATAGGACGAAAATGAAGATGAAGGTGAAGATGGCGATGAAGAAGAAGAGGAGGAGGAGGAGGAAGAGGAGGAAGAAGAAGGTGGTGGTGCATCTCCACAGAACAAAAGGAAGAGAGAGAATTAAAATGGTAAAAATAGGAAAAATGTAGGAAATTTTCATTCGGGTCCGAATATTTTTTTGAATGTGGTTGCGGTTCGGGACACCTTCGACATGTAATCCCTGCTAAATGAAATTATTTTTTTGCCGTTGTGAAGTATTTATAAGCTAATATGATGAATATGTCTGAAGTTAGAAATTTAGCAAGTAAAATGTTAGAATATACATTCATTTATTTTTGTACAAACATGATTAAGGTTTATGAACACATTTTTTTCTTTTCTTTTGTAGGTTTTATTGATGTTGCTTATTACAATTAATTTAAATTCCAGCAAAATTCGACAAATATACATTCAACAACATTCTTATTACAATTACAATGTTGAATAAATTTCAATCATGCCGAATAATAATTAATCAATTAATACCAGATATTCATTTCAAATTACAATATTCAATTATATTCCTATAAGATTATCATTTTGTAGTGTCAATTATAATATTCATTCGAACTTACCAATATAATAAAAAAATAAAAGAGCTAAGGGAAGGGAAAGTATAAAATGTTTTGAATCAGGGTTTATGGATAGTATATATGGTATGGGCTTTTAGAGTTTTGGGTTTGAATTAGGGTTATGAGCTAAATTAGGTTTGAGAAACAATAACAAAAAGGAGAAAACAGAAGAAGAAAAAAAAGAGAATTAAAGTTTAAGAAGTTATTTATCCGATAAACTATTTTTTAAATCTATTAGTTTGTAAAAAAAATTAATATTAAATTTGTTTGGTTAAAAACAAAATAATCTACTTATAGTGCTATATGGAATTCTTATAGTTATAATTTTGTTAAAAATAAATAATAATACTTAAAATTTTATTATGAAAAAAAAAATATTTAAAATTATATTATGTAAATATGTATTTTTTTGCATTGTATTTTCTAACATAATATCTTTACAAATTCAAATTATGAAAAAAAGGTATGGATGTCAAAATAAAGAGAATTTAAATGAATATATTTGATGGATTTTTAAAATTAAATTTCTAAAACGTTGATAGATGAACTTCTAAAAATCATAATAAATAGAAAAATAAATGAAATTGAATGAGATAAAATTATGAACAAACAAACACAACGAATATTAGACATGATATTTTTTGATGATTTAAAAGATATTAAAAACAGTGAAATATATTTTACAAAACATGACAAAAAAATTGAACAATTTTGATAGCAATTTAACATAATTAACCAATTATTTTTTTATCTTCTTATTAAACAGACAAATTTTTAAACATAAAAAGATACACAAACAGATAAATAATAAAGAAATATTTTTTATATAATTTTAAACATCACAAGAAATCTCGTAATGCTATTTTTTCACAGAAATCCATAATTAACAGAAAAATATAAATAAATTGAAATTCAAGATAAATCTATCCAATTTCATACAATCATTCATCACACAATAACAAATATAACGAAACAAACGAAATTCAATTTGGACGTATCAACAAAAAGTGATGACATGCTTACATATAAGTTTTAAAATCTTATAGAAAAGTTCCTGAAAGTAATGAACATGCACTTTCGCCAGCAGGGCCGGCGAAAATACAAAAAATATGTATATGTTTTTGCTATTTTAAAATGAAAATAATTAAAAAATATTCTTTTCCTTTTTTGCCGAAGGCTTGGTGAAAGTGGATTAATTAGATTTTTTTTCAATTTAATTTGCAAAAATAATGGTCAAACATTTTCGCCGGATCCTCTGACGAAAAGCAATTCTCTTTCACCAGGAGATCTTGCGAAAAAACTAGTTTTGCAAATTTGATAAAAACATAATTCTTGAGTTTTTTAAATGTTACATGTCAAAAAAAATTCGGACAAGGAGAACCTTTGATGGGTTTCTGCAAGGCCCATAAATGGACGGTGGAAAACACTCGCCTAGGCCTTTGGGCCGCCGCTAGCATCAAGAAAAGGTACCAATACCACTCTTTTCTGCACCGATCTACGAAGAAAAAAATTCAAAATAAATATTTGATGTTAGTTTTTGAATTAACAATCTTTCTTTTTTATGTCTCATTTCTATTCTTTCTTTTAATTGACAAATGTTAGTTACCAATACCATATTTGCCAATTCTGAAACGGAAATTGGCGATCAATTCTTGTTTTGTTTTTCTATTTTTTGGATTAACTGTTTTTTCGAATTAATTTAGATTAATTGTATATTTATTGCTAAGTTTCATTATTTTTTTTTTGATTAACTGAGACGGGTTCAAAGCCCCGTACCCAGATTATATTAATGAATTAATATAATACATGGTCAAACTTATTTACAAATTCATTATTTATTGCTAAGTTTCATTATTAATTGCATATTTTTTGAATTATTAATTGACACATTAAAAATAAAGATATTAATGGAATGCACATTTGATGGAACGATGAGCGAAATGCATTCCAGGCTTATGAATTGACAAAAAAAAAAAATCTTGTCGATCCGATTGAATTTCTAAATTCAATTGACACATTTTTTTGGATTGTTTGTTTTTTGTTAATTCAATTGACAACATTTTTGGATTATTTTCATTTTTTGTTGTTGTTAATTCGTTTAGATTTGTAATCCAATAATAAGATTTTGTGTTTTTTTCTTTCTTGTCATCGTTTAATCAAAAAATTAATTAATTATGTAATAATTTTAACTAACTATATTATTTTGTGTATGTGTGACTCGGACCGTGAAATTCATACAAAATTGAATTTTTGTGCTGGCCGAATTGACTCAATTAGTTGAGTTGGATTGACCATCAATTTGAACTAACTAATTTTAGCAAAAGAGAGCTGATTCGGACACTGCGTGATCTCTCCAGTTCCAAAATATTAGCAAAAGATTTCGTTGTCCAAATTTGTCCACCATATTATGTGAATTTACCATTCTACCCTAATAAATATATTTACTGATATATTGTCACATGAATTAAGATGATGGTGCTTACTATTACGCGTGTGACAGGCTACTGTGACATGAAAATATAAAAAATAATTATTTTATTATTTTTTTTAGAAGGAAAGAAAAAAATAATCATTCTTTATATTTGAAAAACTCCATCATTTTATCATTTTAACAAAAAGATTCACCTAACTTTATAGAATGTTACAAAAATCATTAGGCGCTGGTCGAGCGGACGGACACCGTCTAGCGCCTAGATGATTTAATCGGAAATTAATCGGATCTAGACGGATTTGTAATTTTACATAATTTTTTATCATATTTTTTAATTTATATATATTATAATTTGTGCTACAACTTTTTATTCTAAAAATAATGTATATGAATTTTATTTAAGACAACGTCCAAACAAATCATAACATGAAATCTACAACATAACATTAACATAAATCTAAATAAACCACAAAATAAAGTTACTAAAAATAGAAAGAAGAAAAAGGAAAAAAGAAAAAGAGAAGGGAGCAGGCCTTAAAAAAAAATAAAAAAATAAAAAAATAAGTGGGCTGGGCCTAGGCGGAATTATTCGGCGCCTAAGCGGTATCTAGGCGGGCCTAAACGGAATTCCGCCTAGACAGAAACGATTAGAGTAAAATTGAGAGTTTGATCGGCGCCTAGCGTCTAGGCCTAGGCGATTTTTAGAACCTTGTCTTTATATAATCTTGGAAACTTGTATTATTATATAGGGATAATTTTTTGTATATCCTTACAAAAATCTAAAATATCAAATTTGTCCCTGCAAAACTGTTAATATCATGTATATCCCTCTAAAACTCAACTTGACTTTTCTGTTTGATTTAACGGAAAAAAATATAAAATTACCATTTTGCCCTCTAACATCATTTCCTTCTCTCATAAACAGGTAAGGTACACGTAACTCTGGAGCTAGTTTTTCCCAGACTTCACTCGTCCCTCTCTTTATTTTGCATCACGAAATAACTCAAAATTACATTGAAACGTGCATCGACACATTTAAACTATTATATACAAGATTTCAACATATATTAATAAAAAAAATTAATAACCTTAGAAGTTGCAAGATCATAATATTAAAATCATGATACTTTCTTATCTTTCTTTTTCTTTCCATTTTTTCATTCAAAGCACAAGTATTTGGGTCTCATCTCATACAGTCATACTAAGCTTACCATGCTTGTGGCATTGGTGCCAGAACTAGTATTTGGGTTTTAATAAGGAGAAAAATGTGGATATTAAAAGATGAAGGCAAAATGAAATCGACCAAAAAATTACAAAGAAAAAAGTAAAAAATTGGCCCAACTATAATGAAGCCAATTAAGCCTCAACATAGACACAAAAATCATCAACCAAAAATCGTGGCCATCAGAGAGATAAATCATCAAGTCCAACTTCTTGTACATTCTTCTCCACGGTTCTCCACGGTTGAGAGAGAGAGAGAGAGAGAGAGAGAGAGAGAGAGAGAGAGACTTGAGAAATTAACGTATCAAACTCGTGCATCAAAAGCTCACGAACTGAAAAAGAGGAAAGGAGAAAGGAAGGTATGAGTAGGAGGGTATTTTCGTCATTTATATTTATATGTATTGATACAACTATAGTTTACAATGTTAAATGATAGTTAATTTTAATGATTTTGATATATTTGATATTTTGTATGTTTTAAGTGGATGTATATGATATATTTTAAGTTTTCAAAGGTTAAATTTGATAAATTTGTAGTTTTGAAAGGATAAATATGATATTGATAATTTTGTAGGGACAAATTTGATATTTTGAGTTTTTTTAGGGATATACAAGAAATTGCCCCTATTATATTTGACAGAAAAAGTAAAGTAATTTAGGTCATTAACTTGAGACTTGAGAGTAGAGTAATGTGGTCTGTAGATTTGTAATTAGATCAATAATTCGAACATGGTTTTGTTGTACTTATTTATAATTTGAAAATTACTTTTATTTTTTATTAAAGACATATATTATTATTTACTGGATATGAATCTACAAGAATAAAAAAAGATCATAATTGCTATACCTGCTTTCGTGGCAGATGATATGGAGATATGAAAATATTATTTTTTTAAAGTTAAATAATATATATATTCATGGAATCATGGCACATATTTGAATCACGGAATAAAAACAATAAAACCAAATTAATTTGGCAATTTTTTTGTATTGAGAAAATATTCCTCAACAAGAATGTTTCATTGTTCATGTCACAATTACTTAAACGAGTTAAATATAGAAATAATATAGGGCTTTTCTTCCCTACACCAAAAAGAAACGAGTGCAAGGGTATAACTGTAATTTAGTAAGACCCAATTGGACCCTTCCTCTTCTCTCTAATTCATATGCAGGACGGATTAATGAGAATATAGAGATTAAGTATGACTCATTATATGTGAACTTATATGCAACAATATAAATACACAAGATAAGTTATTTAAGATTTTATTAAAAAATAATCAGAGAACTGATTACAAAAATATTTACAAATAAACATATATTATATATGACATTTTGATATTATTGTATGGATTATAGTAAATTTACAAATTATTTGAAAGTGTCTTTAATATTGTAATTTTTGTATAATCAAAATCATTTGTAAAAACTTTGTTTACGTAAACATGCTAAAGCTATAAAAACTTGAAGAAACATTAAAATAAAAATAATATTAAACAAACCAACATTTTTGTTTATTTCATCTTTTTGTACTTATTTATTTGAAATTTAGTTTAATAATAAATTGCTCAATAAATTATACGATGTCAATTGTTTTGAGATAATCAAATATAATTTGAACCAACAAACATATCACCTCGATATTGAACTATTTTATGTTATGATATATTATTTTCATTGTTTATATATTGTTTTCAATTTTAATATATTGTTTTTAGTTCTTGATCGTCGTTCGAATCTTTAACTTTTATACTAATATAATATTTTAAAAATTAATAAATTATTTCCCATATTTTTGTTTGAATAATACGTCATTTGGTGTACGAACGTTCTAGTCCGTGTCATTATAAAATATTTAGATATTGTTATTATGTTAAGTTAATATATCATTTGTATTATCACGATATCAATTTTAACACGTGTATAATGTATTAAGGTAATACATATTTGTTAATGACAAAAAACAATTTCCAATTTTCAAGTACCATTTTCAGTGGTATTATACTATTTTAGCACTAATAAACTATTTTTGTGTGTTGATATACCATTTTGTGCAATATATTGTAATTCAAATACTATCAAAATATGAATATGAATACAAATCCTGATATTAATACATTCATGTATAAATCACCATATTTTGTTATTAATCATTGATTTAGTTATTATTATTATTATTATTGGTACTTTAATACGTAAAATATTGTACACGTTGTATACATCACCATATTTTGTTATTAATCTTTGATTTTTTTACTTGTATTTATTATTATTATTTTGCTACTGATACTTGAGTATGTAAAAAAAATATGTTACAATAATTGGCATTCT
This sequence comes from Luzula sylvatica, assembly GCA_946800325.1. Classification (NCBI taxonomy): domain Eukaryota; kingdom Viridiplantae; phylum Streptophyta; class Magnoliopsida; order Poales; family Juncaceae; genus Luzula; species Luzula sylvatica. The sequence goes on along the minus strand of OX326957.1, from coordinate 5,864,880 downwards.
GGTTGATAATATTTTATATACTAATAATATTATATTTATATAAAAATATATTTCATGATATGATTTAATATTTGAATTGAGACATATATTATGTACATTTAAAAATTAATTTTGTAAATAATATTAGTTACAATATTATATTTGTTTAAATATCCAAATGGAATATACCCGGATACATTTGGATTCGTATTCATACCAGAAAAATTAATACCTCTTACATTTAACATTTCTAGAAAGATATTTCAAAAACAATTTTTTTTGAATTTTTTTTTAGAATATCAAAGGCTTTTTTTATTTAAAAAAAAAGTCTCGGAGTTCTTTTAGTAATTCTCTTGGGACAGTTTGGGAAGCTGGAATTTAGAGTGGAATTGGATTAATAAAATCCTTGTTTGTTTGGTTAACATTAATAAGTGGAAATTCTAAATTCCGGAAGAATCTCGTCCCTTTGTTCTTTACCCACAAAGTCAAAAATTGATTCTTTAAAAATGTGGAGTGCCAATTTGCTGGAAAATTATTAGCCCCAAATCACCACTAACTTTCTCTTTCTATTACCCGCAAAAGTGAACCTTGATTTTGTCTTTGTTTTTTATTAATTTATTGTTTGATGCAATCCATGGAATATATTCCTAATTAAATCATGCAATGATTAACACGATATATGATCATTTTCATACATGTAAGGTATTCAATTTTTGTATCAATTTATTGATGGATCAAAACTACAAGGAACTTTATTATAGTTTTTATGAGAGGTGTGTGGAGATGTGTGGATCAAAATCACATTTACATAATTAAGATATGAAGTGTTGTTTTACACATGATTATTGACTATTGTATACTCATGAATTCGTTTTCATGTTTAAAGCATTTATATCATATAGCAGATTTCTTAATCACTTGATTATGATATATTTTTATTTTCTCACATATTATTATAATAATAACGCCATAATACATTTAATATTATTATTATTAAACACACAAACAATATATTCTCCATATAATTTCTATTTTTCAATAACTTAAATCCAGAATTTTGTATACAACCAAAAAAAAAATTATAATTTTCAGAATCTTATAATTTAGACATCCAAACAAACTGTAAAATTACTAATATAATTCCTCCTTTTACAAAACATTCTCGATGACATCATCAAAGGTGTGTTAATCGGTCCGTACTTATCATAATCTTAATTAAAATTAATTTTTTTTGTTAATTTTTTTTTATTTGTTAATTGATCCGTATCTGTCATATTTAATTAAAATTAATTTTCTAACCCGATTAACCATTAATCCAATGAACTCACTAAGAATTTTTATCTCACTTTTGTGGACTTCGTATATGCCCTCTATTTAAATTGGGTCCTCGTGCTCCCAAATTGTCTTCCCAATTTAGAGGGTGTTTGGATGACCGCATTAGAAATTACAACAGTAGTTTCAACAAATGCGGCTACAATTTTCGTAGTACCTACTTAATTTTTGGTGTTTGGACTTAAGAACTTGAAATTGTTGTAAATGCAATTCTTATGTTTGGATGAATGTAAATAGTGTTGTAAATATAATGTGTTGTCAATATGAATTGCCTAGAAGATATTGAATTCATGCAACTATATTATGTTTGCGCATCATAACAAAATGACATATATTCATAATAAAACAATATACATAATGATTTAAACCTTAGACCTGAACATATAGACTATGTCATTTCTAATTTTAACTCACAAAAATCAAGTTAGAGTTCATAATTAGATTGAAATATAATAAATACATGTCACACTACTATTACAACAAAAGTACAAATTTTTGAAATTAAAAATATTTAAATTATAATTACTGAAAATATATTAATAAATTTGAATATATACAACTTATTCAAACAATTTGATCGTTCACAAAAAATATTAGAAAGTCCTGAATGCTCCTCTTCTAAATGTTCTTCTATTCTGACGTCACCAGTCCACTAATCTTATTCCAAATTCCAATCCATTTGTGATTTGACGGTTCAGAACAATCTAATATAATGTCTTGTATGGCAAAATCCGAGCACTACATACATGTGAGTCTGTGACATGATCTCTCCAGTTCCAAAATATTAGCAAAAGATTTGGTTGTCCTAATTTGTCCCCCATATTACTTTTCCAAGCGGAGCCACTTTGAGATATCTTCGAATAAAACCGAAGACCAACGTTGACGATGAGAAGTCCTCGCTTCACTATTTAGTATTTCTCTCCCTCCAATCTCCATTTCTCCTCCCACTCTTCCAATCATCCAAGAGAGACGACCAAACATGGAAGACTGGCTTCTTATCTCCGATGATAACCACTCCGAGGAAGAAGTCGTCATTTCCTCCGCCGTCGATGAAAACGATATCGAAGAGGAGGAAGAGGAAGAGGAAGAGGAAGAGGAAGAGGAAGAGGAATACTCTTCCGATGAAAAACAGGACTCTTGCGACTACGAAATCGAATTTTCCGATGATACGGAGGATCTTCGAGCTGCTCGGATGGGTAAGATCATGAATCTCGTGTTGCCCAGACTGCCGGCGGAGTCTCTTCTTCGATTCAAATCGGTTTGTCCTAATTTCAACAAATTCATCTCTAGCCCTTTCACTGTTCTCTCTCATGCCATACATCCTAAACGGGTTTCGGGTGTATTTTATCACACGCATGGTAACCCGTGTTATCAACCTTTTCCACTGCCAGACGGGTCCGATCTGCCGGACCCGTGTTTGAGTTTCATCCCCGAACCGATAACGATCATGGCTTCGACGCGCGGCATTCTCTGCTTACGTGGACGCGAGAGTTATTACGTGGCCAATCCGGTGACCATGGAGTGGGCCGAGCTTCCAAAACCTTCGTGCAAACACGGCGAAGACGCGGCAGTTGTTATTCTCTTCGGCGAGCCTTCCGTGTACAATTTCGATGGCGATTATCAGATCGTTTGTGCGAATCCAGTAATAGACGGTGTCTACACGTTCGAGACCTTCTCGTCCAAATCCTGGACGTGGGCCCAGTCGTCAGGGATATGTCCTGCAGGATATATTGTCGCTACTTCCGGCGTGGCTGTCGGCGCAGCAGCTTACTGGCGCACAACCGAGCAAACCATTCTCGAGTACGTGGCGAACAAGGATTCGTGGCGAATCTTGAATCACGAAATCGATTCGAACGCCCATTGCGAGCTCGGAGAGATGGACGGTAATCTCTGCATCACGTCTGTATCTACTTTAGGAGCAATACAAGTCGAAGAAATGTTCGAAGTGAATGGAATCGTCACGTAAGTTCGATACGTAAAAAGGAGATAATTAATTAATTTATGCATAATTATTTCAAATATTTTTATTTCCGTATCAAGGTGGAGGAAGAAGGGGGGATTCGCAGCCCCGTGGGAGTATTTTTACGGTAGAACCGTGATTCTTAGGGCGCAAGGAAAGGCCGAGACGATGATTTGGGAAGTGGATTTTGCGGCGAGAAGAGAGTTGGTTTTGCGAGATTTGGAAGGAACGGTGTTGAATTGCATTGATAATCTCGTATATTTCGCTGATTTCTTGCCTTTTGTTCCGACTCTTTTGCCCGTCAAGACTCAAGAGGTAATTAGGGTTCGTAATTTAAAAACATGAGAAATATCATGAATGCCCTTCATCCGTAAGTAAGTTAATCATATTTTCTTGCTTGTTCTTGTATAAATATAAAGAAGGATATGTATCAATGGGAGGTAGTTTGAAATATATGTATTTGAATGTATTTTGAAATCGTGCAAACATAATCAGTTTTTTTTAATATTTTGTAAAAGTTGGGTGTGTGCTTGAACTTGTTCATCTTTCTCGATTCATAAGTAATTATCCAAAATCCGATCATAATTAACTTAATTTTAGCAAATTAATACTAAAAATTATGAATCTTAACAACATACGAAAAGAACTCGAAAATGAAAATTGACGCAAAATATTGCAACAAAAAGTAATATACATTAAAATAATATTACGCCATTCACAATAGTACCAATATTTTTAATAACACAAATAATATCATGATGTACCTAGAAAATATTATTTTGCAAGTAAGCTTCTTAATGCATAATACTATTTCCGTGCAATTTTGATGAATGTACGTCATCTTGTCTAAATGCGAAATCATGGTCATAGGTCTCATTTAGATTTTGGGTTTGCGTTGTGGAATTAATATAAAACTAAAAATTACTTATTTATAATTTATAATTTATAATTAATTACAATTTTGAATGGTTGAGTAATATATTAAGAATTCGAACGGGTATAATATTCGTAATTACACGAGTTACAAAATCAAGTCATTCTTTGGGCATGTATTGAGCCGTTTCATTTCCTTGATATGCATTCAATTGATTTTTTGTGACATCAATATTAGAAACGTACCAATATTCATAACCAGCTATCTATGACCTATATAAGTAGACACATACAGAGAGAAGATTATATACATAAGAATGGGATAAAGAGTTAATCTCTATTTAATCCGAAATATTAGCATTGAGATAAGATTCTATAAGTAAAAATTTGGGATAAAGAGTTATTTCTGTTTAATCCGATATTTTAGAAGGATGTTTGGTAAGAAGATGAGCATAAGAATGGGATAGTTCTAAATTTTAAAATAAAATTTATTATAAATGACCGAAATACCCTCCAACAGTATGAGCATTGAAAGAAATAATATTCATGTATCACAATGGTTCCTAATAATTAGTATTCATTGTCATAATATGAAAATAATCATCGAGTAAAAAAATATTAACAATTTAATGATAGGAAATATTGCCTTGTTAAGAACTATATTAATATTTTTTGTTTATTGACATGTTAACAAATAAATGTACGAGTTTAGTATAACAATTGAGATCTCAATTTGACGAGAACAAAATAAAGAAGCTGCTTATCTAGTTCGTTTATTGGCATGTTAACAAATATTACATAAAAAATTAGAAATAAAAGAGAGAAAACAATGACAGATGCTTTGGAGAAGATGGGTTGGAGAGAGAAGGTGTTCAAAATAAAAAATATTTAAAAAAGAGATGGAGTTAAATTAAGGGTATTTTTGTCAAGATTTTAAGTGATAACTTTTTATGCCAAGTTTTTACTTAATCCAATTTATCCTTCTCTTCTTTTTTCATTTGGTGTTTGGCAAGAATAAAGAGGATAAATCACCTCTTATACTCGACTTATCCAGCTCCCAAACAGGGCCGTTAAGTAAAAGGGCAATCTTTGCTGAGTGCGTTTTAAAAAAAAAGTATAACAGAATGCCACGTGATCCATTTCTAATTGTAAGTAATAATAGTGACAAAGACTATACGTATGAGTTTGAAAAAGAGAAATCTTTTTTCATTTGATCCGTTGTATGAGTTTGAAAAGTGACAAAGACTATATTCCTTCATATAAATCATGTTATTTTTCATACGAGCCCCTGATATTTATCATTTTGCAGTGCTCTTAGTAAATAAATTTAAATAGAGAAGATGCTTATTTTAAAAATCTAATTGTAGAAATAATGATACTTATAATCAAAATATAATATACGTATACTTAAAAATCAAACATATGATAAAAAACGATCCATTTCTAATTGTAAGTAATAATAGTTGAATATAAAAACGATCCATTTCTAACATATGATAAAGTTTCTATAATAACGATTTTAAATATATTTCGTCAAATATGTAATGTTTAACATATTATAAAATAATTAAGTATGTAACTATTAGTACTTATATGTTTTACCATTTTATTTGATTTAAAATTTTTTATTATATTTTTAAGTATACAAATATTTTAGGTTAGGGATATTTAAAACATAACCCTTCGTTTTTGGACATTAAATTTTTTTTGGACCAAAATGCCAAATCATTTTCATATTTAATATTAAAAAAAATATATATATATTTTTTAACATATTTCAAGATATAATTATCATGTGTTATATATATTTTTAATATTTGATTTCTTATTTTTTTTATGAAAAACTAACATCATATAATAATAAAATCAACAATAATATTAAAATAAAGGGGCAATTTCTTTTGTGTCCTTGTTAAAACTCAAAATATCATATTTATCCCTCTAAACACATGTAATATCAAATTTATCCTCTTTGAACTTGATTTTTATCAAATATATCCAAAGGCAACTTTTCCATTAACTTTTAACGGATAATAATTGAAATTACTATCTTGCCCTTCTCATGATTTCATGTTTTTAACCTCAGGATTTCATCTTCTTCGTCTATTTCTCTCTCTCTCTCTCTCTTCTCTCTCTCTCTCTCTCTCTCTCACGAGGATCCTTTTCCTCTCGCAATCGCAATCTAAAATACATTTTCTCGTATTGAATACCACATTGCGGGTTACTCTCATCTCAGTCAGAGACTCGATCTTCGCCAACAGTAACACTTTGAAGCTCTTCCTTTCAGAGACGATAAAACTGTAGCAAAGTCGAAATTCGCCAACAGTGCGGGTTACTCTCATCTCACAGTCTATTGTCGCTCTAGCATTTGAATGTATCTCCTCTTTTTTTGCAAATTTGGGTAATACTTTTGTTTCTTGTTAATTGACATTGGATTGTGGTTTATGGTGCTAAATTATCATAAATTGTAGGAATTGAGGATGAATTGAGGCTTGTTACGATGAAAATGGATTAACGGTTTAATATTGGACACCAATTAAGCTTAAGTAGGAGTTGGATTATGGATTATGGATTATGGATTAACTAGACTTAATTATGTGTAAATCAATTTATTAAGTAATTCAAACAGAAAATTGGTAGAGATTTCAAGTTCAGGGAGTTGTATCTATGAGGCTGGGTTGGGGTAGGGCAATGGTTCTCGAAGCATAACTTGTTCGGTTTGGTACCAATTAGGTTGGTAACTAATGAAGCTTTTATTTTCATTTGCAACAATTTTAGCATTTGTTTTACTCTTTGTTTCATGTCTCTTTTTCTATTAGATAGTAAAGATAATTATTGAAATGTGTCCATAATCATACAAAAAATAAGTTTAATATTTTTTTTCAAATTAAGTATATCGTTCATTATTATCCAAAACTGTATAAAGATTAAGGAACAAGCCACACAATAATCATACAAGAATGAAAGAATAAGGTCATGGCCATTTATGAATCTCACAAGATAAACAGAGCATCTACATTCTCATATACAATTTCATTTCAAAAAATAAAACTACTCGCTTCATTTCAAATACAATAAAATTTGAACATCAATTCAAATAAAACAACAATTTTAACACCATTACATATAACTTTGAAACACTGATTCAAATCCTAGACCTCGTTTGTTAAACCCTAATTCAAAATCTTAAACCTAATCTCTTAATTTCAACTTGAAACACCATTACATATCTGTCGGGAATTTCAATTTGTTGAAAATGCTCACTTAGCCAGTCAAAGAAGAACTACTTTTTCGAATTCCAATCTAGACATGCAAATGCATTTTTGTGATACTTTTTGGAATATCTTCGGAACCATCCCTTGAGAGCTCATTTTCGTCTTTCATCAACATACTACCTCAAAGCCAATTCATTGTCTTCTGCACAATTTACACCACAATATTATTTAAAAAAATTAATGCAAATTCAATTCAATTAACTAAAATTAACTAAAATTAATCTCAAATCAGCACATATATGTCACAACTTACCTCAATTACTGAACTCCCAAATGGATCCAATTAAGCATACAAATCCTACATTAAATTATCAAATACAAATTAAGTCGTCAATATATATAATTCAGTAGGGGGAACAAAACATGGAGGTTTTGCAGTTTTCTTTTATTTCAGGGGCAAGTCGAGGACTTCGATATGATTGCATCATCGATTCATTATTTATAAGAATTAAATATTTGCTTTCTGCAATATTATTACAAGAACCATGTCACTACTAGTCCATCTACATACCCACTAAGCATCAAAATGAAGAAATCACAAACTGAGACGCAAACCTAAACTTGTATCGTTCTTCCATTTCGTCCACAATCTCTAATTCAATCTCAGAATTCACCGTACAGAGAAGTAGAGAGAAAGATGGGTTACACGAGTGGGGAGGTGGAGAGACGAGGGAGTTAGAGAGGCGAGCTGGGCAGCATGCAAGAGTTTCTCCTTCGCTCGCCAGTCAGGATTCATCACACACTTCTCCTCGTCGAGGTCGGATTTAGATTCTGAGAGAAGGAAGAGGCGTTTGTTTGGTTCTGAGAGAGAAGGAAATAGGGCCTAGGGTTAGAGAGAGATTTAATTGAAAAATAACTCAGGGGTAATTTGGTCATTCAAATTTATATTTGTTGGTTTAATTAAATTTAAAATTTTAATTATGACGAACTTAACAGAAACTTAACAGATTTGATATATTTGATATTGATAAGTTTTATGTGGATAAATTTGATAGAATTTATATTTAGAAGGGATAAATATGATATTAGTAATTAAAGAGGGATAAATTTGTTATTTGAGTGTCAGCCAAGGATATAGGTGAAATTTCCCCTAAAATAAATACCTTCAAAACTTTTTTAATTACTAAATATGAAAATAGAAAGATATTTTGGTCCAAAAAATATTTAAAGGATATTTTGGTCCCAAAAATATTTAACATATTGGTATTTGAAAACAAAAATTTGATTAGATGGATTTTTTTGGAGTATACAAAATGTGAGGATTTTTGTAAGATATCCAAAAAATTAGTGGTTTTTCTGAAATTTCCCTATTATTTTATTTTAATTATAAGTGTTATCATTTTTACAATTAAATATTTTAAATAAGCATCTTCTATTTAAATTTATTTACTAACAATAATGTAAATGATAAATGTCAGGGGTTTGTATGAAAAATAAGCATGATTTATACGAAGGAATGCATCATTTGTTACTTTCCAAACACTGACCATTCCATTAATTATTATTTTTTTGCTTTTGGACCCCACAAATATAAACCAATCTTCATAAAATGCTTTATTTGAAGGGCAACAGAGAAAACACAAGTATAAGTCCTAATATTGTATATCTTAATTCTTAAGCTAACGTCCACGTCATGGTGTCTTTCCATTTCACGGGTCACTTCAAATGTTGATGTGTTTTCATTTCGATCTACAAATCTTTGCTTCGTCTTTATTTAAAACTGACAAGTGAAATTCATTCCATCTCTATTGAAGAAGCCCTTAAACCAAAAACTTTATGTTGTTTTGCGGCTTTTAATTTAATTTAATTTTCTTGCACATGAGTATGAGTAATTTATTTTTGTTTTAATCTTTAATTTGTGTCTTATAGTAGGCTTTTTTTTTAATTTTTTTTTATATATAATCAACTTTATAAAGTTTATTCACGAAATAACAATTCCGTGAACAGTATTGCAAAAATAACGTTTGCGGAGTTTCCAACTCCACCAAATGCCATTTTGAGAATACTACTTATTCTTAAAACATAATTAATGACTAATAATAATTTAATGATAATTTAAACAAACTAATAATAATTTAATTATAATTTAATCGGTTGTTTTATTCAATATTATTGGTTGGAATAGTTGGCAGCCAATTCTCTGACAAATTAAAAAAAAAAATCATGGCATTCAAACTATATATATATATTATAATTATAATTTTATTATTTTTAATATTTTGTTCGCATTCGATATCGTATTCGTATATGTATTCGTATTCGAAATGAAATATCGAATATCGTACTCGTATCCTTATTAGAATTTCGAAATCGAAAATCGAATATATCTTATTCGTATTTCAAAATAGTTATCGATTATCATATTCGTATTTGGAATCGGAAATCGGCTGGAATCGGATATCGACTACCGTAATCATGTTGGAAATCGAATATCGGTTACCGTATTTGTATTCGTATCCGAAATCGGATATCCGATACCCGAATATGAATACGAATACGGTGGTATTCGGTATCAAATGCGAATACGAATACATATATTTTAACGTGTATAATATTCTTAATTACATGAGTTACAAAATCAGTTCATTCTTTGGGCATGTATTGAGCCGTTTCATTTTCATGATAAGCATATAATTGATTTTTTGTGAGATCTAATTAGTAATTATAATAATGTTAATATTTTTTTTGATCAAAATAATAATGTTAATATTAGAAACGCACACATATTCATAACCAACTATCATGCTATCAATCACCTTAAGTACGCACACACGTGTATAATATAATATTCTTAATTACACGAGTTACAAAATCAATTCATTCTTTGGGCATGTATGTGAGTAATGATAGGGACACAAATACCAACCACAAATGTGACACAAATACATAAGTTTGTATTTGATTTATGATTCATATATACATAATTAATATTACAAACTTAGTTATTTGTGACACATTTGTGGTTGGTATTTGTGTATCTATCATTACTCCATGTATTGAGCCGTTTCATTTCCATGATATGCATTTAATTGATTTTTTGTGACGTCTAATTAGTAATTATAATAATGTTGATATTAGAAACGCACCAATATTCATAATCAGTTATCATGCTGTCAATCACCTATATAAGTAGCCCCCGTTTGGATAATATTCATAATCTCTATATCAATCACACATGGATAATATTATATACATAGCCCCCGTCTGGATGGGATAGCGCGCGCGCATATATATATATATATATATATATATATGAGGGAGACTAAGCTAATTAATTAAGTACAAAAAATTTGATACTTAATATTTTTTAACTATTAAATTTGCATTGAGATTTGTGTATTTAATGATGTACACAAAATTTCATGATCATCATTAAAAAATACAAATCTCAATGCAAATTCAATGGTTACAAACATTAAGTAGGTTAACCTCCGTATATATATATATATATATATATATATATATATATATATATATATGGGAGGCTAAACTACTTAATTAAGTACTAATATTTTGATACTTAATGTTTTTTTTCATCATTGAATTTGCATTGAGATTTGTGTTTTTTCATAATAATCATGAAAATTTGTGCACATCATTAAATGCACAAATCTCAATACAAATTCAATGATAAAAAATTATTAAGTATCAAAATGTTGATATTTAATAAAGTAGTTTAGTCTCCCTTGTATATATAAGCGAGAATAGCAGTGTGTGAGAGAGAGAGAGAGAGAGAGAGAGAGAGAGAGAGAATAGCAGTGATAAGAAGTTGCATAGAATATATATATATATATATATAGAGAGAGAGAGAGAGAGAGAGAGAGAGAGAGAGAGAGAGAGAGAGAGAGAGAGAGATGGAATATATATATATAATTTGAGTGGGGTGTTGAAGAACGTTATCATCTGTCGTTTTCCTTGACGTGTCCTAAAAACGATATTTTCGAATTATTTGTGAGAATTTCCGACAGTGAACGGACGAAATAATACATAATGACAACGCTTACGCGATTCAGATAAAAGATTTCAATTTTATTATTATATTTGACTATATATTAATTTTGTATGCATTATAAATACTCAATATTATAATTTATGTATTTTATTTTTTATCAATATCCAATATCCAATATCCGAATATACTATTTTAAAAATAAATTTGAACAGTTTCGATTTTGATATAGGAGTTTGTTTTGCTCTGTATCGTATGATGTAACGTTTCGAATTTGCGGACCATGATGTGACAATTTTAAATGAAACTTTTATAAACGTCAAAGTTCACTCAGTCATATATTAAACAATAATATTATTAAATAAACTCAAAAAACTTACACATCAAGGTCTATCATTGTCACAAATATAAAAAAGACATAACATATTGTCTCAAGAGTGATGCTACAGTGACTCTCATTTTCACTCCCAAATTCACTCCCTATATTCATTGACATGTGGAACCCACATCTATTTTTACAAAATTTAATTCGAGTGGGACCCACAAATCACACTATTCATGTGAGTGGGAGTGAAAGTGGGAGGGAGGGAGGGAGTGGCCATATCATTACTCTGGTCTCAAAACAAAAAACCTTTTAACTAACATATTCTGATGTGGTCCTTATTTCTTTAGTTTATTTTTGTTCACATGTTCTCAAATTATATATTTCGTATCTTGACTTTTCTGATCTTAATTGTAATATTATTTGTAAGGTTATTCAAATTTATTCATAAAGCAATTTCATAAACTTACGAAGGTCATTTTGCAATTCTTAATCATTTCCTATTCCGATTTATATTTTATTCATATTTGTATCATCTTTCGTATTATTAGTGATTTATTATTTGAACTTTCATTTGACATGCGTCCATGAATCTCATGCTCGATTTCTCGTGAATTCAATCCTCACTTGTTATGCTATTTTCACACTAAGTCGACTCGCTAAGCAAAAAAAAAAAAAGGTTTCTCAAAAATATCCTTCAACGTATTATATACTATTTAATTTTTCTAATATACCATTTTATTCGTTTAATATATCATTTTGTTCATCACATATTCTAATTAAATATTGTTCTCCTTAAATATATAATTTTCCACACATAAATATACCTTTTAATACTTTCGTGGTACTATTTAGTTCTTAAAATATACTATTCTATTAATCCATTTAATACTTACATTTATTGTTCTCTACATATATATTTTTATCTTTAATATAATGCTTAGAGGGAGGTAGGCTAAACTAGTTAATTAAGTATCAATATTTTGGTACTTAATATTTTTTCATCATTTGATTTGCATTAAGATTTATACATTTAATGATGTGCACAAATTTTCATTATCATCATGAAAATACATAAATCCCAATACAAATTTAATGATGAAAAAATATTAAATATCAAAATGTTGGTACTTAATTAAGTAGTGTAGCTCCCGCTTAATACCTTTATTTATGAATCACAAAATTCTAAAATAAATTATGTCTTATCATAACTATCATGCATCACTAAATAATATCTTAATGAAATATTATATAAAATTTTCACCTCGTATTTTGTACATCTCTGACCTGTAAAAGTGTAGCCCTGATTGGTATTGATGCTGATTTTTTTTTGTTGTTGAGAAATTATTGAAAAAGGTTTAAAATCCTCCGTCCAATTTATAAATTTATACTTAGGGCTCGTTCACTAGTCAACAATTTCATTTTATTTCACGTGTGTTCGGCAATGTTGTTAGAAATGTTGTTAGAATAAGAATGTGAGTTAAAATGTATGAATTGATATGAATGACCAAAATACCCTTATTTTTACAATTTAGCATTACTTAGTTATTCAATTTAAAAAAGAATAAAAAATATATTTTTACAAATTAAAAAATACGAATAAATATTGAAGTATAAATATATTACAATGAAAAACTAATAAATACATCACAACATCAGTAAAACTTTTCGTTAAAAAAAAAGATTTTTTCCAATTACAAATAAAGAACTACATAGGATGTCTTAAATACAAAACTATAAATAAATGTACACCGATACATACATGGAAAAAATCAATAAAAAACATCTCTCGAATTCTTATTCTTCTTGCTATACAACATCTCATTACTGACTCGACACAGAACGGGTTGTCTCCACTTCTACATACCAGCATCTATACCATTACCTGATTTGGTACCGGTACCGGGGTATTTGAAACCGGTACTGGTACATAAATTTTGTTAAAAAATCATCAAAAATCTGCGCTTAATTTAGCGACATCATGCACCCTTAGCGTCATCCTATAATATGATAATTTTTTTATGGGCTCCAAAAAATTTCAAAAACTCCTAAATCCACACTTCTGTTGCTACAATTAATTGTCTGCAAATGGAATTTTGCAAGAAATGTATCCAACCTGATGATTGGAGGTTTTAGAGAAATGATCGAAAAATATGAATAATCGCTCATCGTTCCTCTCTCCAACCTGATCGTGTAATTTAACAACAATTGGTTTAAAAATTTGATGACAAGATAAAATGATCAAATCAATCGAAGATGAAAACTTGTATTTTGTTCCAGTGCCAACAATGAGTGTCAATGTTCCTAAATCAATACTCAATTTTATTATCAATAATCAATTGAGGAAAAATTAATTTGACTCTATACCAGCGATTTTGTGCATTAATTCTGTATCAAGCATGTCATTCATATAGAAGATTTCTGTTAAGACTTAAGAGGCATGTCCTTGGCACCTATCTCCAACGAATTTATAAAAAGGAGAAGACATAATAACAATAATATAATCATGATAATGCAAATAAAACATGTCCCAAATTATAAATTGAGTTCATGAGTGAGTTCTTCTAGATAGCTCGTTTTCTTCCAAATACAAAACTGAAAAGCTTACCATGGCTTTGAACCAGTTATTGACCATCACCCTTGCCTTTCTTACTGGGCTCTTTCTCTTGGTTCGTTGCCATTTGTGGTTGATAAGAAGGAAAACAAATAACGGACAATGGGATTTCATTAGAGAGATAAAAAAGAGTACATTAACAAGGATGTTTTTTATGGGAGCGATGGGCAAAGCATAGTCGGAATTTCGCCGGAGAAAGAAGGATTGTGAAAGTTATTTTTCAGATCTGTGTTGTGACTTGTGACTTGTGAGAGAGAAGAAGAAGAAGAGTAAGGAAATTAATATTTTATTATGCCACGTAGATAAAGATGGAATTAACAAGGGCATTTTAGTCCTAAATTATGTCTTATTCTTGGAAGAAATCTATTCCATCCCTACCGTGGAAGAAAGATATTCCGTTAAACTGCCTCTTCTTCCATTTAATTCCAGCCTTGTTCGGCTGGAATAAATGGGCTAATCCACTAATCCATCTCTATTCCACTCTGCCGAACAGGTACAGAGAATTGTTTTTACAAGTTCTCCTATCCTTTTTGTTTACTACTACTATTTTTTATTTAACTATGTTAATATTTACATAGAGAATATGAGTAAAAAATGAAATGTAAAACTAAATAACATAAAAGGAAAAAACAAAAATCATTTTTTTTACTGGCCCATTGTTTTTCTTCTTCCATCTTTTTCGAATTTTCATCTGAAATTCATTACCTTCTTTTTTTAGCATTTCCCTCAACTTAGATTTCGTCGCCCCCAATAAATAAAGAGAATATATATGTAACCTCCCAAACTCAATAAAACATCTTGATGCGTCAATCGAGGATGTTTTATTAGATTGATTACTTCTTTTAATTGAATCTATTAAACTAAGCATTAAACAATAATTTGAGAATTAATCAATCTAATCAATCCATTAAAACGTCTCGATTGACGTATCAATATTTTACATCAAGGATGTGTGGGCTCCATATCTAACCTCATAAATAAATATTAACGCCTCTTCTCTCTCTTCTTTATTCCCATCATCTTCTTTCTTGCAAACTCTTCTTCTTCCTCTTTTCTTTTGCTAAGTGCCGTTTCTCTACTCACTCTGTAATCTCTCATAGATCTGTTGTATATATCCCTCAACAAGTGGCTCACCCTCTTTCTTCTCCGCTGAAAAAGCACTCCTACATCTCTCTCTCTCTCTCTCTCTCTCTCTCTCTCTCTCTCTCTCTCTCTCTCTCTCTCTCTCTCTCTCCACATTGCGTGAAGAAAAATGACGATATTAGACCCGATTTCCATTTAAATCGCTTATTATTTAAATCCATATCTGAATTCTAGGCGGAATCGCAAGCGACCAAGCATTATTATTTAAATCGCTTCGAATGAGAATCCCGGTGACAATATTTTGTATACATTTTTGATAGAGAATACTCTCTTCTCCCCCCATTTCCATTTAATTTCATCCTCCATCTCATCTACACATCTTTCGCTAAATTCGTTAGTATATTTTCTATTATTATCATTTCACTCTTTGCTATTAGACCCGATTTGTTTAAACCATTCTTGTATTCTTTCACAATCTATGAATTCTCTAATCGAACTATTTTTTCTTATGGCATGTGAATATAGAGAAGGAAATTATTGTGAAAGTCTTCCTTCCCCCAATATGCCATAAGTTCGCTCTATCCCCATTTGCAAGCTCGAATGATGAGTTGGCATAAAAGAATTCTAGTGGGACTTTACTTCTTTCTTGAAATACGAGTTTTTTTTTCTTCTCTCCATGAATTCTCCAAGATTCACATTATTTACCAGGTTCTTCCATCCCGATTCTTCATTTTTTTAATTTTTTTTTCCACAACCATTTAATTTGCATTACTTGATTAAATTTTTCTAGATTGAAGATGTTGGGAATCGGCGTCACTACCGAGCCCCGCGCAGCGGATTGAAGGGCCCGATCCGACCCGATCCCGAGGACCACGTCGACAACTCGAGAGTACGAATGCTAAGACTACGTGCAACTACCTATGAAAATAACGATTATAGACATAGATACATACCACGTGAAATTGATCACGGTGACGGGTTGAAAGCGTAGTTGCTGCCTTTTTGTTGCTCCAATCTTCGGTAACACGTGCGTCCCATTCCCGCGCGAGTCGACACCTTCGATTAGCTCCGATTTGTCGTATACAACCGGATCGCATCCGGTTCGTCATCCATCTTGCTCTAGCTTGATCACAATAGAGGATTTCAGATGAAATTCCTCTACCCGTATCCACCTTGAGCCTCGTCTTTCGGTTACGCGCGATTCCCCAAAAATCGTCGTAAACTTGCTTAAAACATTCAATCTCTCTAATGGAGTTTTCTCTCTTCTTGTCTCACAAGAATTTTCTTCTCAGATCTAGAATATTTACCTTAGAGAGAAGATCAACAATTGATCTTATATTAACACCATAATTAATGAGGAATTAATGAGTACATAAATAAAACTGCTAATCTGAAATTTGGATCACAGTCCGTCATGACTGACTACAGTTCGTCATGACGCACTAGTCACGGTTACTGGAAACAACAGTTACTCTATAGTCCGTCATGACTGACTATACAGTCCGTCATGACGCACTTCACAGACTATACAGTCCGTCATGACTATACAGTCCGTCATGACTGACCATACAGTCCGTCATGACTGACATACAGTCAGTCATGACTCATACTCATGGTTTAGATTAACCTATAGGTCCGTCATGTGATCAACTGAAGTTTCAACTGAAACTTTATGTTGGGTATCGTCGTCACTACCGAGCCCCGCGCAGCGGATTGAAGGGCCCGGTCCGATCCGATCCCGAGGACCACGTCGACGACTCGAGAGTACGAATCCTAAGACTACGTGCAACTACCTATGAAAATAACGATTATAGACATAGATTCATACCACGTGAAATTGATCACGGTGACGGGTTGAAAGCGTAGTTGCTGCCTTTTTGTTGCTCCAATCTTCGGTAACACGTGCGTCACATTCCCGCGCGATTCGACACCTTCGATTGAGCTCCGATTTGTCGTATACAACCGGATCGCATCCGGTTCGTCATTCATCTTGCTCTAGCTTGATCACAATAGAGGATTTCAGATGAAATCCCTCTACCCGTATCCACCTTGAGCCTCGTCTTTCGGTTACGCGCGATTCTCCTAAAATCGCCATAAACTTGCTTAAAACCTTCAATCTCTCTAATGGAGTTTTCTCTCTTCTTGTCTCACAAGAATTTTCTTCTCAGATCTAGAATATTTACCTCAGAGAGAAGATCAACAATTGATCTTATATTAACACCATAATTAATGAGGAATTAATGAGTACAGAAATAAAACTGCTAATCTTGAATTTGGATCACGGTCCGTCATGACTGACTACAGTCCGTCATGACTGACTACAGTCCGTCATGACGCACTAGTCACGGTTACTGGAAACAACAGTTACTCTATAGTCCCTTCAATCCGCTGCGCGGGGCTCGGTACCTCGTATTTTTGGTCTACATACATTTTTCCAAGCCACCAATGAATATCCCGTATCTTTACATTCTTTTCACAAAAAATCCCGCCTTATTTTATCTATCTCTCTGATCGCCCATTTGGAAAATGAAAAGACCGTGAAGTAATACATTGGCATTGCTGGAATAACAGAGTTTGTAAGCACAACTCTTCTTGTTATGGACATAAGTGAGTCTCTCCAACCTTTTAATTTTTTCTTATCTTCTCAATTAATTCCAAATTAATTTTTTTTCGGTTTTTTGTAATGCAAAGAGTAGCCCAAGTATCGAAAGGCAGTTGAGCATCAGAACAACCTAATTCTCTTGCAATCTCTTCTTTTTCGGACTCATTTGCCGCAATTAAGGTAAATTTCGATTTTTTAAAATTAATTTTCAAACCCGATTGTTCACCAAATTTATTTAGTAAGAATTTTAGTCTTCTTACTTGTAATAAATCTGGTTTTGTAATGTACACACTATCGTCGGCATAAAAAAAACTCACTTGCGCATTTTTTAATGGACGATCAATGAAGTTTTCTGCTATCAGTTTCTCCAATATCCTGCCCATTGTGTCCATAATAACATATATCAACAATCTTCGTCTCAACGGCTACACCAAACTCGTTTTATTTCATTTCTTTCATTTAGATAATTATTTATTATTTATTTGATTATTTTAAATATATAACAAACAAATTCTTACCTCGTCCAAGGGATGTCTACATGAAAACTTCAACGAATAAAAATAAAGAGAAATTGATTGCACCCCTTACTTTCACCATATGGATCTTAGCGGACATTCAAGACAATTAATTAACAAACTAATTAATGAGAAATTCAATGCTTTTTTTAGGTTACATTTTTTTTTGATGAATATTTTGATTAATTATCAATTAATGAATATTCAAAGCAAGCATATTTATCATTTATAGACTAAACAAGATATATGTACTCTTTATATAAAGAATTTCTATAAAATATAAATTTTATGATAATTGTTATAAAAAAATTTGAAAGAGAGAGAATATGTTATTATATCAACTATACATCAGGTTTTTTTTTGTATAAAGAATAACAAACTTGACGATAAAAAAACTGTAAGATACAATAACGATATTGGGGAAATTCCAGGTATGTCCTTCCTAATACTCAAAATATCATATTTGTCCCTCTAAAACATGTAATATCAAATTTATCCCTTTAAAATTTGTTTTCTATCAAATTTCTCCAAACCCAACTTATCTGTTAAAGTTAACAGAAAATGATTGAAATTACTATCATGTCCTCATGATTTCCATTCCAAACATCTTTCTCTAATTCTCCATCTCTTTCTCTCTCTCCCCTCTATGTTTTTCTTCTTCGTGAGGATACATTTTTTTTTACCACCGCAATCAAAATTATTGAAAGACCTCTCTCTCGGTTTCTCCATCTCCTGTATTCTCTGTTATTCAACTTCGCACATGCTCCTCTTTGATAGAGTTGGATTCATGTCTTTGGTTTGATACTATTTGGCATAATAAGATTGTATATTGTTTGTTTGGAGCATATGAGGCTTGGGATAGAACAGAGAGTAATGATTTTTTTAAATCTCTAATAAATAATGTAAGAATTCTTTTAGATCTCTCAACAAAACAAAATATCAAAATTAATGTCTGACTTCCAAATAAACATCAAAACAAACATAAATCATTCTAAATTAAAATCACACACAATATTAGAAGATTCAATCATATTTTTTTCATCTAGATTTAATAGCATTTCATCTCAAAATCCAAATACTTGCACAAGATAATAGGTGGAGATACAAGGTGTCTTGTTTTTTTTGGGCTACAGAGTACAATTAGATGGGAGTGTTTACATGTGGCTTTAAAATCAATAAGAGATGTAGGTTTTCGATGCACAACGTCCCTAATTGAGCCAGATGCGAGGTGTCTCTGGTCTTTCAAGCAAACGACGAAGTAAGTAAATAAATGTTACTATTACCTCATGAAGTAAGAAAAAATCAATTATGTTTTTGAAGAAAATAATTAACTAAATCCTAAACTATATGAGCGTGTTTCCAAGATGTAGAAGAAAATTGAAGCTTCCCAATTGAAGTGTATGATCCATTTTATAGTCTTTTTGTGAATAATCCCCCTCCCAACGTATAATTAATCAATGATATTATAGTTCTAGCTAGTGATTGACGATACTTGTTCTCTACTGAGCTCGTGGAAGGCAAAAGAGAAGAGGCCACTGACGAGAGATGGGATGTTTATGGATTGAAAATAATATTTTAAGTTAGGAAGGGTAATTTTGTCATATAAATTTATAGTTAGTAATTTAATTAGAATATTTAATTTTAAATTATGGCTAAATGGATGAAAAGTTAACGGGTTGGATATTTTTGATATAATATTGGATTTGATGGATATATTTGATAAGCGCTTTTATTTTAAATGATAAATTTGTTAATTTTTGTGTTTTGAAAAGATAAATTTGATATTTCCAGTTTTGTAGGGACAAATTTGATATTTTGAATTTTTGGAGGAAGATACAAGAAATTGCCCCTAACATATTAAGCCATAATTTTTTTTTCCGTAAATACTAAAAAAGATATATTCCTTAAAAATATTTCAATAATACAAGATATTCAAGATATGCTAAATATTTGCATTAAATGATTTACATTTAATTACATTCATTTCATAACAAATATATCTTTTTAAAAATCAAATTAATTGCTAAATATTTTTTTAAAATGATTTATCATACAACTCCCCTAATTAATACATAATTAATGCATGATAATAAACAATTAATTCTCCAAGTTATTACATATTAACTAATATTAATTATATGTGACCCGTTAGTTACATTATTACATATTCATTAAATTCATTTTAATATCACATTCATGATTGTGGACCGAATTTCGAGAGGAAAGGATAATTTTATTTGGACAACTTACTCTTCCCCTCAAACATCCCACACCATCCACTAGAATGCATGGGCGTGAGATGGATAAATGCCTCCAAATTGCATCCCACATTTTCTATTGTTTGTTAATTTAAATTTTAATTAACGGTTAATTCAAAGTTGATTACCGGTCAATACAATTGCATCAAAATTAATAATTTTAATTAACGATTAATATATTTTTTGATGCAAATTTGGGAGATTTGAAATGGCCCCCATATCGTGGATGTTCAAGTGGATATGGGGGTTCCATATATGAGCTCATTTTATTTCCCAAACAAGAAACACATTCTCCTCAAATATTTCTTTCCGAGATGCGGTTTACATTCCCTGTGAAAAACTTTTTTTCTGTTTAAATTCACAGGGGAAAGAGGAACCCCTTTCTTTTCTCTTTTCCCCAAACATGGACGACCAGGTTCTCCCCTCCAGCGAGAACTTCTCCGACAGTGAAGAAGAAGTAGCCATTCCCTCAACAATGGAGCCGCCGGAGAAGGAGGAGGAGGAGGAGGAAGAAGAATACATTTCGGAGGACGACATGGAATATCCGAACCAAGAAATGTTTGCCGATTTAGAGACTTCTCAGGCTGAGCGTATCGGCAACATCCTCAACGTCGTTCTTCCAAGACTGCCTGCGAAATCTCTCCTCCGGTTCAAAGCGGTTTCTCCATTTTTCAATGCTTTCATCTCTAGGTTTTTCAATATTCTCTCTCATGCCTTGCACCCCAAACGGATTTCGGGTTTGTTTTATCACCGTAACGGGTCTCCTTGCTATGTTTCTTTAAATGATGATTCGATTGATATGCCCGACCCGAGTTTGAGTTTCATCCCGGAGAAAGTGACCGTTAAGGCGTCGACATATGGCATTCTTTGCTTACATGGAAGTGATGGTTATTACGTGGCTAATCCGGTGACCATGGATTATGTGAAGCTTCCAGAACCTTCTGTATGCCATGGCGATAATGTCGCGGTGGTGGTTCTGTTTGAAGAACCGTGTGTATACAACTTTGATGCGGACTATCGGGTTAAATATTTATTTTGACTTATAAATTATAATCATTAATTCAAATTTCAAAATTTAACCACGCCGATAAAATTTCAGGTCGTTTGCGCATTTCCTGTGATAGAGGGCGAAGGGGCTTATATGTTCGAGACTTTCTCGTCGAGTACATGGACATGGACCATGTCGTCAGAGTCGGAGCTTTACTACATGGAGAATATTGTGCCTGCTTCTGGTGTGGCGGTTGGTGGGTTAGCTTATTGGCGCACAACCATGCAGACGATTGTCCAGTATGTATTTAGTTTTAATCCAATGTTAATACTTAGGGAATAAATATCTAATGTTAAGAAACATGTTCAACAGATACAATCCGAGAGAGAAAAAGATGCGCATTATAGATTTTCCAATTGGTGTAGATCAAGACGATCTATACGAATTCTCAGGAATTGACCCGTGTGAGCTTGGAGAAATGGAGGGATATCTAACGATCGCATATAAATCTATCACGGGGATAGTAAACGTCCAAGCACTGGAAAAAATTGATGGAAATTTGAGGTACCTTGAAAATATAAACTTAAGAAAAGAAAAAAGAAAATAAAAATACATAAACCCATTTCTCGCTTTAAGAAAATAGAAAATATAAAAATATGATGCTGAATTAGGATTAAATTTTGATCAATATTAATTTCATTTTGTTTATATAAAGGTGGAGGCAGAAAGGAGAATTCAGGATTTCGGCAGGTAATCTCGAGGGGAGTGGTTGGATCTTCAGGTCACAAGGTAAGGATGAGCTCGTCATTTGGGAGGTGAACTGGCCGCCGGTGGATAGTAAGTTGGTTTTGAGAAACATAAAAGGGACAACGTTGCGAAATATCGATGGACCCGAATACTGCGCCGATTTTGTACCTTTCATCGGCACTCTTTTGCCCGTCAAGAAGTTCGTGTTTCCGTCTAATAATTCATTTTTTTTAAAAATTTATTGTGTACTTTTATTGCAGGATTTAAAAGTATATATCCACATTGAGTATTAGGGTTTGGTCTAGTTGTATAATAATATTCTTTGTTGCTTGGTTTTTTTCAGGTTAAGGGAAGATATTACTCAAGAAACATGCTTAGACATGGACTTAGAAGAGCAAATATGATTGCCATCGCAACAGTATATTTCAATGAGATTGAAAAGAAAAAAAAAACATATATTTGAATGAATTTTGTTGTTATTAAAATTATTAAGCGGATTTTGGAATTAGAGTGTTAGCAGGCAATTTGCTGTGGTGTTGTTTGTTGATGCTTTATTTGCTTATTATGTGGAGGCAAGACAATTTTGTTGTCCTAGTCTAAATTATTACTATTTCTAAAATGTAATATCTCAATTAACAAATTTATTCCTTCAAAATTACAAATATCGTATATATCCTCTCATAATTCTATTAATATCAAATTTATCCAAAGTAACTTTCCGGGTTAAGTTTTAACAAAAAAATAGGGAAATGACATTTGTACACTCACATGTCTTCTTGTTTTGTTCTTGCTCACGCCTCTCAGGTGATCTGTTCTTGGTCACACTCAGGTAATCTCGGTTTGGTTTCCCCTTCGCATGTTAGTAAAAGAAATTATTAAAGTAAAAAGTTTTAATTATGAAATATAAACTTTCCATAACAATGAAATTAGAATCAGAATACAATGAAAATAGAAGAGAGGTATACAAAGAGTACCAATTGTACTTACCATTATATTTAGAGCAATGATGCACATACCCCTTATCCCCCCTCCTCATATTTTTGATATATCACCATACACTACAACACATCTGTTGATTAGGGACGGCCGTCCCAAAATTGTTGTCAGAACAGGGACGGACCATCCCACTGTGCGTCCTTTTTTGGTACCGGCCGTCCCTAAAATGTTATAATTAAACATCTTAATTCATAGTTTAACATCTTAATTTATAGTTTAATTGTATTATCTTATGATTAAACATATAATTAAAATGTTAAATCATGAATTAAGATAAAAGATACGATACAAATGATCTAAAAACACGTTATTTGAACTCCTCAAAGCGTTGAAACCTTGTTTTGAATCGAAAAACAAACTTTCTTACTGTTTGTGAAATTTGGTGAAAAGTTATATAGTAAAAGATACGATACAAATGCACTACAACATTTCTGGTTATCAGCGACGGTAAAAACCATCGCTAAAAGTCTCAAAAACCGTCGCTAAAGGTATTTCCGACGGCTAACCGTCGCTAATTGTCCGTCGGAGAAAGCCTCGTCGCTGATGTTACTTTCTCCGACGGGCCGTCGCTGATAGCATCATTTTCGACGGCCCAGTGTCTCCGACGGCCCGTCCCAGTTTAGCATTTCCGACGGTCCGACGGTAAATGTACCATTTAAATAATATATTTTGTACGTGAGGTAATTTTTGAAATTTTTTACCTACCGCCAGTCCCAGTTTAGCATTTCCGACGGCCCGACGGTAAATGTACCATTTAAATAATATATTTTGTACGTGAGGTAATTTTTGAAATTTTTTACCTACCGCCCGTCGGTAATAACTATATTACTTAATTAATTCAGTTATTATTTAATTATTAATTAACAAGGTTATTACATTAATCAGTAACACATTAATTATTATTAATATATTAACAAATCAATTAATAATTAATATATCAAATGATTTAATTTATATATATCATTTATTATATTACTATGACTCGCTCGTCCTCACCGTTCAAATTCAACGTCTCTCGCTCGTTTTCACCGTTCAAATACACAAATATTCAGTTTCTCACAAATAAACAAACACATAATCTCACAAATATACAAATATTCAGCCATTAAATAAATTCCGTCTTTCTTGCTCAAAATCCCGTCTTTCTTCCACGACCGAGAAACCTAATTAATACACATAGTTTTAACAAAATATTAAAACAGAATTTAAAGAAAATTAAAACAGTATTAAATAAATAACATATTAAATAACAGATAAAATAAATAACAAGTAAAAATAAATAACATATTAAATAACAGATAAAATAAATAACAAGTAAAAAAATTCATCGAATTAACATGTAAAAGAAGAAACAAAATAAATAAATTAAAAGAACAAGTAAAAATAGTTTATAAAAAACAATTTTAAAATGGTTTAAATATCACAATAACTCACAAAACATCCAAATAACTAAAATATTACAAATATTAAATTAATCCATAAAACATAAAAAATGTACAAATTGTGCACAATTTAAATATCAAAATCAAAATCAAAATTTGTAAACTACGTTCTCTTAAAATTTGTAAACTATATTCTTATTAACAAAATCAAAATTTGTAACCTATGCTCTCGTAAAATTTTAAAATCAATAAACATTACAATTCCCATATAATTAAACATACAAATAGTTAAAATATCAGAAATATTAAAATAACTCTTAAATCCTAATCCAAAGAAAATTAGAAAAGAGAGGAAATAAAAAAATTACCAGATAGCTCCGGTGAGGTCAGAACAAAAGAAAATGCCGCCGTCAAGCTCTCCTCTCTGGTAATTGAACAAAGAAAAGAAAATAAACAGAATATTAGCGACAATAACTACATCCAAATAACTCTTAAATCCTAATCCAAACTAAGATATAAACTACGCATTTTTCACACATATACAATTGATACAAATAAATTTTAAAAATTGAAATATTATTAACCTTGGTCCTGAGTTGATTAATTAATTCGCCAAAAAGTCCAGAATCCAAGTTTCCTAAAATAATAACAACAACCAATTAAACAGATTTGAAAAAACATAATTAACAAATTTAAAATAATAGATTTAAAATAAATTTAAAATAGATTTAAAATACCTAAAACAGATTAAAAATCCATATTTAAGCCTAAAAATCCTAAAAATCCATATTTAAAATACCTAAAAATGATATAAAACAGATTCAAAATTCCTAAAAAAAAACTTAATTTAAGCCTAAAAATCCATATGTAAAATCCAGATTCAAAAAAAGATTTAAAATTTTTTAAACCTAATTAAACCTAAATTTAAATATAAATCTAACCTAATTTAACCGATTTAGGACTTCCACCTAATTAAGCCTAAATTTAACCGAGATTTAGGCCTTCCACCTAAAAAAACAGATTTAAGACTAAATTTAAAAAACAAATTTAAAAAAACATCTAAACCAGATTTAAAACAGAATTATGCCTTCAAAACAGATTCAAAACAGATTTAAACCTAAAAATATTTAAAAAACATATTTAAAACTGATTTTAAAAAAATCAGACCTAAATTAAGCAGATTCAAAAATAGTTTTAAAACAGATTTAAAAAAAATAAGTCCTAAATTGAACAGATTTAAAACAGATTTAAAACAGATTTACAAAAACAAATTTTAATAAAACATCCAAAAATCGAACCTAAAAAAAACAGATTTAAAAAAATCAATTCAAAAATAAATGAGGAACCAATTTGTTCAAAAAAAGATGGTTTAAAAAAACCGAGATACGAGCGAGCTAATTAAGCCTAATTAAGCCTAAAAATAAGCACGAAAGATTCAAAAATAAAATTCAACGGTTTCTAAACATAATTAAGCCTAAAAATTCCAAAATTTCTAAACCTAATTAAGACTAAATCTAAATCTAAATCTAACCAAATTAAACAGAGAGAGATAGACATACCTTCAACCAAAGATCTTAAAACACGTTATTTGAACTCCTCAAAGCGTTAAAATCTTGTTTTGAATCGAAAAACAAACTATCTTAGTGTTTGTGAAATTTGGTGAAAAGTTATGTACAAAAAGATACGATACAAATGATCTTAAAACACGTTATTTGAACTCCTGAAAGCGTTCAAATCTTGTTTTGAATCGAAAAACAAAACTTCTTAGTGTTTGTGAAATTTGGTGAAAATTATGTAGTAAAAGATACGATACAAATGATCTAAAAACACGTTATTTGAACTCCTCAAAGCGTTCAAATCTTGTTTTGAATCGAAAAACAAACTTTCTTAGTGTTTGTGAAATTTGGTGAAAAGTTATATAGTAAAAGATGCGATACAAATGATCTAAAAACACGTTATTTGAACTCCTCAAAGCGTTCAAATCTTGTTTTGAATCGAAAAACAAACTTTCTTAGTGTTTGTGAAATTTGGTGAAAAGTTATGTAGTAAAAAGATACGATACAAATGATCTAAAAACACGTTATTTGAACTCCTCAAAGCGTTAAAATCTTGTTTTGAATCGAAAAACAAACTTTCTTAGTGTTTGTGAAATTTGGTGAAAAGTTATGTAGTAAAAGATACGATACAAATGATCTAAAAACACGTTATTTGAACTCCTCAAAACGTTAAAATCTTGTTTTGGATCCAAAAACAAACTATCTTAGTGTTTGTGAAATTTGGTGAAAAGTTATGTAGTAAAAGATACGATACAAATGATCTAAAAACACGTTATTTGAACTCCTCAAAGCGTTAAAATCTTGTTTTGAATCGAAAAACAAACTTTCTTAGTGTTTGTGAAATTTGGTGAAAAGTTATGTAGTAAAAGATACGATAGAAATGATCTAAAACCACGTTATTTGAACTCCTGAAAGCGTTCAAATCTTGGTTTGAATCGAAAAACAAACTTTCTTAGTGTTTGTGAAATTTGGTGAAAAGTTATGTAGTAAAAGATACAATACAAATGATCTAAAAACACGTTATTTGAACTCCTCAAAGCGTTAAAATCTTGTTTTGAATCGAAAAACAAACTATCTTAGTGTTTGTGAAATTTGGTGAAAAGTTATGTAGTAAAAGATACGATACAAATGATCTTAAAACACGTTATTTGAACACCTGAAAGCGTTCAAATCTTGTTTTGAATCGAAAAACAAAACTTCTTAGTGTTTGTGAAATTTGGTGAAAAGTTATGTAGTAAAATATACGATACAAATGATCTTAAAACACGTTATTTGAACTCTTCAAAGCGTTCAAATCTTGTTTTGAATCGAAAAACAAACTATCTTAGTGTTTGTGAAATTTTGTGAAAAGTTATGTAGTAAAATATACGATACAAATGATCTTAAAACACGTTATTTGAACTCGTCAAAGCGTTCAAATCTTGTTTTGAATCGAAAAACAAACTATCTTAGTGTTTGTGAAATTTGGTGAAAAGTTATGTACTAAAAGATACGATACAAATGATCTTAAAACACGTTATTTGAACTCCTCAAAGCGTTAAAATCTTGTTTTGAATCGAAAAACAAACTTTCTTAGTGTTTGCGAAATTTGGTGAAAAGTTATGTAGTAAAAGATACGATACAAATGATCTAAAAACACGTTATTTGAACTCCTCAAAGCGTTAAAATCTTGTTTTGAATCGAAAAACAAACTTTCTTAGTGTTTGTGAAATTTGGTGAAAAGTTATATAGTAAAAGATACGATACAAATGATCTAAAAACACGTTATTTGAACTCCTCAAAGCGTTAAAATCTTGTTTTGAATCGAAAAACAAACATTCCTTGTGTTTGTGAAATTTGGTGAAAAGTTATGTAGTAAAAGATAGGATACAAATGATCTAAAACACGTTATTTGAACTCCTCAAAGCGTTAAAATCTTGTTTTGAATCGAAAAACAAACTATCTTAGTGCTTGTGAAATTTGGTGAAAAGTTATGTAGTAAAAGATACGATACAAATGATCTAAAAACACGTTATTTGAACTCCTCAAAGCGTTAAAATCTTGTTTTGAATCGAAAAACAAACTTTCTAAGTGTTTGTGAAATTTGGTGAAAAGTTATGTACTAAAAGATACGATAGAAATGATCTAAAAACACGTTATTTGAACTCCTCAAAGCATTCAAATCTTGTTTTGAATCGAAAAACAAACTTTCTAAGTGTTTGTGAAATTTGGTGAAAAGTTATGTACTAAAAGATACGATACAAATGATCTTAAAACACGTTATTTGTACTCCTCAAAGCGTTCAAATCTTGTTTTGAATCGAAAAACAAACTTTCTTAGTGTTTGTGAAATTTGGTGAAAAGTTATGTACTAAAAGATACGACACAAATGATCTAAAAACACGTTATTTGAACTCCTCAAAGCGTTAAAATCTTGTTTTGAATCGAAAAACAAACTATCTTAGTGTTTGTGAAATCTGGTGAAAAGTTATGTACTGAAAGATACGATACAAATGATCTTAAAACACGTTATTTGAACTCCTCAAAGCGTTAAAATCTTGTTTTGAATCGGAAAACAAGCTTTCTTAGTGTCTGTGAAATTTGGTGAAAAGTTATGTAGTAAAAGATACGATACAAATGATCTAAAACCACGTTATTTGAACTCCTGAAAGGGTTCAAATCTTGGATTGAATCGAAAAACAAACTTTCTTAGTGTTTGTGAAATTTGGTGAAAAGTTATGTAGTAAAAGATACGATACAAATGATCTAAAAACACGTTATTTGAACTCCTCAAAGCGTTAAAATCTTGTTTTGAATCGAAAAACAAACTATCTTAGTGTTTGTGACATTTGGTGAAAAGTTATGTACTAAAAGATACGATACAAATGATCTTAAAACACGTTATTTGAACACCTGAAAGCGTTCAAATCTTGTTTTGAATCGAAAAACAAAACTTCTTAGTGTTTGTGAAATTTGGTGAAAAGTTATGTAGTAAAATATACGATACAAATGATCTTAAAACACGTTATTTGAACTCTTCAAAGCGTTCAAATCTTGTTTTGAATCGAAAAACAAACTATCTTAGTGTTTCTGAAATTTGGTGAAAAGTTATGTAGTAAAAGATACGATACAAATGATCTTAAAACACGTTATTTGAACTCCTCAAAGCGTTAAAATCTTGTTTTGAATCGAAAAACAAACTTTCTTAGTGTTCGTGAAATTTGGTGAAAAGTTATATAGTAAAAGATACGATAGAAATGATCTAAAAACACGTTATTTGAACTCTTGAAAGCGTTAAAATCTTGGTTTGAATCGAAAAACAAACTTTTTTAGTGTTTGTGCAATTTGGTGAAAAGTTATGTAGTAAAAGATACGATACAAATGATCTAAAAACACGTTATTTGAACTCCTCAAAGCGTTAAAATCTTGTTTTGAATCGAAAAACAAACTATCTTAGTGTTTGTGAAATTTGGTGAAAAGTTATGTACTATAAGATACGATACAAATGATCTTAAAACACGTTATTTGAACACCTGAAAGCGTTCAAATCTTGTTTTGAATCGAAAAACAAAACTTCTTAGTGTTTGTGAAATTTGGTGAAAAGTTAAGTAGTAAAATATACGATACAAATGATCTTAAAACACGTTATTTGAACTCTTCAAAGCGTTCAAATCTTGTTTTGAATCGAAAAACAAACTATCTTAGTGTTTCTGAAATTTTGTGAAAAGTTATGTACTAAAAGATACGATACAAATGATCTTAAAACATGTTATTTGAACTCCTCAAAGCGTTCAAATCATGTTTTGAATCGATAAACAAACTATCTTAGTGTTTGTGAAATTTGGTGAAAAGTTATGTACTAAAAGATACGATACAAATGATCTTAAAACAAGTTATTTGAACTCCTCAAAGCGTTAAAATCTTGTTTTGAATCGAAAAACAAACTTTCTTAGTGTTTGTGAAATTTGGTGAAAAGTTACGTAGTAAAAGATACGATACAAATGATCTAAAAACACTTATTTGAACTCCTCAAAGCGTTAAAATCTTGTTTTGAATCGAAAAACAAACTTTCTTAGTGTTTGTGAAATTTGGTGAAAAGTTATGTACTAAAATATACGATACAAATGATCTTAAAACACGTTATTTGTACTCCTCAAAGCGTTAAAATCTTGTTTTGAATCGAAAAACAAACTTTCTTAGTGTTTGTGAAATTTGGTGAAAAGTTATGTAGTAAAAGATACGATAGAAATGATCTAAAAACACGTTATTTGAACTCCTGAAAGCGTTAAAATCTTGGTTTGAATCGAAAAACAAACTTTCTTAGTGTTTGTGAAATTTGGTGAAAAGTTATTGAGTAAAAGATACGATACAAATGATATAAAAACACGTTATTTGAACTCCTCAAAGCGTTAAAATCTTGTTTTGAATCGAAAAACAAACTATCTTAGTGTTTGTGAAATTTGGTGAAAAGTTATGTACTAAAATATACGATACAAATGATCTTAAAACACGTTATTTGAACTCCTCAAAGAGTTAAAATCTTGTTTTGAATCGAAAAACAAACTTTCTTAGTGTTTGTGAAATTTGGTGAAAAGTTACGTAGTAAAAGATACGATACAAATGATCTAAAAACACGTTATTTGAACTCCTCAAAGCGTTAAAATCTTGTTTTGAATCGAAAAACAAACTTACTTAGTGTTTGTGAAATTTGGTGAAAAGTTATGTACTAAAAGATACGATAGAAATGATCTAAAAACACGTTATTTGAACTCCTCAAAGCATTCAAATCTTGTTTTGAATCGAAAAACAAACTTTCTTAGTGTTTGTGAAATTTGGTGAAAAGTTATGTACTAAAAGATACGACACAAATGATCTAAAAACACGTTATTTGAACTCCTCAAAGCGTTCAAATCTTGTTTTGAATCGAAAAACAAACTATCTTAGTGTTTGTGAAATTTGGTGAAAAGTTATGTACTAAAAGATACGATACAAATGATTTTAAAACACGTTATTTGAACTCCTGAAAGTGTTCAAATCTTGTTTTGAATCGAAAAACAAAACTTCTTAGTGTTTCTGAAATTTTGTGAAAAGTTATGTACTAAAATATACGATACAAATGATCTTAAAACACGTTATTTGAACTCCTCAAAGCGTTCAAATCTTGTTTTGAATCGAAAAACAAACTATCATAGTGTTTGTGAAATTTGGTGAAAAGTTATGTAGTAAAAGATACGATACAAGTGATCTAAAAACACGTTATTTGAACTCCTCAAAGCGTTAAAATCTTGTTTTGAATCGAAAAACAAACTATCATAGTGTTTGTGAAATTTGGTGAAAAGTTATGTAGTAAAAGATACGATACAAGTGATCTAAAAACACGTTATTTGAACTCCTCAAAGCGTTAAAATCTTGTTTTGAATCGAAAAACAAACTATCTTAGTGTTTGTGAAATTTGGTGAAAAGTTATGTACTAAAAGATACGATTGAAATGATCTAAAAACACGTTATTTGAACTCCTCAAAGCGTTAAAATCTTGTTTTGAATCGAAAAACAAACTTTCTTAGTGTTTGTGAAATTTGGTGAAAAGTTATGTAGTAAAAGATACGATACAAATGATCTAAAAACACATTATTTGAACTCCTCAAAGCGTTAAAATCTTGTTTTGAATCGAAAAACAAACTTTCTTAGTGTTTGCGAAATTTGGTGAAAAGTTATGTAGTAAAAGATACGATAGAAATGATCTAAAAACACGTTATTTGAACTCCTGAAAGCGTTAAAATCTTGATTTGAATCGCAAAACAAACTTTCTTAGTGTTTGTGAAATATGGTGAAAGGTTATGTAGTAAAAGGTACGATACAAATGATCTAAAAACACGTTATTTGAACTCCTCAAAGCGTTAAAATCTTGTTTTGAATCGAAAAACAAACTATCTTAGTGTTTGTGAAATTTGGTGAAAAGTTATGTACTAAAAGATACGATACAAATGATCTTAAAACACGTTATTTGAACACCTGAAAGCATTCAAATCTTGTTTTGAATCGAAAAACAAAACTTCTTAGTGTTTGTGAAATTTGGTGAAAAGTTATGTAGTAAAATATACGATACAAATGATCTTAAAACAAGTTATTTGAACTCTTCAAAGCGTTCAAATCTTGTTTTGAATCGAAAAACAAACTATCTTAGTGTTTCTGAAATTTTGTGAAAAGTTATGTACTAAAAGATACGATACAAATGATCTTAAAACACGTTATTTGAACTCCTCAAAGCGTTCAAATCTTGTTTTGAATCGAAAAACAAACTATCTTAGTGTTTGTGAAATTTGGTGAAAAGTTATGTACTAAAAGATACGATTGAAATGATCTAAAAACACATTATTTGAACTCCTCAAAGCATTCAAATCTTGTTTTGAATCGAAAAACAAACTTTCTTAGTGTTTGTGAAATTTGGTGAAAAGTTATGTACTAAAAGATACGATACAAATGATCTTAAAACATGTTATTTGTACTCCTCAAAGCGTTAAAATCTTGTTTTGAATCGAAAAACAAACTTTCTTAGTGTTTGTGAAATTTGGTGAAAAGTTATGTAGTAAAAGATACGATTCAAATTATGTAAAAACACGTTATTTGAACTCCTCAAAGCGTTAAAATCTTGTTTTGAATCGAAAAACAAACTTTCTTAGTGTTTGTGAAATTTGGTGAAAAGTTATGTAGTAAAAGATACGATACAAATGATCTAAAAACACATTATTTGAACTCCTCAAAGCGTTAAAATCTTGTTTTGAATCGAAAAACAAACTTTCTTAGTGTTTGAGAAATTTGGTGAAAAGTTATATAGTAAAAGATACGATAGAAATGATCTAAAAACACGTTATTTGAACTCTTGAAAGCGTTAAAATCTTGGTTTGAATCGAAAAACAAACTTTTTTAGTGTTTGTGCAATTTGGTGAAAAGTTATGTAGTAAAAGATACGATACAAATGATCTAAAAACACGTTATTTGAACTCCTCAAAGCGTTAAAATCTTGTTTTGAATCGAAAAACAAACTATCTTAGTGTTTGTGAAATTTGGTGAAAAGTTATGTACTAAAAGATACGATACAAATGATCTTAAAACACGTTATTTGAACACCTGAAAGCGTTCAAATCTTGTTTTGAATCGAAAAACAAAAATTCTTAGTGTTTGTGAAATTTGGTGAAAAGTTAAGTAGTAAAATATACGATACAAATGATCTTAAAACACGTTATTTGAACTCTTCAAAGCATTCAAATCTTGTTTTGAATCGAAAAACAAACTATCTTAGTGTTTCTGAAATTTTGTGAAAAGTTATGTACTAAAAGATACGATACTAATGATCTTAAAACATGTCATTTGAACTCCTCAAAGCGTTCAAATCATGTTTTGAATCGAAAAACAAACTATCTTAGTGTTTGTGAAATTTGGTGAAAAGTTATGTACTAAAAGATACGATACAAATGATCTTAAAACACGTTATTTGAACTCCTCAAAGCGTTAAAATCTTGTTTTGAATCGAAAAACAAACTTTCTTAGTGTTTGTGAAATTTGGTGAAAAGTTACGTAGTAAAAGATACGATACAAATGATCTAAAAACACATTATTTGAACTCCTCAAAGCGTTAAAATCTTGTTTTGAATCGAAAAACAAACTTACTTAGTGTTTGTGAAATTTGGTGAAAAGTTATGTACTAAAAGATACGATAGAAATGATCTAAAAACACGTTATTTGAACTCCTCAAAGCATTCAAATATTGTTTTGAATCGAAAAACAAACTTTCTTAGTGTTTGTGAAATTTGGTGAAAAGTTATGTACTAAAAGATACGACACAAATGATCTAAAAACACGTTATTTGAACTCCTCAAAGCGTTAAAATCTTGTTTTGAATCGAAAAACAAACTATCTTAGTGTTTGTGAAATTTGGTGAAAAGTTATGTACTAAAATATACGATACAAATGATCTTAAAACACGTTATTTGAACTCCTCAAAGCGTTAAAATCTTGTTTTGAATCGAAAAACAAACTTTCTTAGTGTTTGTGAAATTTGGTGAAAAGTTATGTACTAAAAGATACGACACAAATGATCTAAAAACACGTTATTTGAACTCCTCAAAGCGTTCAAATCTTGTTTTGAATCGAAAAACAAACTATCTTAGTGTTTGTGAAATTTGGTGAAAAGTTATGTACTAAAAGATACGATACAAATGATTTTAAAACACGTTATTTGAACTCCTGAAAGCGTTCAAATCTTGTTTTGAATCGAAAAACAAAACTTCTTAGTGTTTCTGAAATTTTGTGAAAAGTTATGTACTAAAATATACGATACAAATGATCTTAAAACACGTTATTTGAACTCCTCAAAGCGTTCAAATCTTGTTTTGAATCGAAAAACAAACTATCATAGTGTTTGTGAAATTTGGTGAAAAGTTATGTAGTAAAAGATACGATACAAGTGATCTAAAAACACGTTATTTGAACTCCTCAAAGCGTTAAAATCTTGTTTTGAATCGAAAAACAAACTATCTTAGTGTTTGTGAAATTTGGTGAAAAGTTATGTACTAAAAGATACGATTGAAATGATCTAAAAACACGTTATTTGAACTCCTCAAAGCATTCAAATCTTGTTTTGAATCGAAAAACAAACTTTCTTAGTGTTTGTGAAATTTGGTGAAAAGTTATGTAGTAAAAGATACGATACAAATGATCTAAAAACACGTTATTTGAACTCCTCAAAGCGTTAAAATCTTGTTTTGAATCGAAAAACAAACTTTCTTAGTGTTTGTGAAATTTGGTGAAAAGTTATGTAGTAAAAGATACGATACAAATGATCTAAAAACACATTATTTGAACTCCTCAAAGCGTTAAAATCTTGTTTTGAATCGAAAAACAAACTTTCTTAGTGTTTGCGAAATTTGGTGAAAAGTTATGTAGTAAAAGATACGATAGAAATGATCTAAAAACACGTTATTTGAACTCCTGAAAGCGTTAAAATCTTGATTTGAATCGAAAAACAAACTTTCTTAGTGTTTGTGAAATATGGTGAAAGGTTATGTAGTAAAAGGTACGATACAAATGATCTAAAAACACGTTATTTGAACTCCTCAAAGCGTTAAAATCTTGTTTTGAATCGAAAAACAAACTATCTTAGTGTTTGTGAAATTTGGTGAAAAGTTATGTACTAAAAGATACGATACAAATGATCTTAAAACACGTTATTTGAACACCTGAAAGCATTCAAATCTTGTTTTGAATCGAAAAACAAAACTTCTTAGTGTTTGTGAAATTTGGTGAAAAGTTATGTAGTAAAATATACGATACAAATGATCTTAAAACAAGTTATTTGAACTCTTCAAAGCGTTCAAATCTTGTTTTGAATCGAAAAACAAACTATCTTAGTGTTTCTGAAATTTTGTGAAAAGTTATGTACTAAAAGATACGATACAAATGATCTTAAAACACGTTATTTGAACTCCTCAAAGCGTTCAAATCTTGTTTTGAATCGAAAAACAAACTATCTTAGTGTTTGTGAAATTTGGTGAAAAGTTATGTACTAAAAGATACGATTGAAATGATCTAAAAACACATTATTTGAACTCCTCAAAGCATTCAAATCTTGTTTTGAATCGAAAAACAAACTTTCTTAGTGTTTGTGAAATTTGGTGAAAAGTTATGTACTAAAAGATACGATACAAATGATCTTAAAACATGTTATTTGTACTCCTCAAAGCGTTAAAATCTTGTTTTGAATCGAAAAACAAACTTTCTTAGTGTTTGTGAAATTTGGTGAAAAGTTATGTAGTAAAAGATACGATTCAAATTATGTAAAAACACGTTATTTGAACTCCTCAAAGCGTTAAAATCTTGTTTTGAATCGAAAAACAAACTTTCTTAGTGTTTGTGAAATTTGGTGAAAAGTTATGTAGTAAAAGATACGATACAAATGATCTAAAAACACATTATTTGAACTCCTCAAAGCGTTAAAATCTTGTTTTGAATCGAAAAACAAACTTTCTTAGTGTTTGAGAAATTTGGTGAAAAGTTATATAGTAAAAGATACGATAGAAATGATCTAAAAACACGTTATTTGAACTCTTGAAAGCGTTAAAATCTTGGTTTGAATCGAAAAACAAACTTTTTTAGTGTTTGTGCAATTTGGTGAAAAGTTATGTAGTAAAAGATACGATACAAATGATCTAAAAACACGTTATTTGAACTCCTCAAAGCGTTAAAATCTTGTTTTGAATCGAAAAACAAACTATCTTAGTGTTTGTGAAATTTGGTGAAAAGTTATGTACTAAAAGATACGATACAAATGATCTTAAAACACGTTATTTGAACACCTGAAAGCGTTCAAATCTTGTTTTGAATCGAAAAACAAAAATTCTTAGTGTTTGTGAAATTTGGTGAAAAGTTAAGTAGTAAAATATACGATACAAATGATCTTAAAACACGTTATTTGAACTCTTCAAAGCGTTCAAATCTTGTTTTGAATCGAAAAACAAACTATCTTAGTGTTTCTGAAATTTTGTGAAAAGTTATGTACTAAAAGATACGATACTAATGATCTTAAAACATGTCATCTGAACTCCTCAAAGCGTTCAAATCATGTTTTGAATCGAAAAACAAACTATCTTAGTGTTTGTGAAATTTGGTGAAAAGTTATGTACTAAAAGATACGATACAAATGATCTTAAAACACGTTATTTGAACTCCTCAAAGCGTTAAAATCTTGTTTTGAATCGAAAAACAAACTTTCTTAGTGTTTGTGAAATTTGGTGAAAAGTTACGTAGTAAAAGATACGATACAAATGATCTAAAAACACATTATTTGAACTCCTCAAAGCGTTAAAATCTTGTTTTGAATCGAAAAACAAACTTACTTAGTGTTTGTGAAATTTGGTGAAAAGTTATGTACTAAAAGATACGATAGAAATGATCTAAAAACACGTTATTTGAACTCCTCAAAGCATTCAAATCTTGTTTTGAATCGAAAAACAAACTTTCTTAGTGTTTGTGAAATTTGGTGAAAAGTTATGTACTAAAAGATACGACACAAATGATCTAAAAACACGTTATTTGAACTCCTCAAAGCGTTAAAATCTTGTTTTGAATCGAAAAACAAACTATCTTAGTGTTTGTGAAATTTGGTGAAAAGTTATGTACTAAAAGATACGATACAAATGATTTTAAAACACGTTATTTGAACTCCTGAAAGCGTTCAAATCTTGTTTTGAATCGAAAAACAAAACTTCTTAGTGTTTGTGAAATTTGGTGAAAAGTTATGTAGTAAAATATACGATACAAATGATCTTAAAACACGTTATTTGAACTCCTCAAAGCGTTCAAATCTTGTTTTGAATCGAAAAACAAACTATCTTAGTGTTTGTGAAATTTGGTGAAAAGTTATGTACTAAAAGATACGATACAAATGATCTTAAAACACGTTATTTGAACTCCTCAAAGCGTTCAAACCTTGTTTTGAATCGAAAAACAAACTATCTTAGTGTTTGTGAAATTTGGTGAACAGTTATGTAGTAAAAGATACGATACAAATGATCTTAAAACACGTTATTTGAACTCCTCAAAGCGTTAAAATCTTGTTTTGAATCAAAAAACAAACTATCATAGTGTTTGTGAAATTTGGTGAAAAGTTATGTAGTAAAAGATACGATACAATTGATCTAAAAACACGTTATTTGAACTCCTCAAAGCGTTAAAATCTTGTTTTGAATCGAAAAACAAACTATCTTTGTGTTTGTGAAATTTAGTGAAAAGTTATGTAGTAAAAGATACGATACAAATGATCTAAAAACACGTTATTTGAACTCCTCAAAGCGTTAAAATCTTGTTTTGAATCGAAAAACAAACTATCTTAGTGTTTGTGAAATTTCGTGAAAAGTTATGTAGTAAAAGATACGATACAAATGATCTAAAAACACGTTATTTGAACTCCTCAAAGCGTTAAAATCTTGTTTTGAATCGAAAAACAAACTTTCTTAGTGTTTGTGAAATTTGGTGAAAAGTTATGTAGTAAAAGATACGATAGAAATGATCTAAAAACACGTTATTTGAACTCCTGAAAGCGTTAAAATCTTGGTTTGAATCGAAAAACAAACTTTCTTAGTGTTTGTGAAATTTGGTGAAAAGTTATTGAGTAAAAGATACGATACAAATGATATAAAAACACGTTATTTGAACTCCTCAAAGCGTTAAAATCTTGTTTTGAATCGAAAAACAAACTATCTTAGTGTTTGTGAAATTTGGTGAAAAGTTATGTACTAAAATATACGATACAAATGATCTTAAAACACGTTATTTGAACTCCTCAAAGCGTTAAAATCTTGTTTTGAATCGAAAAACAAACTTTCTTAGTGTTTGTGAAATTTGGTGAAAAGTTACGTAGTAAAAGATACGATACAAATGATCTAAAAACACGTTATTTGAACTCCTCAAAGCGTTAAAATCTTGTTTTGAATCGAAAAACAAACTTACTTAGTGTTTGTGAAATTTGGTGAAAAGTTATGTACTAAAAGATACGATAGAAATGATCTAAAAACACGTTATTTGAACTCCTCAAAGCATTCAAATCTTGTTTTGAATCGAAAAACAAACTTTCTTAGTGTTTGTGAAATTTGGTGAAAAGTTATGTACTAAAAGATACGACACAAATGATCTAAAAACACGTTATTTGAACTCCTCAAAGCGTTCAAATCTTGTTTTGAATCGAAAAACAAACTATCTTAGTGTTTGTGAAATTTGGTGAAAAGTTATGTACTAAAAGATACGATACAAATGATTTTAAAACACGTTATTTGAACTCCTGAAAGCGTTCAAATCTTGTTTTGAATCGAAAAACAAAACTTCTTAGTGTTTCTGAAATTTTGTGAAAAGTTATGTACTAAAATATACGATACAAATGATCTTAAAACACGTTATTTGAACTCCTCAAAGCGTTCAAATCTTGTTTTGAATCGAAAAACAAACTATCATAGTGTTTGTGAAATTTGGTGAAAAGTTATGTAGTAAAAGATACGATACAAGTGATCTAAAAACACGTTATTTGAACTCCTCAAAGCGTTAAAATCTTGTTTTGAATCGAAAAACAAACTATCTTAGTGTTTGTGAAATTTGGTGAAAAGTTATGTACT
The DNA here is from genome assembly GCA_946800325.1 of Luzula sylvatica. Lineage (NCBI taxonomy): Eukaryota > Viridiplantae > Streptophyta > Magnoliopsida > Poales > Juncaceae > Luzula > Luzula sylvatica. Next base: position 5,825,311 of record OX326957.1, on the reverse strand, counting down.
AAAAGATACGATTGAAATGATCTAAAAACACGTTATTTGAACTCCTCAAAGCATTCAAATCTTGTTTTGAATCGAAAAACAAACTTTCTTAGTGTTTGTGAAATTTGGTGAAAAGTTATGTAGTAAAAGATACGATACAAATGATCTAAAAACACGTTATTTGAACTCCTCAAAGCGTTAAAATCTTGTTTTGAATCGAAAAACAAACTTTCTTAGTGTTTGTGAAATTTGGTGAAAAGTTATGTAGTAAAAGATACGATACAAATGATCTAAAAACACATTATTTGAACTCCTCAAAGCGTTAAAATCTTGTTTTGAATCGAAAAACAAACTTTCTTAGTGTTTGCGAAATTTGGTGAAAAGTTATGTAGTAAAAGATACGATAGAAATGATCTAAAAACACGTTATTTGAACTCCTGAAAGCGTTAAAATCTTGGTTTGAATCGAAAAACAAACTTTCTTAGTGTTTGTGAAATATGGTGAAAGGTTATGTAGTAAAAGGTACGATACAAATGATCTAAAAACACGTTATTTGAACTCCTCAAAGCGTTAAAATCTTGTTTTGAATCGAAAAACAAACTATCTTAGTGTTTGTGAAATTTGGTGAAAAGTTATGTACTAAAAGATACGATACAAATGATCTTAAAACACGTTATTTGAACACCTGAAAGCGTTCAAATCTTGTTTTGAATCGAAAAACAAAACTTCTTAGTGTTTGTGAAATTTGGTGAAAAGTTATGTAGTAAAATATACGATACAAATGATCTTAAAACACGTTATTTGAACTCTTCAAAGCGTTCAAATCTTGTTTTGAATCGAAAAACAAACTATCTTAGTGTTTCTGAAATTTTGTGAAAAGTTATGTACTAAAAGATACGATACAAATGATCTTAAAACACGTTATTTGAACTCCTCAAAGCGTTCAAATCTTGTTTTGAATCGGAAATCAAACTATCTTAGTGTTTGTGAAATTTGGTGAAAAGTTATGTACTAAAAGATACGATTGAAATGATCTAAAAACACATTATTTGAACTCCTCAAAGCATTCAAATCTTGTTTTGAATCGAAAAACAAACTTTCTTAGTGTTTGTGAAATTTGGTGAAAAGTTATGTACTAAAAGATACGATACAAATGATCTTAAAACATGTTATTTGTACTCCTCAAAGCGTTAAAATCTTGTTTTGAATCGAAAAACAAACTTTCTTAGTGTTTGTGAAATTTGGTGAAAAGTTATGTAGTAAAAGATACGATTCAAATTATGTAAAAACACGTTATTTGAACTCCTCAAAGCGTTAAAATCTTGTTTTGAATCGAAAAACAAACTTTCTTAGTGTTTGTGAAATTTGGTGAAAAGTTATGTAGTAAAAGATACGATACAAATGATCTAAAAACACATTATTTGAACTCCTCAAAGCGTTAAAATCTTGTTTTGAATCGAAAAACAAACTTTCTTAGTGTTTGTGAAATTTGGTGAAAAGTTATATAGTAAAAGATACGATAGAAATGATCTAAAAACACGTTATTTGAACTCTTGAAAGCGTTAAAATCTTGGTTTGAATCGAAAAACAAACTTTTTTAGTGTTTGTGCAATTTGGTGAAAAGTTATGTAGTAAAAGATACGATACAAATGATCTAAAAACACGTTATTTGAACTCCTCAAAGCGTTAAAATCTTGTTTTGAATCGAAAAACAAACTATCTTAGTGTTTGTGAAATTTGGTGAAAAGTTATGTACTAAAAGATACGATACAGATGATCTTAAAACACGTTATTTGAACACCTGAAAGCGTTCAAATCTTGTTTTGAATCGAAAAACAAAAATTCTTAGTGTTTGTGAAATTTGGTGAAAAGTTAAGTAGTAAAATATACGATACAAATGATCTTAAAACACGTTATTTGAACTCTTCAAAGCGTTCAAATCTTGTTTTGAATCGAAAAACAAACTATCTTAGTGTTTCTGAAATTTTGTGAAAAGTTATGTACTAAAAGATACGATACTAATGATCTTAAAACATGTTATTTGAACTCCTCAAAGCGTTCAAATCATGTTTTGAATCTAAAAACAAACTATCTTAGTGTTTGTGAAATTTGGTGAAAAGTTATGTACTAAAAGATACGATACAAATGATCTTAAAACACGTTATTTGAACTCCTCAAAGCGTTAAAATCTTGTTTTGAATCGAAAAACAAACTTTCTTAGTGTTTGTGAAATTTGGTGAAAAGTTACGTAGTAAAAGATACGATACAAATGATCTAAAAACACATTATTTGAACTACTCAAAGCGTTAAAATCTTGTTTTGAATCGAAAAACAAACTTACTTAGTGTTTGTGAAATTTGGTGAAAAGTTATGTACTAAAAGATACGATAGAAATGATCTAAAAACACGTTATTTGAACTCCTCAAAGCATTCAAATCTTGTTTTGAATCGAAAAACAAACTTTCTTAGTGTTTGTGAAATTTGGTGAAAAGTTATGTACTAAAAGATACGACACAAATGATCTAAAAACACGTTATTTGAACTCCTCAAAGCGTTAAAATCTTGTTTTGAATCGAAAAACAAACTATCTTAGTGTTTGTGAAATTTGGTGAAAAGTTATGTACTAAAAGATACGATACAAATGATTTTAAAACACGTTATTTGAACTCCTGAAAGCGTTCAAATCTTGTTTTGAATCGAAAAACAAAACTTCTTAGTGTTTGTGAAATTTGGTGAAAAGTTATGTAGTAAAATATACGATACAAATGATCTTAAAACACGTTATTTGAACTCCTCAAAGCGTTCAAATCTTGTTTTGAATCGAAAAACAAACTATCTTAGTGTTTGTGAAATTTGGTGAAAAGTTATGTACTAAAAGATACGATACAAATGATCTTAAAACACGTTATTTGAACTCCTCAAAGCGTTCAAACCTTGTTTTGAATCGAAAAACAAACTATCTTAGTGTTTGTGAAATTTGGTGAACAGTTATGTAGTAAAAGATACGATACAAATGATCTTAAAACACGTTATTTGAACTCCTCAAAGCGTTAAAATCTTGTTTTGAATCAAAAAACAAACTATCATAGTGTTTGTGAAATTTGGTGAAAAGTTATGTAGTAAAAGATACGATACAATTGATCTAAAAACACGTTATTTGAACTCCTCAAAGCGTTAAAATCTTGTTTTGAATCGAAAAACAAACTATCTTTGTGTTTGTGAAATTTAGTGAAAAGTTATGTAGTAAAAGATACGATACAAATGATCTAAAAACACGTTATTTGAACTCCTCAAAGCGTTAAAATCTTGTTTTGAATCGAAAAACAAACTATCTTAGTGTTTGTGAAATTTCGTGAAAAGTTATGTAGTAAAAGATACGATACAAATGATCTAAAAACACGTTATTTGAACTCCTCAAAGCGTTAAAATCTTGTTTTGAATCGAAAAACAAACTTTCTTAGTGTTTGTGAAATTTGGTGAAAAGTTATGTAGTAAAAGATACGATACAAATGATCTAAAACCACGTTATTTGAACTCCTGAAAGCGTTAAAATCTTGGTTTGAATCGAAAAACAAACTTTCTTAGTGTTTGTGAAATTTGGTGAAAAGTTATGTAGTAAAAGATACGATACAAATGATCTAAAAACACGTTATTTGAACTCCTCAAAGCGTTAAAATCTTGTTTTGAATCGAAAAACAAACTATCTTAGTGTTTGTGAAATTTGGTGACAAGTTGTGTACTTAAGATACGATACAAATGATCTTAAAACACGTTATTTGAACACCTGAAAGCGTTCAAATCTTGTTTTGAATCGTAAAACAAAACTTCTTAGTGTTTGTGAAATTTGGTGAAAAGTTATGTAGTAAAATATACGATACAAATGATCTTAAAACACGTTATTTGAACTCTTCAAAGCGTTCAAATCTTGTTTTGAATCGAAAAACAAACTATCTTAGTGTTTTTGAAATTTGGTGAAAAGTTATGTACTAAAAGATACTATACAAATGATCTTAAAACACGTTATTTGAACTCCTCAAAGCGTTCAAATCTTGTTTTGAATCGAAAAACAAACTCTCTTAGTGTTTGTGAAATTTGGTGAAAATTTATGTACTAAAAGATACGATACAAATGATCTTAAAACACGTTATTTGAACTCCTCAAAGCGTTAAAATCTTGTTTTGAATCGAAAAAGAAACTTTCTTAGTGTTTGTGAAATTTGGTGAAAAGTTATGTAGTAAAAGATACGATACAAATGATCTAAAAACACGTTATTTGAACTCCTCAAAGCGTTAAAATCTTGTTTTGAATCGAAAAACAAACTTACTTAGTGGTTGTGAAATTTGGTGAAAAGTTATGTACTAAAAGATACGATAGAAATGATCTAAAAACACATTATTTGAACTCCTCAAAGCATTCAAATCTTGTTTTGAATCGAAAAACAAACTTTCTTAGTGTTTGTGAAATTTGGTGAAAAATTATGTAGTAAAATATACGATACAAATGATCTTAAAACACGTTATTTGTACTCCTCAAAGCGTTCAAATCTTTTTTTGAATCGAAAAACAAACTATCTTAGTGTTTGTGAAATTTGGTGAAAAGTTATGTACTAAAAGATACGATACAAATGATCTTAAAACACGTTATTTGAACTCCTCAAAGCGTTCAAACCTTGTTTTGAATCGAAAAACAAACTATCTTAGTGTTTGTGAAATTTGGTGAACAGTTATGTAGTAAAAGATACGATACAAATGATCTTAAAACACGTTATTTGAACTCCTCAAAGCGTTAAAATCTTGTTTTGAATCAAAAAACAAACTATCATAGTGTTTGTGAAATTTGGTGAAAAGTTATGTAGTAAAAGATACGATACAATTGATCTAAAAACACGTTATTTGAACTCCTCAAAGCGTTAAAATCTTGTTTTGAATCGAAAAACAAACTATCTTTGTGTTTGTGAAATTTGGTGAAAAGTTATGTAGTAAAAGATACGATACAAATGATCTAAAAACACGTTATTTGAACTCCTCAAAGCGTTAAAATCTTGTTTTGAATCGAAAAACAAACTATCTTAGTGTTTGTGAAATTTGGTGAAAAGTTATGTACTAAAAGATACGATACAAATGATCTTAAAACACGTTATTTGAACACCTGAAAGCGTTCAAATCTTGTTTTGAATCGAAAAACAAAACTTCTTAGTGTTTGTGAAATTTGGTGAAAAGTTATGTAGTAAAATATACGATACAAATGATCTTAAAACACGTTATTTGAACTCTTCAAAGCGTTCAAATCTTGTTTTGAATCGAAAAACAAACTATCTTAGTGTTTCTGAAATTTTGTGAAAAGTTATGTACTAAAAGATACGATACAAATGATCTTAAAACACGTTATTTGAACTCCTCAAAGCGTTCAAATCTTGTTTTGAATCGAAAAACAAACTATCTTAGTGTTTGTGAAATTTGGTGAAAAGTTATGTACTAAAAGATACGATTGAAATGATCTAAAAACACGTTATTTGAACTCCTCAAAGCATTCAAATCTTGTTTTGAATCGAAAAACAAACTTTCTTAGTGTTTGTGAAATTTGGTGAAAAGTTATGTACTAAAAGATACGATACAAATGATCTTAAAACATGTTATTTGTACTCCTCAAAGCGTTAAAATCTTGTTTTGAATCGAAAAACAAACTTTCTTAGTGTTTGTGAAATTTGGTGAAAAGTTATGTAGTAAAAGATACGATTCAAATTATGTAAAAACACGTTATTTGAACTCCTCAAAGCGTTAAAATCTTGTTTTGAATCGAAAAACAAACTTTCTTAGTGTTTGTGAAATTTGGTGAAAAGTTATGTAGTAAAAGATACGATACAAATGATCTAAAAACACATTATTTGAACTCCTCAAAGCGTTAAAATCTTGTTTTGAATCGAAAAACAAACTATCTTAGTGTATGTGAAATTTGGTGAAAAGTTATGTACTAAAAGATACGATACAAATGATCTTAAAACACGTTATTTGAACACCTGAAAGCGTTCAAATCTTGTTTTGAATCGAAAAACAAAACTTCTTAGTGTTTGTGAAATTTGGTGAAAAGTTATGTAGTAAAATATACGATACAAATGATCTTAAAACACGTTATTTGAACTCTTCAAAGCGTTCAAATCTTGTTTTGAATCGAAAAACAAACTATCTTAGTGTTTCTGAAATTTTGTGAAAAGTTATGTACTAAAAGATACGATACAAATGATCTTAAAACACGATATTTGAACTCCTCAAAGCGTTCAAATCTTGTTTTGAATCGAAAAACAAAACTTCTTAGTGTTTGTGAAATTTGGTGAAAAGTTATGTACTAAAATATACGATTGAAATGATCTAAAAACACGTTATTTGAACTCCTCAAAGCATTCAAATCTTGTTTTGAATCGAAAAACAAACTTTCTTAGTGTTTGTGAAATTTGGTGAAAAGTTATGTACTAAAAGATACGATACAAATGATCTTAAAACACGTTATTTGAACTCCTCAAAGCGTTAAAATCTTGTTTTGAATCGAAAAACAAACTATCTTAGTGTTTGTGAAATTTGGTGAAAAGTTATGTACTAAAAGATACGATTGAAATGATCTAAAAACACGTTATTTGAACTCCTCAAAGCATTCAAATCTTGTTTTGAATCGAAAAACAAACTATCTTAGTGTTTGTGAAATTTGGTGAAAAGTTATGTACTAAAAGATACGATACAAATGATCTTAAAACACGTTATTTGTACTCCTCAAAGCGTTAAAATCTTCTTTTGAATCGAAAAACAAACTTTCTTAGTGTTTGTGAAATTTGGTGAAAAGTTACGTAGTAAAAGATACGATTCAAATTATGTAAAAACACGTTATTTGAACTCCTCAAAGCGTTAAAATCTTGATTTGAATCGAAAAACAAACTTTCTTAGTGTTTGTGAAATTTGGTGAAAAGTTATGTAGTAAAAGATACGATACAAATGATCTAAAAACACATTATTTGAACTCCTCAAAGCGTTAAAATCTTGTTTTGAATCGAAAAACAAACTTTCTTAGTGTTTGTGAAATTTGGTGAAAAGTTATGTAGTAAAAGATACGATACAATTGATCTAAAAACACGTTATTTGAACTCTTCAAAGCGTTAAAATCTTGTTTTGAATCGAAAAACAAACTATCTTTGTGTTTGTGAAATTTGGTGAAAAGTTATGTAGTAAAAGATACGATACAAATGATCTTAAAACACGTTATTTGAACTCCTCAAAGCGTTAAAATCTTGTTTTGAATCGAAAAACAAACTTTCTTAGTGTTTGTGAAATTTGGTGAAAAGTTACGTAGTAAAAGATACGATACAAATGATCTAAAAACACGTTATTTGAACTCCTCAAAGCGTTAAAATCTTGTTTTGAATCGAAAAACAAACTTACTTAGTGTTTGTGAAATTTGGTGAAAAGTTATGTACTAAAAGATACGATAGAAATGATCTAAAAACACGTTATTTGAACTCCTCAAAGCATTCAAATCTTGTTTTGAATCGAAAAACAAACATTCTTAGTGTTTGTGAAATTTGGTGAAAAGTTATGTACTAAAATATACGATACAAATGATCTTAAAACACGTTATTTGTACTCCTCAAAGCGTTCAAATCTTGTTTTGAATCGAAAAACAAACTTGCTTAGTGTTTGTGAAATTTGGTGAAAAGTTATGTACTAAAAGATACGACACAAATGATCTAAAAACACGTTATTTGAACTCCTCAAAGCGTTAAAATCTTGTTTTGAATCGAAAAACAAACTATCTTAGTGTTTGTGAAATTTGGTGAAAAGTTATGTACTAAAAGATACGATACAAATGATCTTAAAACACGTTATTTGAACTCCTGAAAGCGTTCAAATATTGTTTTGAATCGAAAAACAAAACTTCTTAGTGTTTGTGAAATTTGGTGAAAAGCTATGTAGTAAAAGATACGATACAAATGATCTTAAAACACGTTATTTGAACTCCTCAAAGCGTTAAAATCTTGTTTTGAATCGAAAAACAAACTATCTTAGTGTTTGTGAAATTTGGTGAAAAGTTATGTACTAAAAGATACGATACAAATGATCTTAAAACACGTTATTTGAACTCCTCAAAGCGTTCAAACCTTGTTTTGAATCGAAAACAAACTATCTTAGTGTTTGTGAAATTTGGTGAACAGTTATGTAGTAAAAGATACGATACAAATGATCTTAAAACACGTTATTTGAACTCCTCAAAGCGTTAAAATCTTGTTTTGAATCAAAAAACAAACTATCATAGTATTTGTGAAATTTGGTGAAAAGTTATGTAGTAAAAGATACGATACAATTGATCTAAAAACACGTTATTTGAACTCTTCAAAGCGTTAAAATCTTGTTTTGAATCGAAAAACAAACTATCTTTGTGTTTGTGAAATTTGGTGAAAAGTTATGTAGTAAAAGATACGATACAAATGATCTTAAAACACGTTATTTGAACTCCTCAAAGCGTTAAAATCTTGTTTTGAATCGAAAAACAAACTTTCTTAGTGTTTGTGAAATTTGGTGAAAAGTTACGTAGTAAAAGATACGATACAAATGATCTAAAAACACGTTATTTGAACTCCTCAAAGCGTTAAAATCTTGTTTTGAATCGAAAAACAAACTATCTTAGTGTTTGTGAAATTTGGTGAAAAGTTATGTACTAAAAGATACGATTGAAATGATCTAAAAACACGTTATTTGAACTCCTCAAAGCATTCAAATCTTGTTTTGAATCGAAAAACAAACTTTCTTAGTGTTTGTGAAATTTGGTGAAAAGTTATGTACTAAAAGATACGATACAAATGATCTTAAAACACGTTATTTGAACTCCTCAAAGCGTTAAAATCTTGTTTTGAATCGAAAAACAAACTATCTTAGTGTTTGTGAAATTTGGTGAAAAGTTATGTACTAAAAGATACGATTGAAATGATCTAAAAACACGTTATTTGAACTCCTCAAAGCATTCAAATCTTGTTTTGAATCGAAAAACAAACTTTCTTAGTGTTTGTGAAATTTGGTGAAAAGTTATGTACTAAAAGATACGATACAAATGATCTTAAAACACGTTATTTGTACTCCTCAAAGCGTTAAAATCTTCTTTTGAATCGAAAAACAAACTTTCTTAGTGTTTGTGAAATTTGGTGAAAAGTTACGTAGTAAAAGATACGATTCAAATTATGTAAAAACACGTTATTTGAACTCCTCAAAGCGTTAAAATCTTGATTTGAATCGAAAAACAAACTTTCTTAGTGTTTGTGAAATTTGGTGAAAAGTTATGTAGTAAAAGATACGATACAAATGATCTAAAAACACATTATTTGAACTCCTCAAAGCGTTAAAATCTTGTTTTGAATCGAAAAACAAACTTTCTTAGTGTTTGTGAAATTTGGTGAAAAGTTATGTAGTAAAAGATACGATACAATTGATCTAAAAACACGTTATTTGAACTCTTCAAAGCGTTAAAATCTTGTTTTGAATCGAAAAACAAACTATCTTTGTGTTTGTGAAATTTGGTGAAAAGTTATGTAGTAAAAGATACGATACAAATGATCTTAAAACACGTTATTTGAAATCCTCAAAGCGTTAAAATCTTGTTTTGAATCGAAAAACAAACTTTCTTAGTGTTTGTGAAATTTGGTGAAAAGTTACGTAGTAAAAGATACGATACAAATGATCTAAAAACACGTTATTTGAACTCCTCAAAGCGTTAAAATCTTGTTTTGAATCGAAAAACAAACTTACTTAGTGTTTGTGAAATTTGGTGAAAAGTTATGTACTAAAAGATACGATAGAAATGATCTAAAAACACGTTATTTGAACTCCTCAAAGCATTCAAATCTTGTTTTGAATCGAAAAACAAACTTTCTTAGTGTTTGTGAAATTTGGTGAAAAGTTATGTACTAAAATATACGATACAAATGATCTTAAAACACGTTATTTGTACTCCTCAAAGCGTTCAAATCTTGTTTTGAATCGAAAAACAAACTTGCTTAGTGTTTGTGAAATTTGGTGAAAAGTTATGTACTAAAAGATACGACACAAATGATCTAAAAACACGTTATTTGAACTCCTCAAAGCGTTAAAATCTTGTTTTGAATCGAAAAACAAACTATCTTAGTGTTTGTGAAATTTGGTGAAAAGTTATGTACTAAAAGATACGATACAAATGATCTTAAAACACGTTATTTGAACTCCTGAAAGCGTTCAAATATTGTTTTGAATCGAAAAACAAAACTTCTTAGTGTTTGTGAAATTTGGTGAAAAGCTATGTAGTAAAAGATACGATACAAATGATCTTAAAACACGTTATTTGAACTCCTCAAAGCGTTAAAATCTTGTTTTGAATCGAAAAACAAACTATCTTAGTGTTTGTGAAATTTGGTGAAAAGTTATGTACTAAAAGATACGATACAAATGATCTTAAAACACGTTATTTGAACTCCTCAAAGCGTTCAAACCTTGTTTTGAATCGAAAACAAACTATCTTAGTGTTTGTGAAATTTGGTGAACAGTTATGTAGTAAAAGATACGATACAAATGATCTTAAAACACGTTATTTGAACTCCTCAAAGCGTTAAAATCTTGTTTTGAATCAAAAAACAAACTATCATAGTATTTGTGAAATTTGGTGAAAAGTTATGTAGTAAAAGATACGATACAATTGATCTAAAAACACGTTATTTGAACTCTTCAAAGCGTTAAAATCTTGTTTTGAATCGAAAAACAAACTATCTTTGTGTTTGTGAAATTTGGTGAAAAGTTATGTAGTAAAAGATACGATACAAATGATCTTAAAACACGTTATTTGAACTCCTCAAAGCGTTAAAATCTTGTTTTGAATCGAAAAACAAACTTTCTTAGTGTTTGTGAAATTTGGTGAAAAGTTACGTAGTAAAAGATACGATACAAATGATCTAAAAACACGTTATTTGAACTCCTCAAAGCGTTAAAATCTTGTTTTGAATCGAAAAACAAACTTACTTAGTGTTTGTGAAATTTGGTGAAAAGTTATGTACTAAAAGATACGATAGAAATGATCTAAAAACACGTTATTTGAACTCCTCAAAGCATTCAAATCTTGTTTTGAATCGAAAAACAAACTTTCTTAGTGTTTGTGAAATTTGGTGAAAAGTTATGTACTAAAAGATACGACACAAATGATCTAAAAACACGTTATTTGAACTCCTCAAAGCGTTAAAATCTTGTTTTGAATCGAAAAACAAACTTTCTTAGTGTTTGTGAAATTTGGTGAAAAGTTATGTAGTAAAAGATACGATACAAATGATCTAAAAACACGTTATTTGAACTCCTCAAAGCGTTAAAATCTTGTTTTGAATCGAAAAACAAACTATTTTAGTGTTTGTGAAATTTGGTGAAAAGTTATGTACTAAAAGAAACGATACAAATGATCTTAAAACACGTTATTTGAACACCTGAAAGCGTTCAAATCTTGTTTTGAATCGAAAAACAAAACTTCTTAGTGTTTGTGAAATTTGGTGAAAAGTTATGTAGTAAAATATACGATACAAATGATCTTAAAACACGTTATTTGAACTCTTCAAAGCGTTCAAATCTTGTTTTGAATCGAAAAACAAACTATCTTAGTGTTTGTGAAATTTGGTGAAAAGTTATGTACTAAAAGATACGATAGAAATGATCTAAAAACACGTTATTTGAACTCCTCAAAGCATTCAAATCTTGTTTTGAATCGAAAAACAAACTTTCTTAGTGTTTGTGAAATTTGGTGAAAAGTTATGTAGTAAAATATACGATACAAATGATCTTAAAACACGTTATTTGTACTCCTCAAAGCGTTCAAATCTTGTTTTGAATCGAAAAACAAACTATTTTAGTGTTTCTGAAATTTGGTGAAAAGTTATGTACTAAAAGATACTATACAAATGATCTTAAAACACGTTTTTTGAACTCCTCAAAGCGCTCAAATCTTGTTTTGAATCGAAAAACAAACTCTCTTAGTGTTTGTGAAATTTGGTGAAAATTTATGTACTAAAAGATACGATACAAATGATCTTAAAACACGTTATTTGAACTCCTCAAAGCGTTAAAATCTTGTTTTGAATCGAAAAACAAACTTTCTTAGTGTTTGTGAAATTTGGTGAAAAGTTATGTAGTAAAAGATACGATACAAATGATCTAAAAACACGTTATTTGAACTCCTCAAAGCGTTAAAATCTTGTTTTGAATCGAAAAACATACTTACTTAGTGGTTGTGAAATTTGGTGAAAAGTTATGTACTAAAAGATACGATAGAAATGATCTAAAAACACGTTATTTGAACTCCTCAAAGCATTCAAATCTTGTTTTGAATCGAAAAACAAACTTTCTTAGTGTTTGTGAAATTTGGTGAAAAATTATGTAGTAAAATATACGATACAAATGATCTTAAAACACGTTATTTGTACTCCTCAAAGCGTTCAAATCTTTTTTTGAATCGAAAAACAAACTATCTTAGTGTTTGTGAAATTTGGTGAAAAGTTATGTACTAAAAGATACGATACAAATGATCTTAAAATACGTTATTTGAACTCCTCAAAGCGTTCAAACCTTGTTTTGAATCGAAAAACAAACTATCTTAGTGTTTGTGAAATTTGGTGAACAGTTATGTAGTAAAAGATACGATACAAATGATCTTAAAACAAGTTATTTGAACTCCTCAAAGCGTTAAAATCTTGTTTTGAATCAAAAAACAAACTATCATAGTGTTTGTGAAATTTGGTGAAAAATTATGTAGTAAAAGATACGATACAATTGATCTAAAAACACGTTATTTGAACTCCTCAAAGCGTTAAAATCTTGTTTTGAATCGAAAAACAAACTATCTTTGTGTTTGTGAAATTTGGTGAAAAGTTATGTAGTAAAAGATACGATACAAATGATCTAAAAACACGTTATTTGAACTCCTCAAAGCGTTAAAATCTTGTTTTGAATCGAAAAACAAACTATCTTAGTGTTTGTGAAATTTCGTGAAAAGTTATGTAGTAAAAGATACGATACAAATGATCTAAAAACACGTTATTTGAACTCCTCAAAGCGTTAAAATCTTGTTTTGAATCGAAAAAGAAACTTTCTTAGTGTTTGTGAAATTTGGTGAAAAGTTATGTAGTAAAAGATACGATACAAATGATCTAAAACCACGTTATTTGAACTCCTGAAAGCGTTAAAATCTTGGTTTGAATCGAAAAACAAACTTTCTTAGTGTTTGTGAAATTTGGTGAAAAGTTATGTAGTAAAAGATACGATACTAATGATCTAAAAACACGTTATTTGAACTCCTCAAAGCGTTAAAATCTTGTTTTGAATCGAAAAACAAACTATCTTAGTGTTTGTGAAATTTGGTGAAAAGTTGTGTACTAAAAGATACGATACAAATGATCTTAAAACACGTTATTTGAACACCTGAAAGCGTTCAAATCTTGTTTTGAATCGTAAAACAAAACTTCTTAGTGTTTGTGAAATTTGGTGAAAAGTTATGTAGTAAAATATACGATAGAAATGATCTTAAAACACGTTATTTGAACTCTTCAAAGCGTTCAAATCTTGTTTTGAATCGAAAAACAAACTATCTTAGTGTTTCTGAAATTTGGTGAAAAGTTATGTACTAAAAGATACTATACAAATGATCTTAAAACACGTTATTTGAACTCCTCAAAGCGTTCAAATCTTGTTTTGAATCGAAAAACAAACTATCTTAGTGTTTGTGAAATTTGGTGAAAAGTTATGTACTAAAAGATACGATACAAATGATCTTAAAACACGTTATTTGAACTCCTCAAAGCGTTAAAATCTTGTTTTGAATCGAAAAACAAACTTTCTTAGTGTTTGTGAAATTTGGTGAAAAGTTATGTAGTAAAAGATACGATACAAATGATCTAAAAACACGTTATTTGAACTCCTCAAAGCGTTAAAATCTTGTTTTGAATCGAAAAACAAACTTACTTAGTGGTTGTGAAATTTGGTGAAAAGTTATGTAGTAAAAGATACGATAGAAATGATCTAAAAACACGTTATTTGAACTCCTCAAAGCATTCAAATCTTGTTTTGAATCGAAAAACAAACTTTCTTAGTGTTTGTGAAATTTGGTGAAAAGTTATGTACTAAAATATACGATACAAATGATCTTAAAACACGTTATTTGTACTCCTCAAAGCGTTCAAATCTTGTTTTGAATCGAAAAACAAACTTGCTTAGTGTTTGTGAAATTTGGTGAAAAGTTATGTACTAAAAGATACGACACAAATGATCTAAAAACACGTTATTTGAACTCCTCAAAGCGTAAAAATCTTGTTTTGAATCGAAAAACAAACTATCTTAGTGTTTGTGAAATTTGGTGAAAAGTTATGTACTAAAAGATACGATACAAATGATCTTAAAACACGTTATTTGAACTCCTGAAAGCGTTCAAATATTGTTTTGAATCGAAAAACAAAACTTCTTAGTGTTTGTGAAATTTGGTGAAAAGCTATGTAGTAAAAGATACGATACAAATGATCTTAAAACACGTTATTTGAACTCCTCAAAGCGTTAAAATCTTGTTTTGAATCGAAAAACAAACTATCTTAGTGTTTGTGAAATTTGGTGAAAAGTTATGTACTAAAAGTTACGATACAAATGATCTTAAAACACGTTATTTGAACTCCTGAAAGCGTTCAAATATTGTTTTGAATCGAAAACAAACTATCTTAGTGTTTGTGAAATTTGGTGAACAGTTATGTAGTAAAAGATACGATACAAATGATCTTAAAACACGTTATTTGAACTCCTCAAAGCGTTAAAATCTTGTTTTGAATCGAAAAACAAACTTTCTTAGTGTTTGTGAAATTTGGTGAAAAGTTACGTAGTAAAAGATACGATACAAATGATCTAAAAACACGTTATTTGAACTCCTCAAAGCGTTAAAATCTTGTTTTGAATCGAAAAACAAACTTACTTAGTGTTTGTGAAATTTGGTGAAAAGTTATGTACTAAAAGATACGATAGAAATGATCTAAAAACACGTTATTTGAACTCCTCAAAGCATTCAAATCTTGTTTTGAATCGAAAAACAAACTTTCTTAGTGTTTGTGAAATTTGGTGAAAAGTTATGTACTAAAATATACGATACAAATGATCTTAAAACACGTTATTTGTACTCCTCAAAGCGTTCAAATCTTGTTTTGAATCGAAAAACAAACTTGCTTAGTGTTTGTGAAATTTGGTGAAAAGTTATGTACTAAAAGATACGATAGAAATGATCTAAAAACACGTTATTTGAACTCCTCAAAGCATTCAAATCTTGTTTTGAATCGAAAAACAAACTTTCTTAGTGTTTGTGAAATTTGGTGAAAAGTTATGTACTAAAATATACGATACAAATGATCTTAAAACACGTTATTTGTACTCCTCAAAGCGTTCAAATCTTGTTTTGAATCGAAAAACAAACTTGCTTAGTGTTTGTGAAATTTGGTGAAAAGTTATGTACTAAAAGATACGACACAAATGATCTAAAAACACGTTATTTGAACTCCTCAAAGCGTTAAAATCTTGTTTTGAATCGAAAAACAAACTATCTTAGTGTTTGTGAAATTTGGTGAAAAGTTATGTACTAAAAGATACGATACAAATGATCTTAAAACACGTTATTTGAACTCCTGAAAGCGTTCAAATATTGTTTTGAATCGAAAAACAAAACTTCTTAGTGTTTGTGAAATTTGGTGAAAAGCTATGTAGTAAAAGATACGATACAAATGATCTTAAAACACGTTATTTGAACTCCTCAAAGCGTTAAAATCTTGTTTTGAATCGAAAAACAAACTATCTTAGTGTTTGTGAAATTTGGTGAAAAGTTATGTACTAAAAGATACGATACAAATGATCTTAAAACACGTTATTTGAACTCCTCAAAGCGTTCAAACCTTGTTTTGAATCGAAAACAAACTATCTTAGTGTTTGTGAAATTTGGTGAACAGTTATGTAGTAAAAGATACGATACAAATGATCTTAAAACAAGTTATTTGAACTCCTCAAAGCGTTAAAATCTTGTTTTGAATCAAAAAACAAACTATCATAGTATTTGTGAAATTTGGTGAAAAGTTATGTAGTAAAAGATACGATACAATTGATCTAAAAACACGTTATTTGAACTCTTCAAAGCGTTAAAATCTTGTTTTGAATCGAAAAACAAACTATCTTTGTGTTTGTGAAATTTGGTGAAAAGTTATGTAGTAAAAGATACGATACAAATGATCTTAAAACACGTTATTTGAACTCCTCAAAGCGTTAAAATCTTGTTTTGAATCGAAAAACAAACTTTCTTAGTGTTTGTGAAATTTGGTGAAAAGTTACGTAGTAAAAGATACGATACAAATGATCTAAAAACACGTTATTTGAACTCCTCAAAGCGTTAAAATCTTGTTTTGAATCGAAAAACAAACTTACTTAGTGTTTGTGAAATTTGGTGAAAAGTTATGTACTAAAAGATACGATAGAAATGATCTAAAAACACGTTATTTGAACTCCTCAAAGCATTCAAATCTTGTTTTGAATCGAAAAACAAACTTTCTTAGTGTTTGTGAAATTTGGTGAAAAGTTATGTACTAAAAGATACGACACAAATGATCTAAAAACACGTTATTTGAACTCCTCAAAGCGTTAAAATCTTGTTTTGAATCGAAAAACAAACTTTCTTAGTGTTTGTGAAATTTGGTGAAAAGTTATGTAGTAAAAGATACGATACAAATGATCTAAAAACACGTTATTTGAACTCCTCAAAGCGTTAAAATCTTGTTTTGAATCGAAAAACAAACTATTTTAGTGTTTGTGAAATTTGGTGAAAAGTTATGTACTAAAAGAAACGATACAAATGATCTTAAAACACGTTATTTGAACACCTGAAAGCGTTCAAATCTTGTTTTGAATCGAAAAACAAAACTTCTTAGTGTTTGTGAAATTTGGTGAAAAGTTATGTAGTAAAATATACGATACAAATGATCTTACAACACGTTATTTGAACTCTTCAAAGCGTTCAAATCTTGTTTTGAATCGAAAAACAAACTATCTTAGTGTTTGTGAAATTTGGTGAAAAGTTATGTACTAAAAGATACGATAGAAATGATCTAAAAACACGTTATTTGAACTCCTCAAAGCATTCAAATCTTGTTTTGAATCGAAAAACAAACTTTCTTAGTGTTTGTGAAATTTGGTGAAAAGTTATGTACTAAAATATACGATACAAATGATCTTAAAACACGTTATTTGTACTCCTCAAAGCGTTCAAATCTTGTTTTGAATCGAAAAACAAACTTGCTTAGTGTTTGTGAAATTTGGTGAAAAGTTATGTACTAAAAGATACGACACAAATGATCTAAAAACACGTTATTTGAACTCCTCAAAGCGTTAAAATCTTGTTTTGAATCGAAAAACAAACTTTCTTAGTGTTTGTGAAATTTGGTGAAAAGTTACGTAGTAAAAGATACGATACAAATGATCTAAAAACACGTTATTTGAACTCCTCAAAGCGTTAAAATCTTGTTTTGAATCGAAAAACAAACTTACTTAGTGTTTGTGAAATTTGGTGAAAAGTTATGTACTAAAAGATACGATAGAAATGATCTAAAAACACGTTATTTGAACTCCTCAAAGCATTCAAATCTTGTTTTGAATCGAAAAACAAACTTTCTTAGTGTTTGTGAAATTTGGTGAAAAGTTATGTACTAAAAGATACGATACAAATGATCTTAAAACACGTTATTTGTACTCCTCAAAGTGTTAAAATCTTCTTTTGAATCGAAAAACAAACTTTCTTAGTGTTTGTGAAATTTGGTGAAAAGTTACGTAGTAAAAGATACGATTCAAATTATGTAAAAACACGTTATTTGAACTCCTCAAAGCGTTAAAATCTTGATTTGAATCGAAAAACAAACTTTCTTAGTGTTTGTGAAATTTGGTGAAAAGTTATGTAGTAAAAGATACGATACAAATGATCTAAAAACACATTATTTGAACTCCTCAAAGCGTTAAAATCTTGTTTTGAATCGAAAAACAAACTTTCTTAGTGTTTGTGAAATTTGGTGAAAAGTTATGTAGTAAAAGATACGACACAAATGATCTAAAAACACGTTATTTGAACTCTTGAAAGCGTTAAAATCTTGGTTTGAATCGAAAAACAAACTTTCTTAGTGTTTGTGAAATTTGGTGAAAAGTTATGTAGTAAAAGATACGATACAAATGATCTAAAAACACGTTATTCGAACTCCTCAAAGCGTTAAAATCTTGTTTTGACTCGAAAAACAAACTATCTTAGTGTTTGTGAAATTTGGTGAAAAGTTATGTACTAAAAGATACGACACAAATGATCTTAAAACACGTTATTTGAACACCTGAAAGCGTTCAAATCTTGTTTTGAATCGAAAAACAAAACTTCTTAGTGTTTGTGAAATGTGGTGAAAAGTTATGTAGTAAAATATACGATACAAATGATCTTAAAACACGTTATTTGAACTCTTCAAAGCGTTCAAATCTTGTTTTGAATCGAAAAACAAACTATCTTAGTGTTTCTGAAATTTTGTGAAAAGTTATGTACTAAAAGATACGATACAAATGATCTTAAAACACGTTATTTGAACTCCTCAAAGCGTTCAAATCTTGTTTTGAATCGAAAAACAAAACTTCTTAGTGTTTGTGAAATATGGTGAAAAGTTATGTACTAAAAGATACGATTGAAATGATGTAAAAACACGTTATTTGAACTCCTCAAAGCATTCAAATCTTGTTTTGAATCGAAAAACAAACTTTCTTAGTGTTTGTGAAATTTGGTGAAAAGTTATGTACTAAAAGATACGACACAAATGATCTAAAAACACGTTATTTGAACTCCTCAAAGCGTTAAAATCTTGTTTTGAATCGAAAAACAAACTATCTTAGTGTTTGTGAAATTTGGTGAAAAGTTATGTACTAAAAGATACGATACAAATGATTTTAAAACACGTTATTTGAACTCCTGAAAGCGTTAAAATCTTGTTTTGAATCGAAAAACAAAACTTCTTAGTGTTTGTGAAATTTGGTGAAAAGCTATGTAGTAAAAGATACGATACAAATGATCTTAAAACACGTTATTTGAACTCCTCAAAGCGTTAAAATCTTGTTTTGTATCGAAAAACAAACTATCTTAGTGTTTGTGAAATTTGGTGAAAAGTTATGTACTAAAAGATACGATACAAATGATCTTAAAACACGTTATTTGAACTCCTCAAAGCGTTCAAACCTTGTTTTGAATCGAAAACAAACTATCTTAGTGTTTGTGAAATTTGGTGAACAGTTATGTAGTAAAAGATACGATACAAATGATCTTAAAACACGTTATTTGAACTCCTCAAAGCGTTAAAATCTTGTTTTGAATCAAAAAACAAACTATCATAGTATTTGTGAAATTTGGTGAAAAGTTATGTAGTAAAAGATACGATACAATTGATCTAAAAACACGTTATTTGAACTCCTCAAAGCGTTAAAATGTTGTTTTGAATCGAAAAACAAACTATCTTTGTGTTTGTGAAATTTGGTGAAAAGTTATGTAGTAAAAGATACGATACAAATGATCTTAAAACACGTTATTTGAACTCCTCAAAGCGTTAAAATCTTGTTTTGAATCGAAAAACAAACTTTCTTAGTGTTTGTGAAATTTGGTGAAAAGTTACGTAGTAAAAGATACGATACAAATGATCTAAAAACACGTTATTTGAACTCCTCAAAGCGTTAAAATCTTGTTTTGAATCGAAAAACAAACTTACTTAGTGTTTGTGAAATTTGGTGAAAAGTTATGTACTAAAAGATACGATAGAAATGATCTAAAAACACGTTATTTGAACTCCTCAAAGCATTCAAATCTTGTTTTGAATCGAAAAACAAACTTTCTTAGTGTTTGTGAAATTTGGTGAAAAGTTATGTACTAAAAGATATGACACAAATGATCTAAAAACACGTTATTTGAACTCCTCAAAGCGTTAAAATCTTGTTTTGAATCGAAAAACAAAATTTCTTAGTGTTTGTGAAATTTGGTGAAAAGTTATGTAGTAAAAGATACGATACAAATGATCTAAAAACACGTTATTTGAACTCCTCAAAGCGTTAAAATCTTGTTTTGAATCGAAAAACAAACTATTTTAGTGTTTGTGAAATTTGGTGAAAAGTTATGTACTAAAAGATACGATACAAATGATCTTAAAACACGTTATTTGAACACCTGAAAGCGTTCAAATCTTGTTTTGAATCGAAAAACAAAACTTCTTAGTGTTTGTGAAATTTGGTGAAAAGTTATGTAGTAAAATATACGATACAAATGATCTTAAAACACGTTATTTGAACTCTTCAAAGCGTTCAAATCTTGTTTTGAATCGAAAAACAAACTATCTTAGTGTTTCTGAAATTTTGTGAAAAGTTATGTACTAAAAGATACGATACAAATGATCTTAAAACACGTTATTTGAACTCCTCAAAGCGTTCAAATCTTGTTTTGAATCGAAAAACAAAACTTCTTAGTGTTTGTGAAATTTGGTGAAAAGTTATGTACTAAAAGATACGATTGAAATGATCTAAAAACACGTTATTTGAACTCCTCAAAGCATTCAAATCTTGTTTTGAATCGAAAAACAAACTTTCTTAGTGTTTGTGAAATTTGGTGAAAAGTTATGTACTAAAAAGATACGATACAAATGATCTTAAAACACGTTATTTGAACTCCTCAAAGCGTTAAAATCTTGTTTTGAATCGAAAAACAAACTATCTTAGTGTTTGTGAAATTTGGTGAAAAGTTATGTACTAAAAGATACGATTGAAATGATCTAAAAACACGTTATTTGAACTCCTCAAAGCGTTAAAATCTTGTTTTGAATCGAAAAACAAACTTTCTTAGTGTTTGTGAAATTTGGTGAAAAGTTATGTAGTAAAAGATACGATACAAATGATCTAAAACCACGTTATTTGAACTCCTGAAAGCGTTAAAATCTTGGTTTGAATCGAAAAACAAACTTTCTTAGTGTTTGTGAAATTTGGTGAAAAGTTATGTAGTAAAAGATACGATACTAATGATCTAAAAACACGTTATTTGAACTCCTCAAAGCGTTAAAATCTTGTTTTGAATCGAAAAACAAACTATCTTAGTGTTTGTGAAATTTGGTGAAAAGTTGTGTACTAAAAGATACGATACAAATGATCTTAAAACACGTTATTTGAACACCTGAAAGCGTTCAAATCTTGTTTTGAATCGTAAAACAAAACTTCTTAGTGTTTGTGAAATTTGGTGAAAAGTTATGTAGTAAAATATACGATATAAATGATCTTAAAACACGTTATTTGAACTCTTCAAAGCGTTCAAATCTTGTTTTGAATCGAAAAACAAACTATCTTAGTGTTTCTGAAATTTGGTGAAAAGTCATGTACTAAAAGATACTATACAAATGATCTTAAAACACGTTATTTGAACTCCTCAAAGCGTTCAAATCTTGTTTTGAATCGAAAAACAAACTATCTTAGTGTTTGTGAAATTTGGTGAAAAGTTATGTACTAAAAGATACGATACAAATGATCTTAAAACACGTTATTTGAACTCCTCAAAGCGTTAAAATCTTGTTTTGAATCGAAAAACAAACTTTCTTAGTGTTTGTGAAATTTGGTGAAACGTTATGTAGTAAAAGATACGATACAAATGATCTAAAAACACGTTATTTGAACTCCTCAAAGCGTTAAAATCATGTTTTGAATCGAAAAACAAACTTACTTAGTGGTTGTGAAATTTGGTGAAAAGTTATGTAGTAAAAGATACGATAGAAATGATCTAAAAACACGTTATTTGAACTCCTCAAAGCATTCAAATCTTGTTTTGAATCGAAAAACAAACTTTCTTAGTGTTTGTGAAATTTGGTGAAAAGTTATGTACTAAAATATACGATACAAATGATCTTAAAACACGTTATTTGTACTCCTCAAAGCGTTCAAATCTTGTTTTGAATCGAAAAACAAACTTGCTTAGTGTTTGTGAAATTTGGTGAAAAGTTATGTACTAAAAGATACGACACAAATGATCTAAAAACACGTTATTTGAACTCCTCAAAGCGTTAAAATCTTGTTTTGAATCGAAAAACAAACTTTCTTAGTGTTTGTGAAATTTGGTGAAAATTTACGTAGTAAAAGATACGATACAAATGATCTAAAAACACGTTATTTGAACTCCTCAAAGCGTTAAAATCTTGTTTTGAATCGAAAAACAAACTTACTTAGTGTTTGTGAAATTTGGTGAAAAGTTATGTACTAAAAGATACGATAGAAATGATCTAAAAACACGTTATTTGAACTCCTCAAAGCATTCAAATCTTGTTTTGAATCGAAAAACAAACTTTCTTAGTGTTTGTGAAATTTGGTGAAAAGTTATGTACTAAAAGATACGATACAAATGATCTTAAAACACGTTATTTGTACTCCTCAAAGCGTTAAAATCTTCTTTTGAATCGAAAAACAAACTTTCTTAGTGTTTGTGAAATTTGGTGAAAAGTTACGTAGTAAAAGATACGATTCAAATTATGTAAAAACACGTTATTTGAACTCCTCAAAGCGTTAAAATCTTGATTTGAATCGAAAAACAAACTTTCTTAGTGTTTGTGAAATTTGGTGAAAAGTTATGTAGTAAAAGATACGATACAAATGATCTAAAAACACATTATTTGAACTCCTCAAAGCGTTAAAATCTTGTTTTGAATCGAAAAACAAACTTTCTTAGTGTTTGTGAAATTTGGTGAAAAGTTATGTAGTAAAAGATACGACACAAATGATCTAAAAACACGTTATTTGAACTCTTGAAAGCGTTAAAATCTTGGTTTGAATCGAAAAACAAACTTTCTTAGTGTTTGTGAAATTTGGTGAAAAGTTATGTAGTAAAAGATACGATACAAATGATCTAAAAACACGTTATTCGAACTCCTCAAAGCGTTAAAATCTTGTTTTGACTCGAAAAACAAACTATCTTAGTGTTTGTGAAATTTGGTGAAAAGTTATGTACTAAAAGATACGACACAAATGATCTTAAAACACGTTATTTGAACACCTGAAAGCGTTCAAATCTTGTTTTGAATCGAAAAACAAAACTTCTTAGTGTTTGTGAAATGTGGTGAAAAGTTATGTAGTAAAATATACGATACAAATGATCTTAAAACACGTTATTTGAACTCTTCAAAGCGTTCAAATCTTGTTTTGAATCGAAAAACAAACTATCTTAGTGTTTCTGAAATTTTGTGAAAAGTTATGTACTAAAAGATACGATACAAATGATCTTAAAACACGTTATTTGACCTCCTCAAAGCGTTCAAATCTTGTTTTGAATCGAAAAACAAAACTTCTTAGTGTTTGTGAAATTTGGTGAAAAGTTATGTACTAAAAGATACGATTGAAATGATCTAAAAACACGTTATTTGAACTCCTCAAAGCATTCAAATCTTGTTTTGAATCGAAAAACAAACTTTCTTAGTGTTTGTGAAATTTGGTGAAAAGTTATGTACTAAAAGATACGACACAAATGATCTAAAAACACGTTATTTGAACTCCTCAAAGCGTTAAAATCTTGTTTTGAATCGAAAAACAAACTATCTTAGTGTTTGTGAAATTTGGTGAAAAGTTATGTACTAAAAGATACGATACAAATGATTTTAAAACACGTTATTTGAACTCCTGAAAGCGTTAAAATCTTGTTTTGAATCGAAAAACAAAACTTCTTAGTGTTTGTGAAATTTGGTGAAAACTTATGTAGTAAAATATACGATACAAATGATCTTAAAACACGTTATTTGAACTCCTCAAAGCGTTCAAATCTTGTTTTGAATCTAAAAACAAACTATCTTAGTGTTTGTGAAATTTGGTGAAAAGTTATGTAGTAAAAGATACGATACAAGTGATCTAAAAACACGTTATTTGAACTCCTCAAAGCGTTAAAATCTTGTTTTGAATCGAAAAACAAACTATCTTCGCGTTTGTCAAATTTGGTGAAAAGTTATGTACTAAAAGATACGATTGAAATGATCTAAAAACACGTTATTTGAACTCCTCAAAGCATTCAAATCTTGTTTTGAATCGAAAAACAAACTTTCTTAGTGTTTGTGAAATTTGGTGAAAAGTTATGTACTAAAAGATACGACACAAATGATCTAAAAACACGTTATTTGAACTCCTCAAAGCGTTAAAATCTTGTTTTGAATCGAAAAACAAACTTTCTTAGTGTTTGTGAAATTTGGTGAAAAGTTATGTAGTAAAAGATACGATACAAATGATCTAAAAACACGTTATTTGAACTCCTCAAAGCGTTAAAATCTTGTTTTGAATCGAAAAACAAACTATTTTAGTGTTTGTGAAATTTGGTGAAAAGTTATGTACTAAAAGATACGATACAAATGATCTTAAAACACGTTATTTGAACACCTGAAAGCGTTCAAATCTTGTTTTGAATCGAAAAACAAAACTTTTAGTGTTTGTGAAATTTGGTGAAAAGTTATGTAGTAAAATATACGATACAAATGATCTTAAAACACGTTATTTGAACTCTTCAAAGCGTTCAAATCTTGTTTTGAATCGAAAAACAAACTATCTTAGTGTTTCTGAAATTTTGTGAAAAGTTATGTACTAAAAGATACGATACAAATGATCTTAAAACACGTTATTTGAACTCCTCAAAGCGTTCAAATCTTGTTTTGAATCGAAAAACAAAACTTCTTAGTGTTTGTGAAATTTGGTGAAAAGTTATGTACTAAAAGATACGATTGAAATGATCTAAAAACACGTTATTTGAACTCCTCAAAGCATTCAAATCTTGTTTTGAATCGAAAAACAAACTTTCTTAGTGTTTGTGAAATTTGGTGAAAACTTATGTACTAAAAAGATACGATACAAATGATCTTAAAACACGTTATTTGAACTCCTCAAAGCGTTAAAATCTTGTTTTGAATCGAAAAACAAACTATCTTAGTGTTTGTGAAATTTGGTGAAAAGTTATGTACTAAAAGATACGATTGAAATGATCTAAAAACACGTTATTTGAACTCCTCAAAGCGTTAAAATCTTGTTTTGAATCGAAAAACAAACTTTCTTAGTGTTTGTGAAATTTGGTGAAAAGTTATGTAGTAAAAGATACGATACAAATGATCTAAAACCACGTTATTTGAACTCCTGAAAGCGTTAAAATCTTGGTTTGAATCGAAAAACAAACTTTCTTAGTGTTTGTGAAATTTGGTGAAAAGTTATGTAGTAAAAGATACGATACTAATGATCTAAAAACACGTTATTTGAACTCCTCAAAGCGTTAAAATCTTGTTTTGAATCGAAAAACAAACTATCTTAGTGTTTGTGAAATTTGGTGAAAAGTTGTGTACTAAAAGATACGATACAAATGATCTTAAAACACGTTATTTGAACACCTGAAAGCGTTCAAATCTTGTTTTGAATCGTAAAACAAAACTTCTTAGTGTTTGTGAAATTTGGTGAAAAGTTATGTAGTAAAATATACTATATAAATGATCTTAAAACACGTTATTTGAACTCTTCAAAGCGTTCAAATCTTGTTTTGAATCGAAAAACAAACTATCTTAGTGTTTCTGAAATTTGGTGAAAAGTTATGTACTAAAAGATACTATACAAATGATCTTAAAACACGTTATTTGAACTCCTCAAAGCGTTCAAATCTTGTTTTGAATCGAAAAACAAACTATCTTAGTGTTTGTGAAATTTGGTGAAAAGTTATGTACTAAAAGATACGATACAAATGATCTTAAAACACGTTATTTGAACTCCTCAAAGCGTTAAAATCTTGTTTTGAATCGAAAAACAAACTTTCTTAGTGTTTGTGAAATTTGGTGAAAAGTTATGTAGTAAAAGATACGATACAAATGATCTAAAAACACGTTATTTGAACTCCTCAAAGCGTTAAAATCATGTTTTGAATCGAAAAACAAACTTACTTAGTGGTTGTGAAATTTGGTGAAAAGTTATGTAGTAAAAGATACGATAGAAATGATCTAAAAACACGTTATTTGAACTCCTCAAAGCATTCAAATCTTGTTTTGAATCGAAAAACAAACTTTCTTAGTGTTTGTGAAATTTGGTGAAAAGTTATGTACTAAAATATACGATACAAATGATCTTAAAACACGTTATTTGTACTCCTCAAAGCGTTCAAATCTTGTTTTGAATCGAAAAACAAACTTGCTTAGTGTTTGTGAAATTTGGTGAAAAGTTATGTACTAAAAGATACGACACAAATGATCTAAAAACACGTTATTTGAACTCCTCAAAGCGTTAAAATCTTGTTTTGAATCGAAAAACAAACTTTCTTAGTGTTTGTGAAATTTGGTGAAAATTTACGTAGTAAAAGATACGATACAAATGATCTCAAAACACGTTATTTGAACTCCTCAAAGCGTTAAAATCTTGTTTTGAATCGAAAAACAAACTTACTTAGTGTTTGTGAAATTTGGTGAAAAGTTATGTACTAAAAGATACGATAGAAATGATCTAAAAACACGTTATTTGAACTCCTCAAAGCATTCAAATCTTGTTTTGAATCGAAAAACAAACTTTCTTAGTGTTTGTGAAATTTGGTGAAAAGTTATGTACTAAAAGATACGATACAAATGATCTTAAAACACGTTATTTGTACTCCTCAAAGCGTTAAAATCTTCTTTTGAATCGAAAAACAAACTTTCTTAGTGTTTGTGAAATTTGGTGAAAAGTTACGTAGTAAAAGATACGATTCAAATTATGTAAAAACACGTTATTTGAACTCCTCAAAGCGTTAAAATCTTGATTTGAATCGAAAAACAAACTTTCTTAGTGTTTGTTAAATTTGGTGAAAAGTTATGTAGTAAAAGATACGATACAAATGATCTAAAAACACATTATTTGAACTCCTCAAAGTGTTAAAATCTTGTTTTGAATCGAAAAACAAACTTTCTTAGTGTTTGTGAAATTTGGTGAAAAGTTATGTAGTAAAAGATACGACACAAATGATCTAAAAACACGTTATTTGAACTCTTGAAAGCGTTAAAATCTTGGTTTGAATCGAAAAACAAACTTTCTTAGTGTTTGTGAAATTTGGTGAAAAGTTATGTAGTAAAAGATACGATACAAATGATCTAAAAACACGTTATTCGAACTCCTCAAAGCGTTAAAATCTTGTTTTGACTCGAAAAACAAACTATCTTAGTGTTTGTGAAATTTGGTGAAAAGTTATGTACTAAAAGATACGACACAAATGATCTTAAAACACGTTATTTGAACACCTGAAAGTGTTCAAATCTTGTTTTGAATCGAAAAACAAAACTTCTTAGTGTTTGTGAAATGTGGTGAAAAGTTATGTAGTAAAATATACGATACAAATGATCTTAAAACACGTTATTTGAACTCTTCAAAGCGTTCAAATCTTGTTTTGAATCGAAAAACAAACTATCTTAGTGTTTCTGAAATTTTGTGAAAAGTTATGTACTAAAAGATACGATACAAATGATCTTAAAACACGTTATTTGACCTCCTCAAAGCGTTCAAATCTTGTTTTGAATCGAAAAACAAAACTTCTTAGTGTTTGTGAAATTTGGTGAAAAGTTATGTACTAAAAGATACGATTGAAATGATCTAAAAACACGTTATTTGAACTCCTCAAAGCATTCAAATCTTGTTTTGAATCGAAAAACAAACTTTCTTAGTGTTTGTGAAATTTGGTGAAAAGTTATGTACTAAAAGATACGACACAAATGATCTAAAAACACGTTATTTGAACTCCTCAAAGCGTTAAAATCTTGTTTTGAATCGAAAAACAAACTATCTTAGTGTTTGTGAAATTTGGTGAAAAGTTATGTACTAAAAGATACGATACAAATGATTTTAAAACACGTTATTTGAACTCCTGAAAGCGTTAAAATCTTGTTTTGAATCGAAAAACAAAACTTCTTAGTGTTTGTGAAATTTGGTGAAAACTTATGTAGTAAAATATACGATACAAATGATCTTAAAACACGTTATTTGAACTCCTCAAAGCGTTCAAATCTTGTTTTGAATCTAAAAACAAACTATCTTAGTGTTTGTGAAATTTGGTGAAAAGTTATGTAGTAAAAGATACGATACAAGTGATCTAAAAACACGTTATTTGAACTCCTCAAAGCGTTAAAATCTTGTTTTGAATCGAAAAACAAACTATCTTCGTGTTTGTGAAATTTGGTGAAAAGTTATGTACTAAAAGATACGATTGAAATGATCTAAAAACACGTTATTTGAACTCCTCAAAGCATTCAAATCTTGTTTTGAATCGAAAAACAAACTTTCTTAGTGTTTGTGAAATTTGGTGAAAAGTTATGTACTAAAAGATACGACACAAATGATCTAAAAACACGTTATTTGAACTCCTCAAAGCGTTAAAATCTTGTTTTGAATCGAAAAACAAACTTTCTTAGTGTTTGTGAAATTTGGTGAAAAGTTATGTAGTAAAAGATACGATACAAATGATCTAAAAACACGTTATTTGAACTCCTCAAAGCGTTAAAATCTTTTTTGAATCGAAAAACAAACTATTTTAGTGTTTGTGAAATTTGGTGAAAAGTTATGTACTAAAAGATACGATACAAATGATCTTAAAACACGTTATTTGAACACCTGAAAGCGTTCAAATCTTGTTTTGAATCGAAAAACAAAACTTCTTAGTGTTTGTGAAATTTGGTGAAAAGTTATGTAGTAAAATATACGATACAAATGATCTTAAAACACGTTATTTGAACTCTTCAAAGCGTTCAAATCTTGTTTTGAATCGAAAAACAAACTATCTTAGTGTTTCTGAAATTTTGTGAAAAGTTATGTACTAAAAGATACGATACATATGATCTTAAAACACGTTATTTGAACTCCTCAAAGCGTTCAAATCTTGTTTTGAATCGAAAAACAAAACTTCTTAGTGTTTGTGAAATTTGGTGAAAAGTTATGTACTAAAAGATACGATTGAAATGATCTAAAAACACGTTATTTGAACTCCTCAAAGCATTCAAATCTTGTTTTGAATCGAAAAACAAACTTTCTTAGTGTTTGTGAAATTTGGTGAAAAGTTATGTACTAAAAAGATACGATACAAATGATCTTAAAACACGTTATTTGAACTCCTCAAAGCGTTAAAATCTTGTTTTGAATCGAAAAACAAACTATCTTAGTGTTTGTGAAATTTGGTGAAAAGTTATGTACTAAAAGATACGATTGAAATGATCTAAAAACACGTTATTTGAACTCCTCAAAGCGTTAAAATCTTGTTTTGAATCGAAAAACAAACTTTCTTAGTGTTTGTGAAATTTGGTGAAAAGTTATGTAGTAAAAGATACGATACAAATGATCTAAAACCACGTTATTTGAACTCCTGAAAGCGTTAAAATCTTGGTTTGAATCGAAAAACAAACTTTCTTAGTGTTTGTGAAATTTGGTGAAAAGTTATGTAGTAAAAGATACGATACTAATGATCTAAAAACACGTTATTTGAACTCCTCAAAGCGTTAAAATCTTGTTTTGAATCGAAAAACAAACTATCTTAGTGTTTGTGAAATTTGGTGAAAAGTTGTGTACTAAAAGATACGATACAAATGATCTTAAAACACGTTATTTGAACACCTGAAAGCGTTCAAATCTTGTTTTGAATCGTAAAACAAAACTACTTAGTGTTTGTGAAATTTGGTGAAAAGTTATGTAGTAAAATATACGATATAAATGATCTTAAAACACGTTATTTGAACTCTTCAAAGCGTTCAAATCTTGTTTTGAATCGAAAAACAAACTATCTTAGTGTTTCTGAAATTTGGTGAAAAGTTATGTACTAAAAGATACTATACAAATGATCTTAAAACACGTTATTTGAACTCCTCAAAGCGTTCAAATCTTGTTTTGAATCGAAAAACAAACTATCTTAGTGTTTGTGAAATTTGGTGAAAAGTTATGTACTAAAAGATACGATACAAATGATCTTAAAACACGTTATTTGAACTCCTCAAAGCGTTAAAATCTTGTTTTGAATCGAAAAACAAACTTTCTTAGTGTTTGTGAAATTTGGTGAAAAGTTATGTAGTAAAAGATACGATACAAATGATCTAAAAACACGTTATTTGAACTCCTCAAAGCGTTAAAATCTTGTTTTGAATCGAAAAACAAACTTACTTAGTGGTTGTGAAATTTGGTGAAAAGTTATGTAGTAAAAGATACGATAGAAATGATCTAAAAACACGTTATTTGAACTCCTCAAAGCATTCAAATCTTGTTTTGAATCGAAAAACAAACTTTCTTAGTGTTTGTGAAATTTGGTGAAAAGTTATGTACTAAAATATACGATACAAATGATCTTAAAACACGTTATTTGTACTCCTCAAAGCGTTCAAATCTTGTTTTGAATCGAAAAACAAACTTGCTTAGTGTTTGTGAAATTTGGTGAAAAGTTATGTACTAAAAGATACGACACAAATGATCTAAAAACACGTTATTTGAACTCCTCAAAGCGTTAAAATCTTGTTTTGAATCGAAAAACAAACTTTCTTAGTGTTTGTGAAATTTGGTGAAAATTTACATAGTAAAAGATGCGATACAAATGATCTAAAAACACGTTATTTGAACTCCTCAAAGCGTTAAAATCTTGTTTTGAATCGAAAAACAAACTTACTTAGTGTTTGTGAAATTTGGTGAAAAGTTATGTACTAAAAGATACGATAGAAATGATCTAAAAACACGTTATTTGAAC
Organism: Luzula sylvatica; assembly: GCA_946800325.1. Lineage (NCBI taxonomy): Eukaryota > Viridiplantae > Streptophyta > Magnoliopsida > Poales > Juncaceae > Luzula > Luzula sylvatica. The sequence goes on along the minus strand of OX326957.1, from coordinate 5,794,522 downwards.
TCCTCAAAGCATTGAAATCTTGTTTTGAATCGAAAAACAAACTTTCTTAGTGTTTGTGAAATTTGGTGAAAAGTTATGTACTAAAAGATACGATACAAATGATCTTAAAACACGTTATTTGTACTCCTCAAAGCGTTAAAATCTTCTTTTGAATCGAAAAACAAACTTTCTTAGTGTTTGTGAAATTTGGTGAAAAGTTACGTAGTAAAAGATACGATTCAAATTATGTAAAAACACGTTATTTGAACTCCTCAAAGCGTTAAAATCTTGATTTGAATCGAAAAACAAACTTTCTTAGTGTTTGTGAAATTTGGTGAAAAGTTATGTAGTAAAAGATACGATACAAATGATCTAAAAACACATTATTTGAACTCCTCAAAGCGTTAAAATCTTGTTTTGAATCGAAAAACAAACTTTCTTAGTGTTTGTGAAATTTGGTGAAAAGTTATGTAGTAAAAGATACGACACAAATGATCTAAAAACACGTTATTTGAACTCTTGAAAGCGTTAAAATCTTGGTTTGAATCGAAAAACAAACTTTCTTAGTGTTTGTGAAATTTGGTGAAAAGTTATGTAGTAAAAGATACGATACAAATGATCTAAAAACACGTTATTCGAACTCCTCAAAGCGTTAAAATCTTGTTTTGACTCGAAAAACAAACTATCTTAGTGTTTCTGAAATTTTGTGAAAAGTTATGTACTAAAAGATACGATACAAATGATCTTAAAACACGTTATTTGACCTCCTCAAAGCGTTCAAATCTTGTTTTGAATCGAAAAACAAAACTTCTTAGTGTTTGTGAAATTTGGTGAAAAGTTATGTACTAAAAGATACGATTGAAATGATCTAAAAACACGTTATTTGAACTCCTCAAAGCATTCAAATCTTGTTTTGAATCGAAAAACAAACTTTCTTAGTGTTTGTGAAATTTGGTGAAAAGTTATGTACTAAAAGATACGACACAAATGATCTAAAAACACGTTATTTGAACTCCTCAAAGCGTTAAAATCTTGTTTTGAATCGAAAAACAAACTATCTTAGTGTTTGTGAAATTTGGTGAAAAGTTATGTACTAAAAGATACGATACAAATGATTTTAAAACACGTTATTTGAACTCCTGAAAGCGTTAAAATCTTGTTTTGAATCGAAAAACAAAACTTCTTAGTGTTTGTGAAATTTGGTGAAAACTTATGTAGTAAAATATACGATACAAATGATCTTAAAACACGTTATTTGAACTCCTCAAAGCGTTCAAATCTTGTTTTGAATCTAAAAACAAACTATCTTAGTGTTTGTGAAATTTGGTGAAAAGTTATGTAGTAAAAGATACGATACAAGTGATCTAAAAACACGTTATTTGAACTCCTCAAAGCGTTAAAATCTTGTTTTGAATCGAAAAACAAACTATCTTCGTGTTTGTGAAATTTGGTGAAAAGTTATGTACTAAAAGATACGATTGAAATGATCTAAAAACACGTTATTTGAACTCCTCAAAGCATTCAAATCTTGTTTTGAATCGAAAAACAAACTTTCTTAGTGTTTGTGAAATTTGGTGAAAAGTTATGTACTAAAAGATACGACACAAATGATCTAAAAACACGTTATTTGAACTCCTCAAAGCGTTAAAATCTTGTTTTGAATCGAAAAACAAACTTTCTTAGTGTTTGTGAAATTTGGTGAAAAGTTATGTAGTAAAAGATACGATACAAATGATCTAAAAACACGTTATTTGAACTCCTCAAAGCGTTAAAATCTTGTTTTGAATCGAAAAACAAACTATTTTAGTGTTTGTGAAATTTGGTGAAAAGTTATGTACTAAAAGATACGATACAAATGATCTTAAAACACGTTATTTGAACACCTGAAAGCGTTCAAATCTTGTTTTGAATCGAAAAACAAAACTTCTTAGTGTTTGTGAAATTTGGTGAAAAGTTATGTAGTAAAATATACGATACAAATGATCTTAAAACACGTTATTTGAACTCTTCAAAGCGTTCAAATCTTGTTTTGAATCGAAAAACAAACTATCTTAGTGTTTCTGAAATTTTGTGAAAAGTTATGTACTAAAAGATACGATACATATGATCTTAAAACACGTTATTTGAACTCCTCAAAGCGTTCAAATCTTGTTTTGAATCGAAAAACAAAACTTCTTAGTGTTTGTGAAATTTGGTGAAAAGTTATGTACTAAAAGATACGATTGAAATGATCTAAAAACACGTTATTTGAACTCCTCAAAGCATTCAAATCTTGTTTTGAATCGAAAAACAAACTTTCTTAGTGTTTGTGAAATTTGGTGAAAAGTTATGTACTAAAAAGATACGATACAAATGATCTTAAAACACGTTATTTGAACTCCTCAAAGCGTTAAAATCTTGTTTTGAATCGAAAAACAAACTATCTTAGTGTTTGTGAAATTTGGTGAAAAGTTATGTACTAAAAGATACGATTGAAATGATCTAAAAACACGTTATTTGAACTCCTCAAAGCGTTAAAATCTTGTTTTGAATCGAAAAACAAACTTTCTTAGTGTTTGTGAAATTTGGTGAAAAGTTATGTAGTAAAAGATACGATACAAATGATCTAAAACCACGTTATTTGAACTCCTGAAAGCGTTAAAATCTTGGTTTGAATCGAAAAACAAACTTTCTTAGTGTTTGTGAAATTTGGTGAAAAGTTATGTAGTAAAAGATACGATACTAATGATCTAAAAACACGTTATTTGAACTCCTCAAAGCGTTAAAATCTTGTTTTGAATCGAAAAACAAACTATCTTAGTGTTTGTGAAATTTGGTGAAAAGTTGTGTACTAAAAGATACGATACAAATGATCTTAAAACACGTTATTTGAACTCCTCAAAGCGTTAAAATCTTGTTTTGAATCGAAAAACAAACTATTTTAGTGTTTGTGAAATTTGGTGAAAAGTTATGTACTAAAAGATACGATACAAATGATCTTAAAACACGTTATTTGAACACCTGAAAGCGTTCAAATCTTGTTTTGAATCGAAAAACAAAACTTCTTAGTGTTTGTGAAATTTGGTGAAAAGTTATGTAGTAAAATATACGATACAAATGATCTTAAAACACGTTATTTGAACTCTTCAAAGCGTTCAAATCTTGTTTTGAATCGAAAAACAAACTATCTTAGTGTTTCTGAAATTTTGTGAAAAGTTATGTACTAAAAGATACGATACATATGATCTTAAAACACGTTATTTGAACTCCTCAAAGCGTTCAAATCTTGTTTTGAATCGAAAAACAAAACTTCTTAGTGTTTGTGAAATTTGGTGAAAAGTTATGTACTAAAAGATACGATTGAAATGATCTAAAAACACGTTATTTGAACTCCTCAAAGCATTCAAATCTTGTTTTGAATCGAAAAACAAACTTTCTTAGTGTTTGTGAAATTTGGTGAAAAGTTATGTACTAAAAAGATACGATACAAATGATCTTAAAACACGTTATTTGAACTCCTCAAAGCGTTAAAATCTTGTTTTGAATCGAAAAACAAACTATCTTAGTGTTTGTGAAATTTGGTGAAAAGTTATGTACTAAAAGATACGATTGAAATGATCTAAAAACACGTTATTTGAACTCCTCAAAGCGTTAAAATCTTGTTTTGAATCGAAAAACAAACTTTCTTAGTGTTTGTGAAATTTGGTGAAAAGTTATGTAGTAAAAGATACGATACAAATGATCTAAAACCACGTTATTTGAACTCCTGAAAGCGTTAAAATCTTGGTTTGAATCGAAAAACAAACTTTCTTAGTGTTTGTGAAATTTGGTGAAAAGTTATGTAGTAAAAGATACGATACTAATGATCTAAAAACACGTTATTTGAACTCCTCAAAGCGTTAAAATCTTGTTTTGAATCGAAAAACAAACTATCTTAGTGTTTGTGAAATTTGGTGAAAAGTTGTGTACTAAAAGATACGATACAAATGATCTTAAAACACGTTATTTGAACACCTGAAAGCGTTCAAATCTTGTTTTGAATCGTAAAACAAAACTACTTAGTGTTTGTGAAATTTGGTGAAAAGTTATGTAGTAAAATATACGATATAAATGATCTTAAAACACGTTATTTGAACTCTTCAAAGCGTTCAAATCTTGTTTTGAATCGAAAAACAAACTATCTTAGTGTTTCTGAAATTTGGTGAAAAGTTATGTACTAAAAGATACTATACAAATGATCTTAAAACACGTTATTTGAACTCCTCAAAGCGTTCAAATCTTGTTTTGAATCGAAAAACAAACTATCTTAGTGTTTGTGAAATTTGGTGAAAAGTTATGTACTAAAAGATACGATACAAATGATCTTAAAACACGTTATTTGAACTCCTCAAAGCGTTAAAATCTTGTTTTGAATCGAAAAACAAACTTTCTTAGTGTTTGTGAAATTTGGTGAAAAGTTATGTAGTAAAAGATACGATACAAATGATCTAAAAACACGTTATTTGAACTCCTCAAAGCGTTAAAATCTTGTTTTGAATCGAAAAACAAACTTACTTAGTGGTTGTGAAATTTGGTGAAAAGTTATGTAGTAAAAGATACGATAGAAATGATCTAAAAACACGTTATTTGAACTCCTCAAAGCATTCAAATCTTGTTTTGAATCGAAAAACAAACTTTCTTAGTGTTTGTGAAATTTGGTGAAAAGTTATGTACTAAAATATACGATACAAATGATCTTAAAACACGTTATTTGTACTCCTCAAAGCGTTCAAATCTTGTTTTGAATCGAAAAACAAACTTGCTTAGTGTTTGTGAAATTTGGTGAAAAGTTATGTACTAAAAGATACGACACAAATGATCTAAAAACACGTTATTTGAACTCCTCAAAGCGTTAAAATCTTGTTTTGAATCGAAAAACAAACTTTCTTAGTGTTTGTGAAATTTGGTGAAAATTTACATAGTAAAAGATGCGATACAAATGATCTAAAAACACGTTATTTGAACTCCTCAAAGCGTTAAAATCTTGTTTTGAATCGAAAAACAAACTTACTTAGTGTTTGTGAAATTTGGTGAAAAGTTATGTACTAAAAGATACGATAGAAATGATCTAAAAACACGTTATTTGAACTCCTCAAAGCATTGAAATCTTGTTTTGAATCGAAAAACAAACTTTCTTAGTGTTTGTGAAATTTGGTGAAAAGTTATGTACTAAAAGATACGATACAAATGATCTTAAAACACGTTATTTGTACTCCTCAAAGCGTTAAAATCTTCTTTTGAATCGAAAAACAAACTTTCTTAGTGTTTGTGAAATTTGGTGAAAAGTTACGTAGTAAAAGATACGATTCAAATTATGTAAAAACACGTTATTTGAACTCCTCAAAGCGTTAAAATCTTGATTTGAATCGAAAAACAAACTTTCTTAGTGTTTGTGAAATTTGGTGAAAAGTTATGTAGTAAAAGATACGATACAAATGATCTAAAAACACATTATTTGAACTCCTCAAAGCGTTAAAATCTTGTTTTGAATCGAAAAACAAACTTTCTTAGTGTTTGTGAAATTTGGTGAAAAGTTATGTAGTAAAAGATACGACACAAATGATCTAAAAACACGTTATTTGAACTCTTGAAAGCGTTAAAATCTTGGTTTGAATCGAAAAACAAACTTTCTTAGTGTTTGTGAAATTTGGTGAAAAGTTATGTAGTAAAAGATACGATACAAATGATCTAAAAACACGTTATTCGAACTCCTCAAAGCGTTAAAATCTTGTTTTGACTCGAAAAACAAACTATCTTAGTGTTTGTGAAATTTGGTGAAAAGTTATGTACTAAAAGATACGACACAAATGATCTTAAAACACGTTATTTGAACACCTGAAAGCGTTCAAATCTTGTTTTGAATCGAAAAACAAAACTTCTTAGTGTTTGTGAAATGTGGTGAAAAGTTATGTAGTAAAATATACGATACAAATGATCTTAAAACACGTTATTTGAACTCTTCAAAGCGTTCAAATCTTGTTTTGAATCGAAAAACAAACTATCTTAGTGTTTCTGAAATTTTGTGAAAAGTTATGTACTAAAAGATACGATACAAATGATCTTAAAACACGTTATTTGACCTCCTCAAAGCGTTCAAATCTTGTTTTGAATCGAAAAACAAAACTTCTTAGTGTTTGTGAAATTTGGTGAAAAGTTATGTACTAAAAGATACGATTGAAATGATCTAAAAACACGTTATTTGAACTCCTCAAAGCATTCAAATCTTGTTTTGAATCGAAAAACAAACTTTCTTAGTGTTTGTGAAATTTGGTGAAAAGTTATGTACTAAAAGATACGACACAAATGATCTAAAAACACGTTATTTGAACTCCTCAAAGCGTTAAAATCTTGTTTTGAATCGAAAAACAAACTATCTTAGTGTTTGTGAAATTTGGTGAAAAGTTATGTACTAAAAGATACGATACAAATGATTTTAAAACACGTTATTTGAACTCCTGAAAGCGTTAAAATCTTGTTTTGAATCGAAAAACAAAACTTCTTAGTGTTTGTGAAATTTGGTGAAAAGTTATGTAGTAAAATATACGATACAAATGATCTTAAAACACGTTATTTGAACTCCTCAAAGCGTTCAAATCTTGTTTTGAATCTAAAAACAAACTATCTTAGTGTTTGTGAAATTTGGTGAAAAGTTATGTAGTAAAAGATACGATACAAGTGATCTAAAAACACGTTATTTGAACTCCTCAAAGCGTTAAAATCTTGTTTTGAATCGAAAAACAAACTATCTTCGTGTTTGTGAAATTTGGTGAAAAGTTATGTACTAAAAGATACGATTGAAATGATCTAAAAACACGTTATTTGAACTCCTCAAAGCATTCAAATCTTGTTTTGAATCGAAAAACAAACTTTCTTAGTGTTTGTGAAATTTGGTGAAAAGTTATGTAGTAAAAGATACGATACAAATGATCTAAAAACACGTTATTTGAACTCCTCAAAGCGTTAAAATCTGGTTTTGAATCGAAAAACAAACTTTCTTAGTGTTTGTGAAATTTGGTGAAAAGTTATGTAGTAAAAGATACGATACAAATGATCTAAAAACACATTATTTCAACTCCTCAAAGCGTTAAAATCTTGTTTTGAATCGAAAAACAAACTTTCTTAGTGTTTGTGAAATTTGGTGAAAAGTTATGTAGTAAAAGGTACGATACAAATGATCTAAAAACACGTTATTTGAACTCCTCAAAGCGTTAAAATCTTGTTTTGAATCGAAAAACAAACTATCTTAGTGTTTGTGAAATTTGGTGAAAAGTTATGTACTAAAAGATACGATACAAATGATTTTAAAACACGTTATTTGAACTCCTGAAAGCGTTCAAATCTTGTTTTGAATCGAAAAACAAAACTTCTTAGTGTTTGTGAAATTTGGTGAAAAGTTATGTAGTAAAATATACGATACAAATGATCTTAAAACACGTTATTTGAACTCCTCAAAGCGTTCAAATCTTGTTTTGAATCGAAAAACAAACTATCTTAGTGTTTGTGAAATTTGGTGAAAAGTTATGTACTAAAAGATACGATACAAATGATCTTAAAACACGTTATTTGAACTCCTCAAAGCGTTCAAACCTTGTTTTGAATCGAAAAACAAACTATCATAGTGTTTGTGAAATTTGGTGAAAAGTTATGTAGTAAAAGATACGATACAATTGATCAAAAAACACGTTATTTGAACTCCTCAAAGCGTTAAAATCTTGTTTTGAATCGAAAAACAAACTATCTTTGTGTTTGTGAAATTTGGTGAAAAGTTATGTACTAAAAGATACGATACAAATGATCTTAAAACACGTTATTTGAACTCCTCAAAGCGTTCAAACCTTGTTTTGAATCGAAAAACAAACTATCATAGTGTTTGTGAAATTTGGTGAAAAGTTATGTAGTAAAAGATACGATACAATTGATCTAAAAACACGTTATTTGAACTCCTCAAAGCGTTAAAATCTTGTTTTGAATCGAAAAACAAACTATCTTTGTGTTTGTGAAATTTGGTGAAAAGTTATGTAGTAAAAGATACGATACAAATGATCTAAAAACACGTTATTTGAACTCCTCAAAGCGTTAAAATCTTGTTTTGAATCGAAAAACAAACTATCTTAGTGTTTGTGAAATTTCGTGAAAAGTTATGTAGTAAAAGATACGATACAAATGATCTAAAAACACGTTATTTGAACTCCTCAAAGCGTTAAAATCTTGTTTTGAATCGAAAAACAAACTTTCTTGGTGTTTGTGAAATTTGGTGAAAAGTTATGTAGTAAAAGATACGATACAAATGATCTAAAACCACGTTATTTGAACTCCTGAAAGCGTTAAAATCTTGGTTTGAATCGAAAAACAAACTTTCTTAGTGTTTGTGAAATTTGGTGAAAAGTTATGTAGTAAAAGATACGATACAAATGATCTAAAAACACGTTATTTGAACTCCTCAAAGCGTTAAAATCTTGTTTTGAATCGAAAAACAAACTATCTTAGTGTTTGTGAAATTTGGTGAAAAGTTGTGTACTTAAGATACGATACAAATGATCTTAAAACACGTTATTTGAACACCTGAAAGCGTTCAAATCTTGTTTTGAATCGTAAAACAAAACTTCTTAGTGTTTGTGAAATTTGGTGAAAAGTTATGTAGTAAAATATACGATACAAATGATCTTAAAACACGTTATTTGAACTCTTCAAAGCGTTCAAATCTTGTTTTGAATCGAAAAACAAACTATCTTAGTGTTTCTGAAATTTGGTGAAAAGTTATGTACTAAAAGATACTATACAAATGATCTTAAAACACGTTTTTTGAACTCCTCAAAGCGTTCAAATCTTGTTTTGAATCGAAAAACAAACTCTCTTAGTGTTTGTGAAATTTGGTGAAAAGTTATGTACTAAAAGATACGATACAAATGATCTAAAAACACGTTATTTGAACTCCTCAAAGCGTTAAAATCTTGTTTTGAATCGAAAAACATACTTACTTAGTGGTTGTGAAATTTGGTGAAAAGTTATGTACTAAAAGATACGATAGAAATGATCTAAAAACACGTTATTTGAACTCCTCAAAGCATTCAAATCTTGTTTTGAATCGAAAAACAAACTTTCTTAGTGTTTGTGAAATTTGGTGAAAAATTATGTAGTAAAATATACGATACAAATGATCTTAAAACACGTTATTTGTACTCCTCAAAGCGTTCAAATCTTTTTTTGAATCGAAAAACAAACTATCTTAGTGTTTGTGAAATTTGGTGATAAGTTATGTACTAAAAGATACGATACAAATGATCTTAAAATACGTTATTTGAACTCCTCAAAGCGTTCAAACCTTGTTTTGAATCGAAAAACAAACTATCTTAGTGTTTGTGAAATTTGGTGAACAGTTATGTAGTAAAAGATACGATACAAATGATCTTAAAACACGTTATTTGAACTCCTCAAAGCGTTAAAATCTTGTTTTGAATCAAAAAACAAACTATCATAGTGTTTGTGAAATTTGGTGAAAAGTTATGTAGTAAAAGATACGATACAATTGATCTAAAAACACGTTATTTGAACTCCTCAAAGCGTTAAAATCTTGTTTTGAATCGAAAAACAAACTATCTTTGTGTTTGTGAAATTTGGTGAAAAGTTATGTAGTAAAAGATACGATACAAATGATCTAAAAACACGTTATTTGAACTCCTCAAAGCGTTAAAATCTTGTTTTGAATCGAAAAACAAACTATCTTAGTGTTTGTGAAATTTCGTGAAAAGTTATGTAGTAAAAGATACGATACAAATGATCTAAAAACACGTTATTTGAACTCCTCAAAGCGTTAAAATCTTATTTTGAATCGAAAAACAAACTTTCTTAGTGTTTGTGAAATTTGGTGAAAAGTTATGTAGTAAAAGATACGATACAAATGATCTAAAACCACGTTATTTGAACTCCTGAAAGCGTTAAAATCTTGGTTTGAATCGAAAAACAAACTTTCTTAGTGTTTGTGAAATTTGGTGAAAAGTTATGTAGTAAAAGATACGATACTAATGATCTAAAAACACGTTATTTGAACTCCTCAAAGCGTTAAAATCTTGTTTTGAATCGAAAAACAAACTATCTTAGTGTTTGTGAAATTTGGTGAAAAGTTGTGTACTAAAAGATACGATACAAATGATCTTAAAACACGTTATTTGAACACCTGAAAGCGTTCAAATCTTGTTTTGAATCGTAAAACAAAACTTCTTAGTGTTTGTGAAATTTGGTGAAAAGTTATGTAGTAAAATATACGATATAAATGATCTTAAAACACGTTATTTGAACTCTTCAAAGCGTTCAAATCTTGTTTTGAATCGAAAAACAAACTATCTTAGTGTTTCTGAAATTTGGTGAAAAGTTATGTACTAAAAGATACTATACAAATGATCTTAAAACACGTTATTTGAACTCCTCAAAGCGTTCAAATCTTGTTTTGAATCGAAAAACAAACTTTCTTAGTGTTTGTGAAATTTGGTGAAAAGTTATGTAGTAAAAGATACGATACAAATGATCTAAAACCACGTTATTTGAACTCCTGAAAGCGTTAAAATCTTGGTTTGAATCGAAAAACAAACTTTCTTAGTGTTTGTGAAATTTGGTGAAAAGTTATGTAGTAAAACATACGATACTAATGATCTAAAAACACGTTATTTGAACTCCTCAAAGCGTTAAAATCTTGTTTTGAATCGAAAAACAAACTATCTTAGTGTTTGTGAAATTTGGTGAAAAGTTGTGTACTAAAAGATACGATACAAATGATCTTAAAACACGTTATTTGAACACCTGAAAGCGTTCAAATCTTGTTTTGAATCGTAAAACAAAACTTCTTAGTGTTTGTGAAATTTGGTGAAAAGTTATGTAGTAAAATATACGATATAAATGATCTTAAAACACGTTATTTGAACTCTTCAAAGCGTTCAAATCTTGTTTTGAATCGAAAAACAAACTATCTTAGTGTTTCTGAAATTTGGTGAAAAGTTATGTACTAAAAGATACTATACAAATGATCTTAAAACACGTTATTTGAACTCCTCAAAGCGTTCAAATCTTGTTTTGAATCGAAAAACAAACTATCTTAGTGTTTGTGAAATTTGGTGAAAAGTTATGTACTAAAAGATACGATACAAATGATCTAAAAACACGTTATTTGAACTCCTCAAAGCGTTAAAATCTTGTTTTGAATCGAAAAACAAACTTACTTAGTGGTTGTGAAATTTGGTGAAAAGTTATGTAGTAAAAGATACGATAGAAATGATCTAAAAACACGTTATTTGAACTCCTCAAAGCATTCAAATCTTGTTTTGAATCGAAAAACAAACTTTCTTAGTGTTTGTGAAATTTGGTGAAAAGTTATGTACTAAAATATACGATACAAATGATCTTAAAACACGTTATTTGTACTCCTCAAAGCGTTCAAATCTTGTTTTGAATCGAAAAACAAACTTGCTTAGTGTTTGTGAAATTTGGTGAAAAGTTATGTACTAAAAGTTACGACACAAATGATCTAAAAACCCGTTATTTGAACTCCTCAAAGCGTTAAAATCTTGTTTTGAATCGAAAAACAAACTATCTTAGTGTTTGTGAAATTTGGTGAAAAGTTATGTACTAAAAGATACGATACAAATGATCTTAAAACACGTTATTTGAACTCCTGAAAGCGTTCAAATATTGTTTTGAATCGAAAAACAAAACTTCTTAGTGTTTGTGAAATTTGGTGAAAAGCTATGTAGTAAAAGATACGATACAAATGATCTTAAAACACGTTATTTGAACTCCTCAAAGCGTTAAAATCTTGTTTTGAATCGAAAAACAAACTATCTTAGTGTTTGTGAAATTTGGTGAAAAGTTATGTACTAAAAGATAGGATACAAATGATCTTAAAACACGTTATTTGAACTCCTCAAAGCGTTCAAACCTTGTTTTGAATCGAAAACAAACTATCTTAGTGTTTGTGAAATTTGGTGAACAGTTATGTAGTAAAAGATACGATACAAATGATCTTAAAACACGTTATTTGAACTCCTCAAAGCGTTAAAATCTTGTTTTGAATCAAAAAACAAACTATCATAGTGTTTGTGAAATTTGGTGAAAAGTTATGTAGTAAAAGATACGATACAATTGATCTAAAAACACGTTATTTGAACTCCTCAAAGCGTTAAAATCTTGTTTTGAATCGAAAAACAAACTATCTTTGTGTTTGTGAAATTTGGTGAAAAGTTATGTAGTAAAAGATACGATACAAATGATCTTAAAACACGTTATTTGAACTCCTCAAAGCGTTAAAATCTTGTTTTGAATCGAAAAACAAACTTTCTTAGTGTTTGTGAAATTTGGTGAAAAGTTACGTAGTAAAAGATACGATACAAATGATCTAAAAACACGTTATTTGAACTCCTCAAAGCGTTAAAATCTTGTTTTGAATCGAAAAACAAACTTACTTAGTGTTTGTGAAATTTGGTGAAAAGTTATGTACTAAAAGATACGATAGAAATGATCTAAAAACACGTTATTTGAACTCCTCAAAGCATTCAAATCTTGTTTTGAATCGAAAAACAAACTTTCTTAGTGTTTGTGAAATTTGGTGAAAAGTTATGTACTAAAAGATACGACACAAATGATCTAAAAACACGTTATTTGAACTCCTCAAAGCGTTAAAATCTTGTTTTGAATCGAAAAACAAACTTTCTTAGTGTTTGTGAAATTTGGTGAAAAGTTATGTAGTAAAAGATACGATACAAATGATCTACAAACACGTTATTTGAACTCCTCAAAGCGTTAAAATCTTGTTTTGAATCGAAAAACAAACTATCTTAGTGTTTGTGAAATTTGGTGAAAAGTTATGTACTAAAAGATACGATACAAATGATCTTAAAACACGTTATTTGAACACCTGAAAGCGTTCAAATCTTGTTTTGAATCGAAAAACAAAACTTCTTAGTGTTTGTGAAATTTGGTGAAAAGTTATGTAGTAAAATATACGATACAAATGATCTTAAAACACGTTATTTGAACTCTTCAAAGCGTTCAAATCTTGTTTTGAATCGAAAAACAAACTATCTTAGTGTTTCTGAAATTTTGTGAAAAGTTATGTACTAAAAGATACGATACAAATGATCTTAAAACACGTTATTTGAACTCCTCAAAGCGTTCAAATCTTGTTTTGAATCGAAAAACAAAACTTCTTAGTGTTTGTGAAATTTGGTGAAAAGTTATGTACTAAAAGATACGATTGAAATGATCTAAAAACACGTTATTTGAACTCCTCAAAGCATTCAAATCTTGTTTTGAATCGAAAAACAAACTTTCTTAGTGTTTGTGAAATTTGGTGAAAAGTTATGTACTAAAAGATACGACACAAATGATCTAAAAACACGTTATTTGAACTCCTCAAAGCGTTAAAATCTTGTTTTGAATCGAAAAACAAACTATCTTAGTGTTTGTGAAATTTGGTGAAAAGTTATGTACTAAAAGATACGATACAAATGATTTTAAAACACGTTATTTGAACTCCTGAAAGCGTTCAAATCTTGTTTTGAATCGAAAAACAAAACTTCTTAGTGTTTGTGAAATTTGGTGAAAAGTTATGTAGTAAAATATACGATACAAATGATCTTAAAACACGTTATTTGAACTCCTCAAAGCGTTCAAATCTTGTTTTGAATCGAAAAACAAACTATCTTAGTGTTTGTGAAATTTGGTGAAAAGTTATGTAGTAAAAGATACGATACAAGTGATCTAAAAACACGTTATTTGAACTCCTCAAAGCGTTAAAATCTTGTTTTGAATCGAAAAACAAACTTTCTTAGTGTTTGTGAAATTTGGTGAAAAGTTATGTAGTAAAAGATACGATTGAAATGATCTAAAAACACGTTATTTGAACTCCTCAAAGCATTCAAATCTTGTTTTGAATCGAAAAACAAACTTTCTTAGTGTTTGTGAAATTTGGTGAAAAGTTATGTAGTAAAAGATACGATACAAATGATCTAAAAACACGTTATTTGAACTCCTCAAAGCGTTAAAATCTTGTTTTGAATCGAAAAACAAACTTTCTTAGTGTTTGTGAAATTTGGTGAAAAGTTATGTAGTAAAAGATACGATACAAATGATCTAAAAACACATTATTTCAACTCCTCAAAGCGTTAAAATCTTGTTTTGAATCGAAAAACAAACTTTCTTAGTGTTTGTGAAATTTGGTGAAAGGTTATGTAGTAAAAGGTACGATACAAATGATCTAAAAACACGTTATTTGAACTCCTCAAAGCGTTAAAATCTTGTTTTGAATCGAAAAACAAACTATCTTAGTGTTTGTGAAATTTGGTGAAAAGTTATGTACTAAAAGATACGATACAAATGATTTTAAAACACGTTATTTGAACTCCTGAAAGCGTTCAAATCTTGTTTTGAATCGAAAAACAAAACTTCTTAGTGTTTGTGAAATTTGGTGAAAAGTTATGTAGTAAAATATACGATACAAATGATCTTAAAACACGTTATTTGAACTCCTCAAAGCGTTCAAATCTTGTTTTGAATCGAAAAACAAACTATCTTAGTGTTTGTGAAATTTGGTGAAAAGTTATGTACTAAAAGATACGATACAAATGATCTTAAAACACGTTATTTGAACTCCTCAAAGCGTTCAAATCTTGTTTTGAATCGAAAAACAAACTATCTTAGTGTTTGTGAAATTTGGTGAACAGTTATGTAGTCAAAGATACGATACAAATGATCTTAAAACACGTTATTTGAACTCCTCAAAGCGTTAAAATCTTGTTTTGAATCAAAAAACAAACTATCATAGTGTTTGTGAAATTTGGTGAAAAGTTATGTAGTAAAAGATACGATACAATTGATCTAAAAACACGTTATTTGAACTCCTCAAAGCGTTAAAATCTTGTTTTGAATCGAAAAACAAACTATCTTTGTGTTTGTGAAATTTGGTGAAAAGTTATGTAGTAAAAGATACGATACAAATGATCTAAAAACACGTTATTTGAACTCCTCAAAGCGTTAAAATCTTGTTTTGAATCGAAAAACAAACTATCTTAGTGTTTGTGAAATTTCGTGAAAAGTTATGTAGTAAAAGATACGATACAAATGATCTAAAAACACGTTATTTGAACTCCTCAAAGCGTTAAAATCTTGTTTTGAATCGAAAAACAAACTTTTTTAGTGTTTGTGAAATTTGGTGAAAAGTTATGTAGTAAAAGATACGATACAAATGATCTAAAACCACGTTATTTGAACTCCTGAAAGCGTTAAAATCTTGGTTTGAATCGAAAAACAAAATTTCTTAGTGTTTGTGAAATTTGGTGAAAAGTTATGTAGTAAAAGATACGATCCAAATGATCTAAAAACACGTTATTTGAACTACTCAAAGCGTTAAAATCTTGTTTTGAATCGAAAAACAAACTATCTTAGTGTTTGTGAAATTTGGTGAAAAGTTGTGTACTAAAAGATACGATACAAATGATCTTAAAACACGTTATTTGAACACCTGAAAGCGTTCAAATCTTGTTTTGAATCGTAAAACAAAACTTTCTTAGTGTTTGTGAAATTTGGTGAAAAGTTATGTAGTAAAAGATACGATACAAATGATCTAAAAACACATTATTTGAACTCCTCAAAGCGTAAAATCTTGTTTTGAATCGAAAAACAAACTTTCTTAGTGTTTGTGAAATTTGGTGAAAAGTTGTGTACTAAAAGATACGATACAAATGATCTTAAAACACGTTATTTGAACACCTGAAAGCGTTCAAATCTTGTTTTGAATCGTAAAACAAAACTTCTTAGTGTTTGTGAAATTTGGTGAAAACTTATGTAGTAAAATATACGATACAAATGATCTTAAAACACGTTATTTGAACTCTTCAAAGCGTTCAAATCTTGTTTTGAATCGAAAAACAAACTATCTTAGTGTTTCTGAAATTTGGTGAAAAGTTATGTAGTAAAAGATACTATACAAATGATCTTAAAACACGTTATTTGAACTCCTCAAAGCGTTCAAATCTTGTTTTGAATCGAAAAACAAACTCTCTTAGTGTTTGTGAAATTTGGTGAAAATTTATGTAGTAAAAGATACGATACAAATGATCTTAAAACACGTTATTTGAACTCCTCAAAGCGTTAAAATCTAGTTTTGAATCGAAAAACAAACTTTCTTAGTGTTTGTGAAATTTGGTGAAAAGTTATGTAGTAAAAGATACGATACCAATGATCTAAAAACACGTTATTTGAACTCCTCAAAGCGTTAAAATCTTGTTTTGAATCGAAAAACAAACTTACTTAGTGGTTGTGAAATTTGGTGAAAAGTTATGTACTAAAAGATACGATAGAAATGATCTAAAAACACGTTATTTGAACTCCTCAAAGCATTCAAATCTTGTTTTGAATCGAAAAACAAACTTTCTTAGTGTTTGTGAAATTTGGTGAAAAATTATATAGTAAAATATACGATACAAATGATCTTAAAACACGTTATTTGTACTCCTCAAAGCGTTCAAATCTTTTTTTGAATCGAAAAACAAACTATCTTAGTGTTTGTGAAATTTGGTGAAAAGTTATGTACTAAAAGATACGATACAAATGATCTTAAAACACGTTATTTGAACTCCTCAAAGCATTCAAATCTTGTTTTGAATCGAAAAACAAACTTTCTTAGTGTTTGTGAAATTTGGTGAAAAGTTATGTACTAAAATATACGATACAAATGATCTTAAAACACGTTATTTGTACTCCTCAAAGCGTTCAAATCTTGTTTTGAATCGAAAAACAAACTTGCTTAGTGTTTGTGAAATTTGGTGAAAAGTTATGTACTAAAAGATACGACACAAATGATCTAAAAACCCGTTATTTGAACTCCTCAAAGCGTTAAAATCTTGTTTTGAATCGAAAAACAAACTATCTTAGTGTTTGTGAAATTTGGTGAAAAGTTATGTACTAAAAGATACGATACAAATGATCTTAAAACACGTTATTTGAACTCCTGAAAGCGTTCAAATATTGTTTTGAATCGAAAAACAAAACTTCTTAGTGTTTGTGAAATTTGGTGAAAAGCTATGTAGTAAAAGATACGATACAAATGATCTTAAAACACGTTATTTGAACTCCTCAAAGCGTTAAAATCTTGTTTTGAATCGAAAAACAAACTATCTTAGTGTTTGTGAAATTTGGTGAAAAGTTATGTACTAAAAGATACGATACAAATGATCTTAAAACACGTTATTTGAACTCCTCAAAGCGTTCAAACCTTGTTTTGAATCGAAAACAAACTATCTTAGTGTTTGTGAAATTTGGTGAACAGTTATGTAGTAAAAGATACGATACAAATGATCTTAAAACACGTTATTTGAACTCCTCAAAGCGTTAAAATCTTGTTTTGAATCAAAAAACAAACTATCATAGTGTTTGTGAAATTTGGTGAAAAGTTATGTAGTAAAAGATACGATACAATTGATCTAAAAACACGTTATTTGAACTCCTCAAAGCGTTAAAATCTTGTTTTGAATCGAAAAACAAACTATCTTTGTGTTTGTGAAATTTGGTGAAAAGTTATGTAGTAAAAGATACGATACAAATGATCTTAAAACACGTTATTTGAACTCCTCAAAGCGTTAAAATCTTGTTTTGAATCGAAAAACAAACTTTCTTAGTGTTTGTGAAATTTGGTGAAAAGTTACGTAGTAAAAGATACGATACAAATGATCTAAAAACACGTTATTTGAACTTCTCAAAGCGTTAAAATCTTGTTTTGAATCGAAAAACAAACTTACTTAGTGTTTGTGAAATTTGGTGAAAAGTTATGTACTAAAAGATACGATAGAAATGATCTAAAAACACGTTATTTGAACTCCTCAAAGCATTCAAATCTTGTTTTGAATCGAAAAACAAACTTTCTTAGTGTTTGTGAAATTTGGTGAAAAGTTATGTACTAAAAGATACGACACAAATGATCTAAAAACACGTTATTTGAACTCCTCAAAGCGTTAAAATCTTGTTTTGAATCGAAAAACAAACTTTCTTAGTGTTTGTGAAATTTGGTGAAAAGTTATGTAGTAAAAGATACGATACAAATGATCTAAAAACACGTTATTTGAACTCCTCGAAGCGTTAAAATCTTGTTTTGAATCGAAAAACAAACTATCTTAGTGTTTGTGAAATTTGGTGAAAAGTTATGTACTAAAAGATACGATACAAATGATCTTAAAACACGTTATTTGAACACCTGAAAGCGTTCAAATCTTGTTTTGAATCGAAAAACAAAACTTCTTAGTGTTTGTGAAATTTGGTGAAAAGTTATGTAGTAAAATATACGATACAAATGATCTTAAAACACGTTATTTGAACTCTTCAAAGCGTTCAAATCTTGTTTTGAATCGAAAAACAAACTATCTTAGTGTTTCTGAAATTTTGTGAAAAGTTATGTACTAAAAGATACGATACAAATGATCTTAAAACACGTTATTTGAACTCCTCAAAGCGTTCAAATCTTGTTTTGAATCGAAAAACAAAACTTCTTAGTGTTTGTGAAATTTGGTGAAAAGTTATGTACTAAAAGATACGATTGAAATGATCTAAAAACACGTTATTTGAACTCCTCAAAGCATTCAAATCTTGTTTTGAATCGAAAAACAAACTTTCTTAGTGTTTGTGAAATTTGGTGAAAAGTTATGTACTAAAAGATACGACACAAATGATCTAAAAACACGTTATTTGAACTCCTCAAAGCGTTAAAATCTTGTTTTGAATCGAAAAACAAACTATCTTAGTGTTTGTGAAATTTGGTGAAAAGTTATGTACTAAAAGATACGATACAAATGATTTTAAAACACGTTATTTGAACTCCTGAAAGCATTCAAATCTTGTTTTGAATCGAAAAACAAAACTTCTTAGTGTTTGTGAAATTTGGTGAAAAGTTATGTAGTAAAATATACGATACAAATGATCTTAAAACACGTTATTTGAACTCTTCAAAGCGTTCAAATCTTGTTTTGAATCGAAAAACAAACTATCTTAGTGTTTCTGAAATTTTGTGAAAAGTTATGTACTAAAAGATACGATACAAATGATCTTAAAACATGTTATTTGAACTCCTCAAAGCGTTCAAATCTTGTTTTGAATCGAAAAACAAACTATCTTAGTGTTTGTGAAATTTGGTGAAAAGTTATGTAGTAAAAGATACGATACAAGTGATCTAAAAACACGTTATTTGAACTCCTCAAAGCGTTAAAATCTTGTTTTGAATCGAAAAACAAACTATCTTCGTGCTTGTGAAATTTGGTGAAAAGTTATGTACTAAAAGATACGATTGAAATGATCTAAAAACACGTTATTTGAACTCCTCAAAGCATTCAAATCTTGTTTTGAATCGAAAAACAAACTTTCTTAGTGTTTGTGAAATTTGGTGAAAAGTTATGTACTAAAAGATACGACACAAATGATCTAAAAACACGTTATTTGAACTCCTCAAAGCGTTAAAATCTTGTTTTGAATCGAAAAACAAACTATCTTAGTGTTTGTGAAATTTGGTGAAAAGTTATGTACTAAAAGATACGATACAAATGATTTTAAAACACGTTATTTGAACTCCTGAAAGCGTTCAAATCTTGTTTTGAATCGAAAAACAAAACTTCTTAGTGTTTGTGAAATTTGGTGAAAAGTTATGTAGTAAAATATACGATACAAATGATCTTAAAACACGTTATTTGAACTCCTCAAAGCGTTCAAATCTTGTTTTGAATCGAAAAACAAACTATCTTAGTGTTTGTGAAATTTGGTGAAAAGTTATGTAGTAAAAGATACGATACAAGTGATCTAAAAACACGTTATTTGAACTCCTCAAAGCGTTAAAATCTTGTTTTGAATCGAAAAACAAACTTTCTTAGTGTTTGTGAAATTTGGTGAAAAGTTATGTAGTAAAAGATACGATTGAAATGATCTAAAAACACGTTATTTGAACTCCTCAAAGCATTCAAATCTTGTTTTGAATCGAAAAACAAACTTTCTTAGTGTTTGTGAAATTTGGTGAAAAGTTATGTAGTAAAAGATACGATACAAATGATCTAAAAACACGTTATTTGAACTCCTCAAAGCGTTAAAATCTTGTTTTGAATCGAAAAACAAACTTTCTTAGTGTTTGTGAAATTTGGTGAAAAGTTATGTAGTAAAAGATACGATACAAATGATCTAAAAACACATTATTTCAACTCCTCAAAGCGTTAAAATCTTGTTTTGAATCGAAAAACAAACTTTCTTAGTGTTTGTGAAATTTGGTGAAAGGTTATGTAGTAAAAGGTACGATACAAATGATCTAAAAACACGTTATTTGAACTCCTCAAAGCGTTAAAATCTTGTTTTGAATCGAAAAACAAACTATCTTAGTGTTTGTGAAATTTGGTGAAAAGTTATGTACTAAAAGATACGATACAAATGATTTTAAAACACGTTATTTGAACTCCTGAAAGCGTTCAAATCTTGTTTTGAATCGAAAAACAAAACTTCTTAGTGTTTGTGAAATTTGGTGAAAAGTTATGTAGTAAAATATACGATACAAATGATCTTAAAACACGTTATTTGAACTCCTCAAAGCGTTCAAATCTTGTTTTGAATCGAAAAACAAACTATCTTAGTGTTTGTGAAATTTGGTGAAAAGTTATGTACTAAAAGATACGATACAAATGATCTTAAAACACGTTATTTGAACTCCTCAAAGCGTTCAAATCTTGTTTTGAATCGAAAAACAAACTATCTTAGTGTTTGTGAAATTTGGTGAACAGTTATGTAGTCAAAGATACGATACAAATGATCTTAAAACACGTTATTTGAACTCCTCAAAGCGTTAAAATCTTGTTTTGAATCAAAAAACAAACTATCATAGTGTTTGTGAAATTTGGTGAAAAGTTATGTAGTAAAAGATACGATACAATTGATCTAAAAACACGTTATTTGAACTCCTCAAAGCGTTAAAATCTTGTTTTGAATCGAAAAACAAACTATCTTTGTGTTTGTGAAATTTGGTGAAAAGTTATGTAGTAAAAGATACGATACAAATGATCTAAAAACACGTTATTTGAACTCCTCAAAGCGTTAAAATCTTGTTTTGAATCGAAAAACAAACTATCTTAGTGTTTGTGAAATTTCGTGAAAAGTTATGTAGTAAAAGATACGATACAAATGATCTAAAAACACGTTATTTGAACTCCTCAAAGCGTTAAAATCTTGTTTTGAATCGAAAAACAAACTTTTTTAGTGTTTGTGAAATTTGGTGAAAAGTTATGTAGTAAAAGATACGATACAAATGATCTAAAACCACGTTATTTGAACTCCTGAAAGCGTTAAAATCTTGGTTTGAATCGAAAAACAAAATTTCTTAGTGTTTGTGAAATTTGGTGAAAAGTTATGTAGTAAAAGATACGATCCAAATGATCTAAAAACACGTTATTTGAACTACTCAAAGCGTTAAAATCTTGTTTTGAATCGAAAAACAAACTATCTTAGTGTTTGTGAAATTTGGTGAAAAGTTGTGTACTAAAAGATACGATACAAATGATCTTAAAACACGTTATTTGAACACCTGACAGCGTTCAAATCTTGTTTTGAATCGTAAAACAAAACTTTCTTAGTGTTTGTGAAATTTGGTGAAAAGTTATGTAGTAAAAGATACGATACAAATGATCTAAAAACACATTATTTGAACTCCTCAAAGCGTAAAATCTTGTTTTGAATCGAAAAACAAACTTTCTTAGTGTTTGTGAAATTTGGTGAAAAGTTGTGTACTAAAAGATACGATACAAATGATCTTAAAACACGTTATTTGAACACCTGAAAGCGTTCAAATCTTGTTTTGAATCGTAAAACAAAACTTCTTAGTGTTTGTGAAATTTGGTGAAAACTTATGTAGTAAAATATACGATACAAATGATCTTAAAACACGTTATTTGAACTCTTCAAAGCGTTCAAATCTTGTTTTGAATCGAAAAACAAACTATCTTAGTGTTTCTGAAATTTGGTGAAAAGTTATGTAGTAAAAGATACTATACAAATGATCTTAAAACACGTTATTTGAACTCCTCAAAGCGTTCAAATCTTGTTTTGAATCGAAAAACAAACTCTCTTAGTGTTTGTGAAATTTGGTGAAAATTTATGTAGTAAAAGATACGATACAAATGATCTTAAAACACGTTATTTGAACTCCTCAAAGCGTTAAAATCTAGTTTTGAATCGAAAAACAAACTTTCTTAGTGTTTGTGAAATTTGGTGAAAAGTTATGTAGTAAAAGATACGATACCAATGATCTAAAAACACGTTATTTGAACTCCTCAAAGCGTTAAAATCTTGTTTTGAATCGAAAAACAAACTTACTTAGTGGTTGTGAAATTTGGTGAAAAGTTATGTACTAAAAGATACGATAGAAATGATCTAAAAACACGTTATTTGAACTCCTCAAAGCATTCAAATCTTGTTTTGAATCGAAAAACAAACTTTCTTAGTGTTTGTGAAATTTGGTGAAAAATTATATAGTAAAATATACGATACAAATGATCTTAAAACACGTTATTTGTACTCCTCAAAGCGTTCAAATCTTTTTTTGAATCGAAAAACAAACTATCTTAGTGTTTGTGAAATTTGGTGAAAAGTTATGTACTAAAAGATACGATACAAATGATCTTAAAACACGTTATTTGAACTCCTCAAAGCATTCAAATCTTGTTTTGAATCGAAAAACAAACTTTCTTAGTGTTTGTGAAATTTGGTGAAAAGTTATGTACTAAAATATACGATACAAATGATCTTAAAACACGTTATTTGTACTCCTCAAAGCGTTCAAATCTTGTTTTGAATCGAAAAACAAACTTGCTTAGTGTTTGTGAAATTTGGTGAAAAGTTATGTACTAAAAGATACGACACAAATGATCTAAAAACCCGTTATTTGAACTCCTCAAAGCGTTAAAATCTTGTTTTGAATCGAAAAACAAACTATCTTAGTGTTTGTGAAATTTGGTGAAAAGTTATGTACTAAAAGATACGATACAAATGATCTTAAAACACGTTATTTGAACTCCTGAAAGCGTTCAAATATTGTTTTGAATCGAAAAACAAAACTTCTTAGTGTTTGTGAAATTTGGTGAAAAGCTATGTAGTAAAAGATACGATACAAATGATCTTAAAACACGTTATTTGAACTCCTCAAAGCGTTAAAATCTTGTTTTGAATCGAAAAACAAACTATCTTAGTGTTTGTGAAATTTGGTGAAAAGTTATGTACTAAAAGATACGATACAAATGATCTTAAAACACGTTATTTGAACTCCTCAAAGCGTTCAAACCTTGTTTTGAATCGAAAACAAACTATCTTAGTGTTTGTGAAATTTGGTGAACAGTTATGTAGTAAAAGATACGATACAAATGATCTTAAAACACGTTATTTGAACTCCTCAAAGCGTTAAAATCTTGTTTTGAATCAAAAAACAAACTATCATAGTGTTTGTGAAATTTGGTGAAAAGTTATGTAGTAAAAGATACGATACAATTGATCTAAAAACACGTTATTTGAACTCCTCAAAGCGTTAAAATCTTGTTTTGAATCGAAAAACAAACTATCTTTGTGTTTGTGAAATTTGGTGAAAAGTTATGTAGTAAAAGATACGATACAAATGATCTTAAAACACGTTATTTGAACTCCTCAAAGCGTTAAAATCTTGTTTTGAATCGAAAAACAAACTTTCTTAGTGTTTGTGAAATTTGGTGAAAAGTTACGTAGTAAAAGATACGATACAAATGATCTAAAAACACGTTATTTGAACTTCTCAAAGCGTTAAAATCTTGTTTTGAATCGAAAAACAAACTTACTTAGTGTTTGTGAAATTTGGTGAAAAGTTATGTACTAAAAGATACGATAGAAATGATCTAAAAACACGTTATTTGAACTCCTCAAAGCATTCAAATCTTGTTTTGAATCGAAAAACAAACTTTCTTAGTGTTTGTGAAATTTGGTGAAAAGTTATGTACTAAAAGATACGACACAAATGATCTAAAAACACGTTATTTGAACTCCTCAAAGCGTTAAAATCTTGTTTTGAATCGAAAAACAAACTTTCTTAGTGTTTGTGAAATTTGGTGAAAAGTTATGTAGTAAAAGATACGATACAAATGATCTAAAAACACGTTATTTGAACTCCTCGAAGCGTTAAAATCTTGTTTTGAATCGAAAAACAAACTATCTTAGTGTTTGTGAAATTTGGTGAAAAGTTATGTACTAAAAGATACGATACAAATGATCTTAAAACACGTTATTTGAACACCTGAAAGCGTTCAAATCTTGTTTTGAATCGAAAAACAAAACTTCTTAGTGTTTGTGAAATTTGGTGAAAAGTTATGTAGTAAAATATACGATACAAATGATCTTAAAACACGTTATTTGAACTCTTCAAAGCGTTCAAATCTTATTTTGAATCGAAAAACAAACTATCTTAGTGTTTCTGAAATTTTGTGAAAAGTTATGTACTAAAAGATACGATACAAATGATCTTAAAACACGTTATTTGAACTCCTCAAAGCGTTCAAATCTTGTTTTGAATCGAAAAACAAAACTTCTTAGTGTTTGTGAAATTTGGTGAAAAGTTATGTACTAAAAGATACGATTGAAATGATCTAAAAACACGTTATTTGAACTCCTCAAAGCATTCAAATCTTGTTTTGAATCGAAAAACAAACTTTCTTAGTGTTTGTGAAATTTGGTGAAAAGTTATGTACTAAAAGATACGACACAAATGATCTAAAAACACGTTATTTGAACTCCTCAAAGCGTTAAAATCTTGTTTTGAATCGAAAAACAAACTATCTTAGTGTTTGTGAAATTTGGTGAAAAGTTATGTACTAAAAGATACGATACAAATGATTTTAAAACACGTTATTTGAACTCCTGAAAGCATTCAAATCTTGTTTTGAATCGAAAAACAAAACTTCTTAGTGTTTGTGAAATTTGGTGAAAAGTTATGTAGTAAAATATACGATACAAATGATCTTAAAACACGTTATTTGAACTCTTCAAAGCGTTCAAATCTTGTTTTGAATCGAAAAACAAACTATCTTAGTGTTTCTGAAATTTTGTGAAAAGTTATGTACTAAAAGATACGATACAAATGATCTTAAAACATGTTATTTGAACTCCTCAAAGCGTTCAAATCTTGTTTTGAATCGAAAAACAAACTATCTTAGTGTTTGTGAAATTTGGTGAAAAGTTATGTAGTAAAAGATACGATACAAGTGATCTAAAAACACGTTATTTGAACTCCTCAAAGCGTTAAAATCTTGTTTTGAATCGAAAAACAAACTATCTTCGTGCTTGTGAAATTTGGTGAAAAGTTATGTACTAAAAGATACGATTGAAATGATCTAAAAACACGTTATTTGAACTCCTCAAAGCATTCAAATCTTGTTTTGAATCGAAAAACAAACTTTCTTAGTGTTTGTGAAATTTGGTGAAAAGTTATGTACTAAAAGATACGACACAAATGATCTAAAAACACGTTATTTGAACTCCTCAAAGCGTTAAAATCTTGTTTTGAATCGAAAAACAAACTATCTTAGTGTTTGTGAAATTTGGTGAAAAGTTATGTACTAAAAGATACGATACAAATGATTTTAAAACACGTTATTTGAACTCCTGAAAGCGTTCAAATCTTGTTTTGAATCGAAAAACAAAACTTCTTAGTGTTTGTGAAATTTGGTGAAAAGTTATGTAGTAAAATATACGATACAAATGATCTTAAAACACGTTATTTGAACTCCTCAAAGCGTTCAAATCTTGTTTTGAATCGAAAAACAAACTATCTTAGTGTTTGTGAAATTTGGTGAAAAGTTATGTAGTAAAAGATACGATACAAGTGATCTAAAAACACGTTATTTGAACTCCTCAAAGCGTTAAAATCTTGTTTTGAATCGAAAAACAAACTATCTTCGTGCTTGTGAAATTTGGTGAAAAGTTATGTACTAAAAGATACGATTGAAATGATCTAAAAACACGTTATTTGAACTCCTCAAAGCATTCAAATCTTGTTTTGAATCGAAAAACAAACTTTCTTAGTGTTTGTGAAATTTGGTGAAAAGTTATGTAGTAAAAGATACGATACAAATGATCTAAAAACACGTTATTTGAACTCCTCAAAGCGTTAAAATCTTGTTTTGAATCGAAAAACAAACTTTCTTAGTGTTTGTGAAATTTGGTGAAAAGTTATGTAGTAAAAGATACGATACAAATGATCTAAAAACACATTATTTCAACTCCTCAAAGCGTTAAAATCTTGTTTTGAATCGAAAAACAAACTTCCTTAGTGTTTGTGAAATTTGGTGAAAGGTTATGTAGTAAAAGGTACGATACAAATGATCTAAAAACACGTTATTTGAACTCCTCAAAGCGTTAAAATCTTGTTTTGAATCGAAAAACAAACTATCTTAGTGTTTGTGAAATTTGGTGAAAAGTTATGTACTAAAAGATACGATACAAATGATCTAAAAACACGTTATTTGAACTCCTCAAAGCGTTAAAATCTTGTTTTGAATCGAAAAACAAACTATCTTAGTGTTTGTGAAATTTCGTGAAAAGTTATGTAGTAAAAGATACGATACAAATGATCTTAAAACACGTTATTTGAACTCCTCAAAGTGTTAAAATCTTGTTTTGAATCGAAAAACAAACTATCTTTGTGTTTGTGAAATTTGGTGAAAAGTTATGTAGTAAAAGATACGATACAAATGATCTAAAAACACGTTATTTGAACTCCTCAAAGCGTTAAAATCTTGTTTTGAATCGAAAAACAAACTTTCTTAGTGTTTGTGAAATTTGGTGAAAAGTTATGTAGTAAAAGATACGATACAAATGATCTAAAACCACGTTATTTGAACTCCTGAAAGCGTTAAAATCTTGGTTTGAATCGAAAAACAAACTTTCTTAGTGTTTGTGAAATTTGGTGAAAAGTTATGTAGTAAAAGATACGATACTAATGATCTAAAAACACGTTATTTGAACTCCTCAAAGCGTTAAAATCTTGTTTTGAATCGAAAAACAAACTATCTTAGTGTTTGTGAAATTTGGTGAAAAGTTGTGTACTAAAAGATACGATACAAATGATCTTAAAACACGTTATTTGAACACCTGAAAGCGTTCAAATCTTGTTTTGAATCGTAAAACAAAACTTCTTAGTGTTTGTGAAATTTGGTGAAAAGTTATGTAGTAAAATATACGATATAAATGATCTTAAAACACGTTATTTGAACTCTTCAAAGCGTTCTAATCTTGTTTTGAATCGAAAAACAAACTATCTTAGTGTTTCTGAAATTTGGTGAAAAGTTATGTACTAAAAGATACTATACAAATGATCTTAAAACACGTTATTTGAACTCCTCAAAGCGTTCAAATCTTGTTTTGAATCGAAAAACAAACTATCTTAGTGTTTCTGAAATTTGGTGAAAAGTTATGTACTAAAAGATACGATACAAATGATCTTAAAACACGTTATTTGAACTCCTCAAAGCGTTAAAATCTTGTTTTGAATCGAAAAACAAACTTTCTTAGTGTTTGTGAAATTTGGTGAAAAGTTATGTAGTAAAAGATACGATACAAATGATCTAAAAACACGTTATTTGAACTCCTCAAAGCGTTAAAATCTTGTTTTGAATCGAAAAACAAACTTACTTAGTGGTTGTGAAATTTGGTGAAAAGTTATGTAGTAAAAGATACGATAGAAATGATCTAAAAACACGTTATTTGAACTCCTCAAAGCATTCAAATCTTGTTTTGAATCGAAAAACAAACTTTCTTAGTGTTTGTGAAATTTGGTGAAAAGTTATGTACTAAAATATACGATACAAATGATCTTAAAACACGTTATTTGTACTCCTCAAAGCGTTCAAATCTTGTTTTGAATCGAAAAACAAACTTGCTTAGTGTTTGTGAAATTTGGTGAAAAGTTATGTACTAAAAGTTACGACACAAATGATCTAAAAACCCGTTATTTGAACTCCTCAAAGCGTTAAAATCTTGTTTTGAATCGAAAAACAAACTATCTTAGTGTTTGTGAAATTTGGTGAAAAGTTATGTACTAAAAGATACGATACAAATGATCTTAAAACACGTTATTTGAACTCCTGAAAGCGTTCAAATATTGTTTTGAATCGAAAAACAAAACTTCTTAGTGTTTGTGAAATTTGGTGAAAAGCTATGTAGTAAAAGATACGATACAAATGATCTTAAAACACGTTATTTGAACTCGTCAAAGCGTTAAAATCTTGTTTTGAATCGAAAAACAAACTATCTTAGTGTTTGTGAAATTTGGTGAAAAGTTATGTACTAAAAGATACGATACAAATGATCTTAAAACACGTTATTTGAACTCCTCAAAGCGTTCAAACCTTGTTTTGAATCGAAAACAAACTATCTTAGTGTTTGTGAAATTTGGTGAACAGTTATGTAGTAAAAGATACGATACAAATGATCTTAAAACACGTTATTTGAACTCCTCAAAGCGTTAAAATCTTGTTTTGAATCAAAAAACAAACTATCATAGTGTTTGTGAAATTTGGTGAAAAGTTATGTAGTAAAAGATACGATACAATTGATCTAAAAACACGTTATTTGAACTCCTCAAAGCGTTAAAATCTTGTTTTGAATCGAAAAACAAACTATCTTTGTGTTTGTGAAATTTGGTGAAAAGTTATGTAGTAAAAGATACGATACAAATGATCTTAAAACACGTTATTTGAACTCCTCAAAGCGTTAAAATCTTGTTTTGAATCGAAAAACAAACTTTCTTAGTGTTTGTGAAATTTGGTGAAAAGTTACGTAGTAAAAGATACGATACAAATGATCTAAAAACACGTTATTTGAACTTCTCAAAGCGTTAAAATCTTGTTTTGAATCGAAAAACAAACTTACTTAGTGTTTGTGATATTTGGTGAAAAGTTATGTACTAAAAGATACGATAGAAATGATCTAAAAACACGTTATTTGAACTCCTCAAAGCATTCAAATCTTGTTTTGAATCGAAAAACAAACTTTCTTAGTGTTTGTGAAATTTGGTGAAAAGTTATGTACTAAAAGATACGACACAAATGATCTAAAAACACGTTATTTGAACTCCTCAAAGCGTTAAAATCTTGTTTTGAATCGAAAAACAAACTTTCTTAGTGTTTGTGAAATTTGGTGAAAAGTTATGTAGTAAAAGATACGATACAAATGATCTAAAAACACGTTATTTGAACTCCTCAAAGCGTTAAAATCTTGTTTTGAATCGAAAAACAAACTATCTTAGTGTTTGTGAAATTTGGTGAAAAGTTATGTACTAAAAGATACGATACAAATGATCTTAAAACACGTTATTTGAACACCTGAAAGCGTTCAAATCTTGTTTTGAATCGAAAAACAAAACTTCTTAGTGTTTGTGAAATTTGGTGAAAAGTTATGTAGTAAAATATACGATACAAATGATCTTAAAACACGTTATTTGAACTCTTCAAAGCGTTCAAATCTTGTTTTGAATCGAAAAACAAACTATCTTAGTGTTTCTGAAATTTTGTGAAAAGTTATGTACTAAAAGATACGATACAAATGATCTTAAAACACGTTATTTGAACTCCTCAAAGCGTTCAAATCTTGTTTTGAATCGAAAAACAAAACTTCTTAGTGTTTGTGAAATTTGGTGAAAAGTTATGTACTAAAAGATACGATTGAAATGATCTAAAAACACGTTATTTGAACTCCTCAAAGCATTCAAATCTTGTTTTGAATCGAAAAACAAACTTTCTTAGTGTTTGTGAAATTTGGTGAAAAGTTATGTACTAAAAGATACGACACAAATGATCTAAAAACAAGTTATTTGAACTCCTCAAAGCGTTAAAATCTTGTTTTGAATCGAAAAACAAACTATCTTAGTGTTTGTGAAATTTGGTGAAAAGTTATGTACTAAAAGATACGATACAAATGATTTTAAAACACGTTATTTGAACTCCTGAAAGCGTTCAAATCTTGTTTTGAATCGAAAAACAAAACTTCTTAGTGTTTGTGAAATTTGGTGAAAAGTTATGTAGTAAAATATACGATACAAATGATCTTAAAACACGTTATTTGAACTCCTCAAAGCGTTCAAATCTTGTTTTGAATCGAAAAACAAACTATCTTAGTGTTTGTGAAATTTGGTGAAAAGTTATGTAGTAAAAGATACGATACAAGTGATCTAAAAACACGTTATTTGAACTCCTCAAAGCGTTAAAATCTTGTTTTGAATCGAAAAACAAACTATCTTCGTGCTTGTGAAATTTGGTGAAAAGTTATGTACTAAAAGATACGATTGAAATGATCTAAAAACACGTTATTTGAACTCCTCAAAGCATTCAAATCTTGTTTTGAATCGAAAAACAAACTTTCTTAGTGTTTGTGAAATTTGGTGAAAAGTTATGTAGTAAAAGATACGATACAAATGATCTAAAAACACGTTATTTGAACTCCTCAAAGCGTTAAAATCTTGTTTTGAATCGAAAAACAAACTTTCTTAGTGTTTGTGAAATTTGGTGAAAAGTTATGTAGTAAAAGATACGATACAAATGATCTAAAAACACATTATTTCAACTCCTCAAAGCGTTAAAATCTTGTTTTGAATCGAAAAACAAACTTCCTTAGTGTTTGTGAAATTTGGTGAAAGGTTATGTAGTAAAAGGTACGATACAAATGATCTAAAAACACGTTATTTGAACTCCTCAAAGCGTTAAAATCTTGTTTTGAATCGAAAAACAAACTATCTTAGTGTTTGTGAAATTTGGTGAAAAGTTATGTACTAAAAGATACGATACAAATGATTTTAAAACACGTTATTTGAACTCCTGAAAGCGTTCAAATCTTGTTTTGAATCGAAAAACAAAACTTCTTAGTGTTTGTGAAATTTGGTGAAAAGTTATGTAGTAAAATATACGATACAAATGATCTTAAAACACGTTATTTGAACTCCTCAAAGCGTTCAAATCTTGTTTTGAATCGAAAAACAAACTATCTTAGTGTTTGTGAAATTTGGTGAAAAGTTATGTACTAAAAGATACGATACAAATGATCTTAAAACACGTTATTTGAACTCCTCAAAGCGTTCAAACCTTGTTTTGAATCGAAAAACAAACTATCTTAGTGTTTGTGAAATTTGGTGAACTGTTATGTAGTAAAAGATACGATACAAATGATCTTAAAACACGTTATTTGAACTCCTCAAAGCGTTAAAATCTTGTTTTGAATCAAAAAACAAACTATCATAGTGTTTGTGAAATTTGGTGAAAAGTTATGTAGTAAAAGATACGATACAATTGATCTAAAAACACGTTATTTGAACTCCTCAAAGCGTTAAAATCTTGTTTTGAATCGAAAAACAAACTATCTTTGTGTTTGTGAAATTTGGTGAAAAGTTATGTAGTAAAAGATACGATACAAATGATCTTAAAACACATTATTTGAACTCCTCAAAGCGTTAAAATCTTGTTTTGAATCGAAAAACAAACTTTCTTAGTGTTTGTGAAATTTGGTGAAAAGTTACGTAGTAAAAGATATGATACAAATGATCTAAAAACACGTTATTTGAACTCCTCAAAGCGTTAAAATCTTGTTTTGAATCGAAAAACAAACTTACTTAGTGTTTGTGAAATTTGGTGAAAAGTTATGTACTAAAAGATACGATAGAAATGATCTAAAAACACGTTATTTGAACTCCTCAAAGCATTCAAATCTTGTTTTGAATCGAAAAACAAACTTTCTTAGTGTTTGTGAAATTTGGTGAAAAGTTATGTACTAAAAGATACGACACAAATGATCTAAAAACACGTTATTTGAACTCCTCAATGCGTTAAAATCTTGTTTTGAATCGAAAAACAAACTTTCTTAGTGTTTGTGAAATTTGGTGAAAAGTTATGTAGTAAAAGATACGATACAAATGATCTAAAAACACGTTATTTGAACTCCTCAAAGCGTTAAAATCTTGTTTTGAATCGAAAAACAAACTATCTTAGTGTTTGTGAAATTTGGTGAAAAGTTATGTACTAAAAGATACGATACAAATGATCTTAAAACACGTTATTTGAACACCTGAAAGCGTTCAAATCTTGTTTTGAATCGAAAAACAAAACTTCTTAGTGTTTGTGAAATTTGGTGAAAAGTTATGTAGTAAAATATACGATACAAATGATCTTAAAACACGTTATTTGAACTCTTCAAAGCGTTCAAATCTTGTTTTGAATCGAAAAACAAACTATCTTAGTGTTTCTGAAATTTTGTGAAAAGTTATGTACTAAAAGATACGATACAAATGATCTTAAAACACGTTATTTGAACTCCTCAAAGCGTTCAAATCTTGTTTTGAATCGAAAAACAAAACTTCTTAGTGTTTGTGAAATTTGGTGAAAAGTTATGTACTAAATGATACGATTGAAATGATCTAAAAACACGTTATTTGAACTCCTCAAAGCATTCAAATCTTGTTTTGAATCGAAAAACAAACTTTCTTAGTGTTTGTGAAATTTGGTGAAAAGTTATGTACTAAAAGATACGACACAAATGATCTAAAAACACGTTATTTGAACTCCTCAAAGCGTTAAAATCTTGTTTTGAATCGAAAAACAAACTATCTTAGTGTTTGTGAAATTTGGTGAAAAGTTATGTACTAAAAGATACGATACAAATGATTTTAAAACACGTTATTTGAACTCCTGAAAGCGTTCAAATCTTGTTTTGAATCGAAAAACAAAACTTCTTAGTGTTTGTGAAATTTGGTGAAAAGTTATGTAGTAAAATATACGATACAAATGATCTTAAAACACGTTATTTGTACTCCTCAAAGCGTTCAAATCTTTTTTTGAATCGAAAAACAAACTATCTTAGTGTTTGTGAAATTTGGTGAAAAGTTATGTACTAAAAGATACGATACAAATGATCTTAAAATACGTTATTTGAACTCCTCAAAGCGTTCAAACCTTGTTTTGAATCGAAAAACAAACTATCTTAGTGTTTATGAAATTTGGTGAACAGTTATGTAGTAAAAGATACGATACAAATGATCTTAAAACACGTTATTTGAACTCCTCAAAGCGTTAAAATCTTGTTTTGAATCAAAAAACAAACTATCATAGTGTTTGTGAAATTTGGTGAAAAGTTATGTAGTAAAAGATACGATACAATTGATCTAAAAACACGTTATTTGAACTCCTCAAAGTGTTAAAATCTTGTTTTGAATCGAAAAACAAACTATCTTTGTGTTTGTGAAATTTGGTGAAAAGTTATGTAGTAAAAGATACGATACAAATGATCTAAAAACACGTTATTTGAACTCCTCAAAGCGTTAAAATCTTGTTTTGAATCGAAAAACAAACTATCTTAGTGTTTGTCAAATTTCGTGAAAAGTTATGTAGTAAAAGATACGATACAAATGATCTAAAAACACGTTATTTGAACTCCTCAAAGCGTTAAAATCTTGTTTTGAATCGAAAAACAAACTTTCTTAGTGTTTGTGAAATTTGGTGAAAAGTTATGTAGTAAAAGATACGATACAAATGATCTAAAACCACGTTATTTGAACTCCTGAATGCGTTAAAATCTTGGTTTGAATCGAAAAACAAACTTTCTTAGTGTTTGTGAAATTTGGTGAAAAGTTATGTAGTAAAAGATACGATACTAATGATCTAAAAACACGTTATTTGAACTCCTCAAAGCGTTAAAATCTTGTTTTGAATCGAAAAACAAACTATCTTAGTGTTTGTGAAATTTGGTGAAAAGTTGTGTACTAAAAGATACGATACAAATGATCTTAAAACACGTTATTTGAACACCTG
This sequence comes from Luzula sylvatica, assembly GCA_946800325.1. NCBI lineage: Eukaryota > Viridiplantae > Streptophyta > Magnoliopsida > Poales > Juncaceae > Luzula > Luzula sylvatica. The sequence continues at coordinate 5,760,668 of OX326957.1, read as the reverse complement.
AAAGCGTTCAAATCTTGTTTTGAATCGTAAAACAAAACTTCTTAGTGTTTGTGAAATTTGGTGAAAAGTTATGTAGTAAAATATACGATATAAATGATCTTAAAACACGTTATTTGAACTCTTCAAAGCGTTCTAATCTTGTTTTGAATCGAAAAACAAACTATCTTAGTGTTTCTGAAATTTGGTGAAAAGTTATGTACTAAAAGATACTATACAAATGATCTTAAAACACGTTATTTGAACTCCTCAAAGCGTTAAAATCTTGTTTTGAATCGAAAAACAAACTTTCTTAGTGTTTGTGAAATTTGGTGAAAAGTTATGTAGTAAAAGATACGATACAAATGATCTAAAAACACGTTATTTGAACTCCTCAAAGCGTTAAAATCTTGTTTTGAATCGAAAAACAAACTTACTTAGTGGTTGTGAAATTTGGTGAAAAGTTATGTAGTAAAAGATACGATAGAAATGATCTAAAAACACGTTATTTGAACTCCTCAAAGCATTCAAATCTTGTTTTGAATCGAAAAACAAACTTTCTTAGTGTTTGTGAAATTTGGTGAAAAGTTATGTACTAAAATATACGATACAAATGATCTTAAAACACGTTATTTGTACTCCTCAAAGCGTTCAAATCTTGTTTTGAATCGAAAAACAAACTTGCTTAGTGTTTGTGAAATTTGGTGAAAAGTTATGTACTAAAAGTTACGACACAAATGATCTAAAAACCCGTTATTTGAACTCCTCAAAGCGTTAAAATCTTGTTTTGAATCGAAAAACAAACTATCTTAGTGTTTGTGAAATTTGGTGAAAAGTTATGTACTAAAAGATACGATACAAATGATCTTAAAACACGTTATTTGAACTCCTGAAAGCGTTCAAATATTGTTTTGAATCGAAAAACAAAACTTCTTAGTGTTTGTGAAATTTGGTGAAAAGCTATGTAGTAAAAGATACGATACAAATGATCTTAAAACACGTTATTTGAACTCGTCAAAGCGTTAAAATCTTGTTTTGAATCAAAAAACAAACTATCATAGTGTTTGTGAAATTTGGTGAAAAGTTATGTAGTAAAAGATACGATACAATTGATCTAAAAACACGTTATTTGAACTCCTCAAAGCGTTAAAATCTTGTTTTGAATCGAAAAACAAACTATCTTTGTGTTTGTGAAATTTGGTGAACAGTTATGTAGTAAAAGATACGATACAAATGATCTTAAAACACGTTATTTGAACTCCTCAAAGCGTTCAAACCTTGTTTTGAATCGAAAACAAACTATCTTAGTGTTTGTGAAATTTGGTGAACAGTTATGTAGTAAAAGATACGATACAAATGATCTTAAAACACGTTATTTGAACTCCTCAAAGCGTTAAAATCTTGTTTTGAATCAAAAAACAAACTATCATAGTGTTTGTGAAATTTGGTGAAAAGTTATGTAGTAAAAGATACGATACAATTGATCTAAAAACACGTTATTTGAACTCCTCAAAGCGTTAAAATCTTGTTTTGAATCGAAAAACAAACTATCTTTGTGTTTGTGAAATTTGGTGAAAAGTTATGTAGTAAAAGATACGATACAAATGATCTTAAAACACGTTATTTGAACTCCTCAAAGCGTTAAAATCTTGTTTTGAATCGAAAAACAAACTTTCTTAGTGTTTGTGAAATTTGGTGAAAAGTTACGTAGTAAAAGATACGATACAAATGATCTAAAAACACGTTATTTGAACTTCTCAAAGCGTTAAAATCTTGTTTTGAATCGAAAAACAAACTTACTTAGTGTTTGTGAAATTTGGTGAAAAGTTATGTACTAAAAGATACGATAGAAATGATCTAAAAACACGTTATTTGAACTCCTCAAAGCATTCAAATCTTGTTTTGAATCGAAAAACAAACTTTCTTAGTGTTTGTGAAATTTGGTGAAAAGTTATGTACTAAAAGATACGACACAAATGATCTAAAAACACGTTATTTGAACTCCTCAAAGCGTTAAAATCTTGTTTTGAATCGAAAAACAAACTTTCTTAGTGTTTGTGAAATTTGGTGAAAAGTTATGTAGTAAAAGATACGATACAAATGATCTAAAAACACGTTATTTGAACTCCTCAAAGCGTTAAAATCTTGTTTTGAATCGAAAAACAAACTATCTTAGTGTTTGTGAAATTTGGTGAAAAGTTATGTACTAAAAGATACGATACAAATGATCTTAAAACACGTTATTTGAACACCTGAAAGCGTTCAAATCTTGTTTTGAATCGAAAAACAAAACTTCTTAGTGTTTGTGAAATTTGGTGAAAAGTTATGTAGTAAAATATACGATACAAATGATCTTAAAACACGTTATTTGAACTCTTCAAAGCGTTCAAATCTTGTTTTGAATCGAAAAACAAACTATCTTAGTGTTTCTGAAATTTTGTGAAAAGTTATGTACTAAAAGATACGATACAAATGATCTTAAAACACGTTATTTGAACTCCTCAAAGCGTTCAAATCTTGTTTTGAATCGAAAAACAAAACTTCTTAGTGTTTGTGAAATTTGGTGAAAAGTTATGTACTAAAAGATACGATTGAAATGATCTAAAAACACGTTATTTGAACTCCTCAAAGCATTCAAATCTTGTTTTGAATCGAAAAACAAACTTTCTTAGTGTTTGTGAAATTTGGTGAAAAGTTATGTACTAAAAGATACGACACAAATGATCTAAAAACAAGTTATTTGAACTCCTCAAAGCGTTAAAATCTTGTTTTGAATCGAAAAACAAACTATCTTAGTGTTTGTGAAATTTGGTGAAAAGTTATGTACTAAAAGATACGATACAAATGATTTTAAAACACGTTATTTGAACTCCTGAAAGCGTTCAAATCTTGTTTTGAATCGAAAAACAAAACTTCTTAGTGTTTGTGAAATTTGGTGAAAAGTTATGTAGTAAAATATACGATACAAATGATCTTAAAACACGTTATTTGAACTCCTCAAAGCGTTCAAATCTTGTTTTGAATCGAAAAACAAACTATCTTAGTGTTTGTGAAATTTGGTGAAAAGTTATGTAGTAAAAGATACGATACAAGTGATCTAAAAACACGTTATTTGAACTCCTCAAAGCGTTAAAATCTTGTTTTGAATCGAAAAACAAACTATCTTCGTGCTTGTGAAATTTGGTGAAAAGTTATGTACTAAAAGATACGATTGAAATGATCTAAAAACACGTTATTTGAACTCCTCAAAGCATTCAAATCTTGTTTTGAATCGAAAAACAAACTTTCTTAGTGTTTGTGAAATTTGGTGAAAAGTTATGTAGTAAAAGATACGATACAAATGATCTAAAAACACGTTATTTGAACTCCTCAAAGCGTTAAAATCTTGTTTTGAATCGAAAAACAAACTTTCTTAGTGTTTGTGAAATTTGGTGAAAAGTTATGTAGTAAAAGATACGATACAAATGATCTAAAAACACATTATTTCAACTCCTCAAAGCGTTAAAATCTTGTTTTGAATCGAAAAACAAACTTTCTTAGTGTTTGTGAAATTTGGTGAAAGGTTATGTAGTAAAAGGTATGATACAAATGATCTAAAAACACGTTATTTGAACTCCTCAAAGCGTTAAAATCTTGTTTTGAATCGAAAAACAAACTATCTTAGTGTTTGTGAAATTTGGTGAAAAGTTATGTACTAAAAGATACGATACAAATGATTTTAAAACACGTTATTTGAACTCCTGAAAGCGTTCAAATCTTGTTTTGAATCGAAAAACAAAACTTCTTAGTGTTTGTGAAATTTGGTGAAAAGTTATGTAGTAAAATATACGATACAAATGATCTTAAAACACGTTATTTGAACTCCTCAAAGCGTTCAAATCTTGTTTTGAATCGAAAAACAAACTATCTTAGTGTTTGTGAAATTTGGTGAAAAGTTGTGTACTAAAAGATACGATACAAATGATCTAAAAACACGTTATTTGAACTCCTCAAAGCGTTAAAATCTTGTTTTGAATCGTAAAACAAAACTTTCTTAGTGTTTGTGAAATTTGGTGAAAAGTTATGTAGTAAAAGATACGATATAAATGATCTAAAACCACGTTATTTGAACTCCTCAAAGCGTAAAATCTTGTTTTGAATCGAAAAACAAACTTTCTTAGTGTTTGTGAAATTTGGTGAAAAGTTGTGTACTAAAAGATACGATACAAATGATCTTAAAACACGTTATTTGAACACCTGAAAGCGTTCAAATCTTGTTTTGAATCGTAAAACAAAACTTCTTAGTGTTTGTGAAATTTGGTGAAAACTTATGTAGTAAAATATACGATACAAATGACCTTAAAACACGTTATTTGAACTCTTCAAAGCGTTCAAATCTTGTTTTGAATCGAAAAACAAACTATCTTAGTGTTTCTGAAATTTGGTGAAAAGTTATGTAGTAAAAGATACTATACAAATGATCTTAAAACACGTTATTTGAACTCCTCAAAGCGTTCAAATCTTGTTTTGAATCGAAAAACAAACTCTCTTAGTGTTTGTGAAATTTGGTGAAAATTTATGTACTAAAAGATACGATACAAATGATCTTAAAACACGTTATTTGAACTCCTCAAAGCGTTAAAATCTTGTTTTGAATCGAAAAACAAACTTTCTTAGTGTTTGTGAAATTTGGTGAAAAGTTATGTAGTAAAAGATACGATACAAATGATCTAAAAACACGTTATTTGAACTCCTCAAAGCGTTAAAATCTTGTTTTGAATCGAAAAACAAACTTACTTAGTGGTTGTGAAATTTGGTGAAAAGTTATGTACTAAAAGATACGATAGAAATGATCTAAAAACACGTTATTTGAACTCCTCAAAGCATTCAAATCTTGTTTTGAATCGAAAAACAAACTTTCTTAGTGTTTGTGAAATTTGGTGAAAAATTATGTAGTAAAATATACGATACAAATGATCTTAAAACACGTTATTTGTACTCCTCAAAGCGTTCAAATCTTTTTTTGAATCGAAAAACAAACTATCTTAGTGTTTGTGAAATTTGGTGAAAAGTTATGTACTAAAAGATACGATACAAATGATCTTAAAACACGTTATTTGAACTCCTCAAAGCATTCAAATCTTGTTTTGAATCGAAAAACAAACTTTTTTAGTGTTTGTGAAATTTTGTGAAAAGGTATGTACTAAAATATACGATACAAATGATCTTAAAACACGTTATTTGTACTCCTCAAAGCGTTCAAATCTTGTTTTGAATCGAAAAACAAACTTGCTTAGTGTTTGTGAAATTTGGTGAAAAGTTATGTACTAAAAGATACGACACAAATGATCTAAAAACCCGTTATTTGAACTCCTCAAAGCGTTAAAATCTTGTTTTGAATCGAAAAACAAACTATCTTAGTGTTTGTGAAATTTGGTGAAAAGTTATGTACTAAAAGATACGATACAAATGATCTTAAAACACGTTATTTGAACTCCTGAAAGCGTTCAAATATTGTTTTGAATCGAAAAACAAAACTTCTTAGTGTTTGTGAAATTTGGTGAAAAGCTATGTAGTAAAAGATACGATACAAATGATCTTAAAACACGTTATTTGAACTCCTCAAAGCGTTAAAATCTTGTTTTGAATCGAAAAACAAACTATCTTAGTGTTTGTGAAATTTGGTGAAAAGTTATGTACTAAAAGATACGATACAAATGATCTTAAAACACGTTATTTGAACTCCTCAAAGCGTTCAAACCTTGTTTTGAATCGAAAACAAACTATCTTAGTGTTTGTGAAATTTGGTGAACAGTTATGTAGTAAAAGATACGATACAAATGATCTTAAAACACGTTATTTGAACTCCTCAAAGCGTTAAAATCTTGTTTTGAATCAAAAAACAAACTATCATAGTGTTTGTGAAATTTGGTGAAAAGTTATGTAGTAAAAGATACGATACAATTGATCTAAAAACACGTTATTTGAACTCCTCAAAGCGTTAAAATCTTGTTTTGAATCGAAAAACAAACTATCTTTGTGTTTGTGAAATTTGGTGAAAAGTTATGTAGTAAAAGATACGATACAAATGATCTTAAAACACGTTATTTGAACTCCTCAAAGCGTTAAAATCTTGTTTTGAATCGAAAAACAAACTTTCTTAGTGTTTGTGAAATTTGGTGAAAAGTTACGTAGTAAAAGATACGATACAAATGATCTAAAAACACGTTATTTGAACTTCTCAAAGCGTTAAAATCTTGTTTTGAATCGAAAAACAAACTTACTTAGTGTTTGTGAAATTTGGTGAAAAGTTATGTACTAAAAGATACGATACAATTGATCTAAAAACACGTTATTTGAACTTCTCAAAGCGTTAAAATCTTGTTTTGAATCGAAAAACAAACTTTCTTAGTGTTTGTGAAATTTGGTGAAAAGTTATGTAGTAAAAGATACGATACAAATGATCTAAAAACACGTTATTTGAACTCCTCAAAGCGTTAAAATCTTGTTTTGAATCGAAAAACAAACTATCTTAGTGTTTGTGAAATTTGGTGAAAAGTTATGTACTAAAAGATACGATACAAATGATCTTAAAACACGTTATTTGAACACCTGAAAGCGTTCAAATCTTGTTTTGAATCGAAAAACAAAACTTCTTAGTGTTTGTGAAATTTGGTGAAAAGTTATGTAGTAAAATATACGATACAAATGATCTTAAAACACGTTATTTGAACTCTTCAAAGCGTTCAAATCTTGTTTTGAATCGAAAAACAAACTATCTTAGTGTTTCTGAAATTTTGTGAAAAGTTATGTACTAAAAGATACGATACAAATGATCTTAAAACACGTTATTTGAATTCCTCAAAGCGTTCAAATCTTGTTTTGAATCGAAAAACAAAACTTCTTAGTGTTTGTGAAATTTGGTGAAAAGTTATGTACTAAAAGATACGATTGAAATGATCTAAAAACACGTTATTTGAACTCCTCAAAGCATTCAAATCTTGTTTTGAATCGAAAAACAAACTTTCTTAGTGTTTGTGAAATTTGGTGAAAAGTTATGTACTAAAAGATACGACACAAATGATCTAAAAACACGTTATTTGAACTCCTCAAAGCGTTAAAATCTTGTTTTGAATCGAAAAACAAACTTTCTTAGTGTTTGTGAAATTTGGTGAAAAGTTATGTACTAAAATATACGATACAAATGATCTTAAAACACGTTATTTGTACTCCTCAAAGCGTTCAAATCTTGTTTTGAATCGAAAAACAAACTTGCTTAGTGTTTGTGAAATTTGGTGAAAAGTTATGTAGTAAAAGATACGACACAAATGATCTAAAAACACGTTATTTGAACTCCTGAAAGCGTTAAAATCTTGTTTTGAATCGAAAAACAAACTATCTTAGTGTTTGTGAAATTTGGTGAAAAGTTATGTAGTAAAAGATACGATACAAATGATCTAAAAACACGTTATTTGAACTCCTCAAAGCGTTAAAATCTTGTTTTGAATCGAAAAACAAACTATCTTAGTGTTTTTGAAATTTGGTGAAAAGTTGTGTACTAAAAGATACGATACAAATGATCTTAAAACACGTTATTTGAACACCTGAAAGCGTTCAAATCTTGTTTTGAATCGTAAAACAAAACTTTCTTAGTGTTTGTGAAATTTGGTGAAAAGTTATGTAGTAAAAGATACGATACAAATGATCTAAAAACACATTATTTGAACTCCTCAAAGCGTAAAATCTTGTTTTGAATCGAAAAACAAACTTTCTTAGTGTTTGTGAAATTTGGTGAAAAGTTGTGTACTAAAAGATACGATACAAATGATCTTAAAACACGTTATTTGAACACCTGAAAGCGTTCAAATCTTGTTTTGAATCGTAAAACAAAACTTCTTAGTGTTTGTGAAATTTGGTGAAAACTTATGTAGTAAAATATACGATACAAATGATCTTAAAACACGTTATTTGAACTCTTCAAAGCGTTCAAATCTTGTTTTGAATCGAAAAACAAACTATCTTAGTGTTTCTGAAATTTGGTGAAAAGTTATGTAGTAAAAGATACTATACAAATGATCTTAAAACACGTTATTTGAACTCCTCAAAGCGTTCAAATCTTGTTTTGAATCGAAAAACAAACTCTCTTAGTGTTTGTGAAATTTAGTGAAAATTTATGTACTAAAAGATACGATACAAATGATCTTAAAACACGTTATTTGAACTCCTCAAAGCGTTAAAATCTTGTTTTGAATCGAAAAACAAACTTTCTTAGTGTTTGTGAAATTTGGTGAAAAGTTATGTAGTAAAAGATACGATACAAATGATCTAAAAACACGTTATTTGAACTCCTCAGAGCGTTAAAATCTTGTTTTGAATCGAAAAACAAACTTACTTAGTGGTTGTGAAATTTGGTGAAAAGTTATGTACTAAAAGATACGATAGAAATGATCTAAAAACACGTTATTTGAACTCCTCAAAGCATTCAAATCTTGTTTTGAATCGAAAAGCAAACTTTCTTAGTGTTTGTGAAATTTGGTGAAAAATTATGTAGTAAAATATACGATACAAATGATCTTAAAACACGTTATTTGTACTCCTCAAAGCGTTCAAATCTTTTTTTGAATCGAAAAACAAACTATCTTAGTGTTTGTGAAATTTGGTGAAAAGTTATGTACTAAAAGATACGATACAAATGATCTTAAAACACGTTATTTGAACTCCTCAAAGCGTTCAAACCTTGTTTTGAATCGAAAAACAAACTATCTTAGGGTTTGTGAAATTTGGTGAACAGTTATGTAGTAAAAGATACGATACAAATGATCTTAAAACACGTTATTTGAATCCCTCAAAGCGTTAAAATCTTGTTTTGAATCAAAAAACAAACTATCATAGTGTTTGTGAAATTTGGTGAAAAGTTATGTAGTAAAAGATACGATACAATTGATCTAAAAACACGTTATTTGAACTCCTCAAAGCGTTAAAATCTTGTTTTGAATCGAAAAACAAACTATCTTTGTGTTTGTGAAATTTGGTGAAAAGTTATGTAGTAAAAGATACGATACAAATGATCTAAAAACACGTTATTTGAACTCCTCAAAGCGTTAAAATCTTGTTTTGAATCGAAAAACAAACTATCTTAGTGTTTGTGAAATTTCGTGAAAAGTTATGTAGTAAAAGATACGATACAAATGATCTAAAAACACGTTATTTGAACTCCTCAAAGCGTTAAAATCTTGTTTTGAATCGAAAAACAAACTTTCTTAGTGTTTGTGAAATTTGGTGAAAAGTTATGTAGTAAAAGATACGATACAAATGATCTAAAACCACGTTATTTGAACTCCTGAAAGCGTTAAAATCTTGGTTTGAATCGAAAAACGAACTTTCTTAGTGTTTGTGAAATTTGGTGAAAAGTTATGTAGTAAAAGATACGATACAAATGATCTAAAAACACGTTATTTGAACTCCTCAAAGCGTTAAAATCTTGTTTTGAATCGAAAAACAAACTATCTTAGTGTTTGTGAAATTTGGTGAAAAGTTGTATACTAAAAGATACGATACAAATGTTTTTAAAACACGTTATTTGAACACCTGAAAGCGTTCAAATCTTGTTTTGAATCGTAAAACAAAACTTCTTAGTGTTTGTGAAATTTGGTGAAAAGTTATGTAGTAAAATATACGATATAAATGATCTTAAAACACGTTATTTGAACTCTTCAAAGCGTTCAAATCTTGTTTTGAATCGAAAAACAAACTATCTTAGTGTTTCTGAAATTTGGTGAAAAGTTATGTACTAAAAGATACTATACAAATGATCTTAAAACACGTTATTTGAACTCCTCAAAGCGTTCAAATCTTGTTTTGAATCGAAAAACAAACTATCTTAGTGTTTGTGAAATTTGGTGAAAAGTTATGTACTAAAAGATACGATACAAATGATCTTAAAACACGTTATTTGAACTCCTCAAAGCGTTAAAATCTTGTTTTGAATCGAAAAACAAACTTTCTTAGTGTTTGTGAAATTTGGTGAAAAGTTATGTAGTAAAAGATACGATACAAATGATCTAAAAACACGTTATTTGAACTCCTCAAAGCGTTAAAATCTTGTTTTGAATCGAAAAACAAACTTACTTAGTGGTTGTGAAATTTGGTGAAAAGTTATGTAGTAAAAGATACGATAGAAATGATCTAAAAACACGTTATTTGAACTCCTCAAAGCATTCAAATCTTGTTTTGAATCGAAAAACAAACTTTCTTAGTGTTTGTGAAATTTGGTGAAAAGTTATGTACTAAAATATACGATACAAATGATCTTAAAACACGTTATTTGTACTCCTCAAAGCGTTCAAATCTTGTTTTGAATCGAAAAACAAACTTGCTTAGTGTTTGTGAAATTTGGTGAAAAGTTATGTACTAAAAGATACGACACAAATGATCTAAAAACACGTTATTTGAACTCCTCAAAGCGTTAAAATCTTGTTTTGAATCGAAAAACAAACTATCTTAGTGTTTGTGAAATTTGGTGAAAAGTTATGTACTAAAAGATACGATACAAATGATCTTAAAACACGTTATTTGAACTCCTGAAAGCGTTCAAATATTGTTTTGAATCGAAAAACAAAACTTCTTAGTGTTTGTGAAATTTGGTGAAAAGCTATGTAGTAAAAGATACGATACAAATGATCTTAAAACACGTTATTTGAACTCCTCAAAGCGTTAAAATCTTGTTTTGAATCGAAAAACAAACTATCTTAGTGTTTGTGAAATTTGGTGAAAAGTTATGTACTAAAAGATACGATACAAATGATCTTAAAACACGTTATTTGAACTCCTCAAAGCGTTCAAACCTTGTTTTGAATCGAAAACAAACTATCATAGTGTTTGTGAAATTTGGTGAACAGTTATGTAGTAAAAGATACGATACAAATGATCTTAAAACACGTTATTTGAACTCCTCAAAGCGTTAAAATATTGTTTTGAATCAAAAAACAAACTATCATAGTGTTTGTGAAATTTGGTGAAAAGTTATGTAGTAAAAGATACGATACAATTGATCTAAAAACACGTTATTTGAACTCCTCAAAGCGTTAAAATCTTGTTTTGAATCGAAAAACAAACTATCTTTGTGTTTGTGAAATTTGGTGAAAAGTTATGTAGTAAAAGATACGATACAAATGATCTTAAAACACGTTATTTGAACTCCTCAAAGCGTTAAAATCTTGTTTTGAATCGAAAAACAAACTTTCTTAGTGTTTGTGAAATTTGGTGAAAATCTACGTAGTAAAAGATACGATACAAATGATCTAAAAACACGTTATTTGAACTCCTCAAAGCGTTAAAATCTTGTTTTGAATCGAAAAACAAACTTACTTAGTGTTTGTGAAATTTGGTGAAAAGTTATGTACTAAAAGATACGATAGAAATGATCTAAAAACACGTTATTTGAACTCCTCAAAGCATTCAAATCTTGTTTTGAATCGAAAAACAAACTTTCTTAGTGTTTGTGAAATTTGGTGAAAAGTTATGTACTAAAAGATACGACACAAATGATCTAAAAACACGTTATTTGAACTCCTCAAAGCGTTAAAATCTTGTTTTGAATCGAAAAACAAACTTTCTTAGTGTTTGTGAAATTTGGTGAAAAGTTATGTAGTAAAAGATACGATACAAATGATCTAAAAATACGTTATTTGAACTCCTCAAAGCGTTAAAATCTTGTTTTGAATCGAAAAACAAACTATCTTAGTGTTTGTGAAATTTGGTGAAAAGTTATGTACTAAAAGATACGATACAAATGATTTTAAAACACGTTATTTGAACTCCTGAAAGCGTTCAAATCTTGTTTTGAATCGAAAAACAAAACTTCTTAGTGTTTGTGAAATTTGGTGAAAAGTTATGTAGTAAAATATACGATACAAATGATCTTAAAACACGTTATTTGAACTCCTCAAAGCGTTCAAATCTTGTTTTGAATCGAAAAACAAACTATCTTAGTGTTTGTGAAATTTGGTGAAAAGTTATGTACTAAAAGATACGATACAAATGATCTTAAAACACGTTATTTGAACTCCTCAAAGCGTTCAAACCTTGTTTTGAATCGAAAAACAAACTATCTTAGTGTTTGTGAAATTTGGTGAACAGTTATGTAGTAAAAGATACGATACAAATGATCTTAAAACACGTTATTTGAACTCCTCAAAGCGTTAAAATCTTGTTTTGAATCAAAAAACAAACTATCATAGTGTTTGTGAAATTTGGTGAAAAGTTATGTAGTAAAAGATACGATACAATTGATCTAAAAACACGTTATTTGAACTCCTCAAAGCGTTAAAATCTTGTTTTGAATCGAAAAACAAACTATCTTTGTGTTTGTGAAATTTGGTGAAAAGTTATGTAGTAAAAGATACGATACAAATGATCTTAAAACACGTTATTTGAACTCCTCAAAGCGTTAAAATCTTGTTTTGAATCGAAAAACAAACTTTCTTAGTGTTTGTGAAATTTGGTGAAAAGTTACGTAGTAAAAGATATGATACAAATGATCTAAAAACACGTTATTTGAACTCCTCAAAGCGTTAAAATCTTGTTTTGAATCGAAAAACAAACTTACTTAGTGTTTGTGAAATTTGGTGAAAAGTTATGTACTAAAAGATACGATAGAAATGATCTAAAAACACGTTATTTGAACTCCTCAAAGCATTCAAATCTTGTTTTGAATCGAAAAACAAACTTTCTTAGTGTTTGTGAAATTTGGTGAAAAGTTATGTACTAAAAGATACGACACAAATGATCTAAAAACACGTTATTTGAACTCCTCAAAGCGTTAAAATCTTGTTTTGAATCGAAAAACAAACTTTCTTAGTGTTTGTGAAATTTGGTGAAAAGTTATGTAGTAAAAGATACGATACAAATGATCTAAAAACACGTTATTTGAACTCCTCAAAGCGTTAAAATCTTGTTTTGAATCGAAAAACAAACTATCTTAGTGTTTGTGAAATTTGGTGAAAAGTTATGTACTAAAAGATACGATACAAATGATCTTAAAACACGTTATTTGAACACCTGAAAGCGTTCAAATCTTGTTTTGAATCGAAAAACAAAACTTCTTAGTGTTTGTGAAATTTGGTGAAAAGTTATGTAGTAAAATATACGATACAAATGATCTTAAAACACGTTATTTGAACTCTTCAAAGCGTTCAAATCTTGTTTTGAATCGAAAAACAAACTATCTTAGTGTTTCTGAAATTTTGTGAAAAGTTATGTACTAAAAGATACGATACAAATGATCTTAAAACACGTTATTTGAACTCCTCAAAGCGTTCAAATCTTGTTTTGAATCGAAAAACAAAACTTCTTAGTGTTTGTGAAATTTGGTGAAAAGTTATGTACTAAATGATACGATTGAAATGATCTAAAAACACGTTATTTGAACTCCTCAAAGCATTCAAATCTTGTTTTGAATCGAAAAACAAACTTTCTTAGTGTTTGTGAAATTTGGTGAAAAGTTATGTACTAAAAGATACGACACAAATGATCTAAAAACACGTTATTTGAACTCCTCAAAGCGTTAAAATCTTGTTTTGAATCGAAAAACAAACTATCTTAGTGTTTGTGAAATTTGGTGAAAAGTTATGTACTAAAAGATACGATACAAATGATTTTAAAACACGTTATTTGAACTCCTGAAAGCGTTCAAATCTTGTTTTGAATCGAAAAACAAAACTTCTTAGTGTTTGTGAAATTTGGTGAAAAGTTATGTAGTAAAATATACGATACAAATGATCTTAAAACACGATATTTGTACTCCTCAAAGCGTTCAAATCTTTTTTTGAATCGAAAAACAAACTATCTTAGTGTTTGTGAAATTTGGTGAAAAGTTATGTACTAAAAGATACGATACAAATGATCTTAAAATACGTTATTTGAACTCCTCAAAGCGTTCAAACCTTGTTTTGAATCGAAAAACAAACTATCTTAGTGTTTGTGAAATTTGGTGAACAGTTATGTAGTAAAAGATACGATACAAATGATCTTAAAACACGTTATTTGAACTCCTCAAAGCGTTAAAATCTTGTTTTGAATCAAAAAACAAACTATCATAGTGTTTGTGAAATTTGGTGAAAAGTTATGTAGTAAAAGATACGATACAATTGATCTAAAAACACGTTATTTGAACTCCTCAAAGTGTTAAAATCTTGTTTTGAATCGAAAAACAAACTATCTTTGTGTTTGTGAAATTTGGTGAAAAGTTATGTAGTAAAAGATACGATACAAATGATCTAAAAACACGTTATTTGAACTCCTCAAAGCGTTAAAATCTTGTTTTGAATCGAAAAACAAACTATCTTAGTGTTTGTGAAATTTCGTGAAAAGTTATGTAGTAAAAGATACGATACAAATGATCTAAAAACACGTTATTTGAACTCCTCAAAGCGTTAAAATCTTGTTTTGAATCGAAAAACAAACTTTCTTAGTGTTTGTGAAATTTGGTGAAAAGTTATGTAGTAAAAGATACGATACAAATGATCTAAAACCACGTTATTTGAACTCCTGAAAGCGTTAAAATCTTGGTTTGAATCGAAAAACAAACTTTCTTAGTGTTTGTGAAATTTGGTGAAAAGTTAAGTAGTAAAAGATACGATACTAATGATCTAAAAACACGTTATTTGAACTCCTCAAAGCGTTAAAATCTTGTTTTGAATCGAAAAACAAACTATCTTAGTGTTTGTGAAATTTGGTGAAAAGTTGTGTACTAAAAGATACGATACAAATGATCTTAAAACACGTTATTTGAACACCTGAAAGCGTTCAAATCTTGTTTTGAATCGTAAAACAAAACTTCTTAGTGTTTGTGAAATTTGGTGAAAAGTTATGTAGTAAAATATACGATATAAATGATCTTAAAACACGTTATTTGAACTCTTCAAAGCGTTCTAATCTTGTTTTGAATCGAAAAACAAACTATCTTAGTGTTTCTGAAATTTGGTGAAAAGTTATGTACTAAAAGATACTATACAAATGATCTTAAAACACGTTATTTGAACTCCTCAAAGCGTTCAAATCTTGTTTTGAATCGAAAAACAAACTATCTTAGTGTTTGTGAAATTTGGTGAAAAGTTATGTACTAAAAGATACGATACAAATGATCTTAAAACACGTTATTTGAACTCCTCAAAGCGTTAAAATCTTGTTTTGAATCGAAAAACAAACTTTCTTAGTGTATGTGAAATTTGGTGAAAAGTTATGTAGTAAAAGATACGATACAAATGATCTAAAAACACGTTATTTGAACTCCTCAAAGCGTTAAAATCTTGTTTTGAATCGAAAAACAAACTTACTTAGTGGTTGTGAAATTTGGTGAAAAGTTATGTAGTAAAAGATACGATAGAAATGATCTAAAAACACGTTATTTGAACTCCTCAAAGCATTCAAATCTTGTTTTGAATCGAAAAACAAACTTTCTTAGTGTTTGTGAAATTTGGTGAAAAGTTATGTACTAAAATATACGATACAAATGATCTTAAAACACGTTATTTGTACTCCTCAAAGCGTTCAAATCTTGTTTTGAATCGAAAAACAAACTTGCTTAGTGTTTGTGAAATTTGGTGAAAAGTTATGTACTAAAAGTTACGACACAAATGATCTAAAAACCCGTTATTTGAACTCCTCAAAGCGTTAAAATCTTGTTTTGAATCGAAAAACAAACTATCTTAGTGTTTGTGAAATTTGGTGAAAAGTTATGTACTAAAAGATACGATACAAATGATCTTAAAACACGTTATTTGAACTCCTGAAAGCGTTCAAATATTGTTTTGAATCGAAAAACAAAACTTCTTAGTGTTTGTGAAATTTGGTGAAAAGCTATGTAGTAAAAGATACGATACAAATGATCTTAAAACACGTTATTTGAACTCCTCAAAGCGTTAAAATCTTGTTTTGAATCGAAAAACAAACTATCTTAGTGTTTGTGAAATTTGGTGAAAAGTTATGTACTAAAAGATACGATACAAATGATCTTAAAACACGTTATTTGAACTCCTCAAAGCGTTCAAACCTTGTTTTGAATCGAAAACAAACTATCTTAGTGTTTGTGAAATTTGGTGAACAGTTATGTAGTAAAAGATACGATACAAATGATCTTAAAACACGTTATTTGAACTCCTCAAAGCGTTAAAATCTTGTTTTGAATCAAAAAACAAACTATCATAGTGTTTGTGAAATTTGGTGAAAAGTTATGTAGTAAAAGATACGATACAATTGATCTAAAAACACGTTATTTGAACTCCTCAAAGCGTTAAAATCTTGTTTTGAATCGAAAAACAAACTATCTTTGTGTTTGTGAAATTTGGTGAAAAGTTATGTAGTAAAAGATACGATACAAATGATCTTAAAACACGTTATTTGAACTCCTCAAAGCGTTAAAATCTTGTTTTGAATCGAAAAACAAACTTTCTTAGTGTTTGTGAAATTTGGTGAAAAGTTACGTAGTAAAAGATACGATACAAATGATCTAAAAACACGTTATTTGAACTTCTCAAAGCGTTAAAATCTTGTTTTGAATCGAAAAACAAACTTACTTAGTGTTTGTGAAATTTGGTGAAAAGTTATGTACTAAAAGATACGATAGAAATGATCTAAAAACACGTTATTTGAACTCCTCAAAGCATTCAAATCTTGTTTTGAATCGAAAAACAAACTTTCTTAGTGTTTGTGAAATTTGGTGAAAAGTTATGTACTAAAAGATACGACACAAATGATCTAAAAACACGTTATTTGAACTCCTCAAAGCGTTAAAATCTTGTTTTGAATCGAAAAACAAACTTTCTTAGTGTTTGTGAAATTTGGTGAAAAGTTATGTAGTAAAAGATACGATACAAATGATCTAAAAACACGTTATTTGAACTCCTCAAAGCTTTAAAATCTTGTTTTGAATCGAAAAACAAACTATCTTAGTGTTTGTGAAATTTGGTGAAAAGTTATGTAGTAAAATATACGATACAAATGATCTTAAAACACGTTATTTGAACTCTTCAAAGCGTTCAAATCTTGTTTTGAATCGAAAAACAAACTATCTTAGTGTTTCTGAAATTTTGTGAAAAGTTATGTACTAAAAGATACGATACAAATGATCTTAAAACACGTTATTTGAACTCCTCAAAGCGTTCAAATCTTGTTTTGAATCGAAAAACAAAACTTCTTAGTGTTTGTGAAATTTGGTGAAAAGTTATGTACTAAAAGATACGATTGAAATGATCTAAAAACACGTTATTTGAACTCCTCAAAGCATTCAAATCTTGTTTTGAATCGAAAAACAAACTTTCTTAGTGTTTGTGAAATTTGGTGAAAAGTTATGTACTAAAAGATACGACACAAATGATCTAAAAACAAGTTATTTGAACTCCTCAAAACGTTAAAATCTTGTTTTGAATCGAAAAACAAACTATCTTAGTGTTTGTGAAATTTGGTGAAAAGTTATGTACTAAAAGATACGATACAAATGATTTTAAAACACGTTATTTGAACTCCTGAAAGCGTTCAAATCTTGTTTTGAATCGAAAAACAAAACTTCTTAGTGTTTGTGAAATTTGGTGAAAAGTTATGTAGTAAAATATACGATACAAATGATCTTAAAACACGTTATTTGAACTCCTCAAAGCGTTCAAATCTTGTTTTGAATCGAAAAACAAACTATCTTAGTGTTTGTGAAATTTGGTGAAAAGTTATGTAGTAAAAGATACGATACAAGTGATCTAAAAACACGTTATTTGAACTCCTCAAAGCGTTAAAATCTTGTTTTGAATCGAAAAACAAACTATCTTCGTGCTTGTGAAATTTGGTGAAAAGTTATGTACTAAAAGATACGATTGAAATGATCTAAAAACACGTCATTTGAACTCCTCAAAGCATTCAAATCTTGTTTTGAATCGAAAAACAAACTTTCTTAGTGTTTGTGAAATTTGGTGAAAAGTTATGTAGTAAAAGATACGATACAAATGATCTAAAAACACGTTATTTGAACTCCTCAAAGCGTTAAAATCTTGTTTTGAATCGAAAAACAAACTTTCTTAGTGTTTGTGAAATTTGGTGAAAAGTTATGTAGTAAAAGATACGATACAAATGATCTAAAAACACATTATTTCAACTCCTCAAAGCGTTAAAATCTTGTTTTGAATCGAAAAACAAACTTTCTTAGTGTTTGTGAAATTTGGTGAAAGGTTATGTAGTAAAAGGTACGATACAAATGATCTAAAAACACGTTATTTGAACTCCTCAAAGCGTTAAAATCTTGTTTTGAATCGAAAAACAAACTATCTTAGTGTTTGTGAAATTTGGTGAAAAGTTATGTACTAAAAGATACGATACAAATGATTTTAAAACACGTTATTTGAACTCCTGAAAGCGTTCAAATCTTGTTTTGAATCGAAAAACAAAACTTCTTAGTGTTTGTGAAATTTGGTGAAAAGTTATGTAGTAAAATATACGATACAAATGATCTTAAAACACGTTATTTGAACTCCTCAAAGCGTTCAAATCTTGTTTTGAATCGAAAAACAAACTATCTTAGTGTTTGTGAAATTTGGTGAAAAGTTGTGTACTAAAAGATACGATACAAATGATCTAAAAACACGTTATTTGAACTCCTCAAAGCGTTAAAATCTTGTTTTGAATCGTAAAACAAAACTTTCTTAGTGTTTGTGAAATTTGGTGAAAAGTTATGTAGTAAAAGATACGATACAAATGATCTAAAACCACGTTATTTGAACTCCTCAAAGCGTAAAATCTTGTTTTGAATCGAAAAACAAACTTTCTTAGTGTTTGTGAAATTTGGTGAAAAGTTGTGTACTAAAAGATACGATACAAATGATCTTAAAACACGTTATTTGAACACCTGAAAGCGTTCAAATCTTGTTTTGAATCGTAAAACAAAACTTCTTAGTGTTTGTGAAATTTGGTGAAAACTTATGTAGTAAAATATACGATACAAATGACCTTAAAACACGTTATTTGAACTCTTCAAAGCGTTCAAATCTTGTTTTGAATCGAAAAACAAACTATCTTAGTGTTTCTGAAATTTGGTGAAAAGTTATGTAGTAAAAGATACTATACAAATGATCTTAAAACACGTTATTTGAACTCCTCAAAGCGTTCAAATCTTGTTTTGAATCGAAAAACAAACTCTCTTAGTGTTTGTGAAATTTGGTGAAAATTTATGTACTAAAAGATACGATACAAATGATCTTAAAACACGTTATTTGAACTCCTCAAAGCGTTAAAATCTTGTTTTGAATCGAAAAACAAACTTTCTTAGTGTTTGTGAAATTTGGTGAAAAGTAATGTAGTAAAAGATACGATACAAATGATCTAAAAACACGTTATTTGAACTCCTCAAAGCGTTAAAATCTTGTTTTGAATCGAAAAACAAACTTACTTAGTGGTTGTGAAATTTGGTGAAAAGTTATGTACTAAAAGATACGATAGAAATGATCTAAAAACACGTTATTTGAACTCCTCAAAGCATTCAAATCTTGTTTTGAATCGAAAAACAAACTTTCTTAGTGTTTGTGAAATTTGGTGAAAAATTATGTAGTAAAATATACGATACAAATGATCTTAAAACACGTTATTTGTACTCCTCAAAGCGTTCAAATCTTTTTTTGAATCGAAAAACAAACTATCTTAGTGTTTGTGAAATTTGGTGAAAAGTTATGTACTAAAAGATACGACACAAATGATCTAAAAACCCGTTATTTGAACTCCTCAAAGCGTTAAAATCTTGTTTTGAATCGAAAAACAAACTATCTTAGTGTTTGTGAAATTTGGTGAAAAGTTATGTACTAAAAGATACGATACAAATGATCTTAAAACACGTTATTTGAACTCCTGAAAGCGTTCAAATATTGTTTTGAATCGAAAAACAAAACTTCTTAGTGTTTGTGAAATTTGGTGAAAAGCTATGTAGTAAAAGATACGATACAAATGATCTTAAAACACGTTATTTGAACTCCTCAAAGCGTTAAAATCTTGTTTTGAATCGAAAAACAAACTATCTTAGTGTTTGTGAAATTTGGTGAAAAGTTATGTACTAAAAGATACGATACAAATGATCTTAAAACACGTTATTTGAACTCCTCAAAGCGTTCAAACCTTGTTTTGAATCGAAAACAAACTATCTTAGTGTTTGTGAAATTTGGTGAACAGTTATGTAGTAAAAGATACGATACAAATGATCTTAAAACACGTTATTTGAACTCCTCAAAGCGTTAAAATCTTGTTTTGAATCAAAAAACAAACTATCATAGTGTTTGTGAAATTTGGTGAAAAGTTATGTAGTAAAAGATACGATACAATTGATCTAAAAACACGTTATTTGAACTCCTCAAAGCGTTAAAATCTTGTTTTGAATCGAAAAACAAACTATCTTTGTGTTTGTGAAATTTGGTGAAAAGTTATGTAGTAAAAGATACGATACAAATGATCTTAAAACACGTTATTTGAACTCCTCAAAGCGTTAAAATCTTGTTTTGAATCGAAAAACAAACTTTCTTAGTGTTTGTGAAATTTGGTGAAAAGTTACGTAGTAAAAGATACGATACAAATGATCTAAAAACACGTTATTTGAACTTCTCAAAGCGTTAAAATCTTGTTTTGAATCGAAAAACAAACTTACTTAGTGTTTGTGAAATTTGGTGAAAAGTTATGTACTAAAAGATACGATACAATTGATCTAAAAACACGTTATTTGAACTCCTCAAAGCCTTAAAATCTTGTTTTGAATCGAAAAACAAACTTTCTTAGTGTTTGTGAAATTTGGTGAAAAGTTATGTAGTAAAAGATACGATACAAATGATCTAAAAACACGTTATTTGAACTCCTCAAAGCGTTAAAATCTTGTTTTGAATCGAAAAACAAACTATCTTAGTGTTTGTGAAATTTGGTGAAAAGTTATGTACTAAAAGATACGATACAAAAGATCTTAAAACACGTTATTTGAACACCTGAAAGCGTTCAAATCTTGTTTTGAATCGAAAAACAAAACTTCTTAGTGTTTGTGAAATTTGGTGAAAAGTTATGTAGTAAAATATACGATACAAATGATCTTAAAACACGTTATTTGAACTCTTCAAAGCGTTCAAATCTTGTTTTGAATCGAAAAACAAACTATCTTAGTGTTTCTGAAATTTTGTGAAAAGTTATGTACTAAAAGATACGATACAAATGATCTTAAAACACGTTATTTGAACTCCTCAAAGCGTTCAAATCTTGTTTTGAATCGAAAAACAAAACTTCTTAGTGTTTGTGAAATTTGGTGAAAAGTTATGTACTAAAAGATACGATTGAAATGATCTAAAAACACGTTATTTGAACTCCTCAAAGCATTCAAATCTTGTTTTGAATCGAAAAACAAACTTTCTTAGTGTTTGTGAAATTTGGTGAAAAGTTATGTACTAAAAGATACGACACAAATGATCTAAAAACACGTTATTTGAACTCCTCAAAGCGTTAAAATCTTGTTTTGAATCGAAAAACAAACTATCTTAGTGTTTGTGAAATTTGGTGAAAAGTTATGTACTAAAAGATACGATACAAATGATTTTAAAACACGTTATTTGAACTCCTGAAAGCGTTCAAATCTTGTTTTGAATCGAAAAACAAACTTTTTTAGTGTTTGTGAAATTTGGTGAAAAGTTATGTAGTAAAAGATACGATACAAATGATCTAAAACCACGTTATTTGAACTCCTGAAAGCGTTAAAATCTTGGTTTGAATCGAAAAACAAAATTTCTTAGTGTTTGTGAAATTTGGTGAAAAGTTATGTAGTAAAAGATACGATACAAATGATCTAAAAACACGTTATTTGAACTCCTCAAAGCGTTAAAATCTTGTTTTGAATCGAAAAACAAACTATCTTAGTGTTTGTGAAATTTGGTGAAAAGTTGTGTACTAAAAGATACGATACAAATGATCTTAAAACACGTTATTTGAACACCTGAAAGCGTTCAAATCTTGTTTTGAATCGTAAAACAAAACTTTCTTAGTGTTTGTGAAATTTGGTGAAAAGTTATGTAGTAAAAGATACGATACAAATGATCTAAAAACACATTATTTGAACTCCTCAAAGCGTAAAATCTTGTTTTGAATCGAAAAACAAACTTTCTTAGTGTTTGTGAAATTTGGTGAAAAGTTGTGTACTAAAAGATACGATACAAATGATCTTAAAACACGTTATTTGAACACCTGAAAGCGTTCAAATCTTGTTTTGAATCGTAAAACAAAACTTCTTAGTGTTTGTGAAATTTGGTGAAAACTTATGTAGTAAAATATACGATACAAATGATCTTAAAACACGTTATTTGAACTCTTCAAAGCGTTCAAATCTTGTTTTGAATCGAAAAACAAACTATCTTAGTGTTTCTGAAATTTGGTGAAAAGTTATGTAGTAAAAGATACTATACAAATGATCTTAAAACACGTTATTTGAACTCCTCAAAGCGTTCAAATCTTGTTTTGAATCGAAAAACAAACTCTCTTAGTGTTTGTGAAATTTAGTGAAAATTTATGTACTAAAAGATACGATACAAATGATCTTAAAACACGTTATTTGAACTCCTCAAAGCGTTAAAATCTTGTTTTGAATCGAAAAACAAACTTTCTTAGTGTTTGTGAAATTTGGTGAAAAGTTATGTAGTAAAAGATACGATACAAATGATCTAAAAACACGTTATTTGAACTCCTCAAAGCGTTAAAATCTTGTTTTGAATCGAAAAACAAACTTACTTAGTGGTTGTGAAATTTGGTGAAAAGTTATGTACTAAAAGATACGATAGAAATGATCTAAAAACACGTTATTTGAACTCCTCAAAGCATTCAAATCTTGTTTTGAATCGAAAAGCAAACTTTCTTAGTGTTTGTGAAATTTGGTGAAAAATTATGTAGTAAAATATACGATACAAATGATCTTAAAACACGTTATTTGTACTCCTCAAAGCGTTCAAATCTTTTTTTGAATCGAAAAACAAACTATCTTAGTGTTTGTGAAATTTGGTGAAAAGTTATGTACTAAAAGATACGATACAAATGATCTTAAAACACGTTATTTGAACTCCTCAAAGCGTTCAAACCTTGTTTTGAATCGAAAAACAAACTATCTTAGGGTTTGTGAAATTTGGTGAACAGTTATGTAGTAAAAGATACGATACAAATGATCTTAAAACACGTTATTTGAACCCCTCAAAGCGTTAAAATCTTGTTTTGAATCAAAAAACAAACTATCATAGTGTTTGTGAAATTTGGTGAAAAGTTATGTAGTAAAAGATACGATACAATTGATCTAAAAACACGTTATTTGAACTCCTCAAAGCGTTAAAATCTTGTTTTGAATCGAAAAACAAACTATCTTTGTGTTTGTGAAATTTGGTGAAAAGTTATGTAGTAAAAGATACGATACAAATGATCTAAAAACACGTTATTTGAACTCCTCAAAGCGTTAAAATCTTGTTTTGAATCGAAAAACAAACTATCTTAGTGTTTGTGAAATTTCGTGAAAAGTTATGTAGTAAAAGATACGATACAAATGATCTAAAAACACGTTATTTGAACTCCTCAAAGCGTTAAAATCTTGTTTTGAATCGAAAAACAAACTTTCTTAGTGTTTGTGAAATTTGGTGAAAAGTTATGTAGTAAAAGATACGATACAAATGATCTAAAACCACGTTATTTGAACTCCTGAAAGCGTTAAAATCTTGGTTTGAATCGAAAAACAAACTTTCTTAGTGTTTGTGAAATTTGGTGAAAAGTTATGTAGTAAAAGATACGATACAAATGATCTAAAAACACGTTATTTGAACTCCTCAAAGCGTTAAAATCTTGTTTTGAATCGAAAAACAAACTATCTTAGTGTTTGTGAAATTTGGTGAAAAGTTGTGTACTAAAAGATACGATACAAATGTTTTTAAAACACGTTATTTGAACACCTGAAAGCGTTCAAATCTTGTTTTGAATCGTAAAACAAAACTTCTTAGTGTTTGTGAAATTTGGTGAAAAGTTATGTAGTAAAATATACGATATAAATGATCTTAAAACACGTTATTTGAACTCTTCAAAGCGTTCAAATCTTGTTTTGAATCGAAAAACAAACTATCTTAGTGTTTCTGAAATTTGGTGAAAAGTTATGTACTAAAAGATACTATACAAATGATCTTAAAACACGTTATTTGAACTCCTCAAAGCGTTCAAATCTTGTTTTGAATCGAAAAACAAACTATCTTAGTGTTTGTGAAATTTGGTGAAAAGTTATGTACTAAAAGATACGATACAAATGATCTTAAAACACGTTATTTGAACTCCTCAAAGCGTTAAAATCTTGTTTTGAATCGAAAAACAAACTTTCTTAGTGTTTGTGAAATTTGGTGAAAAGTTATGTAGTAAAAGATACGATACAAATGATCTAAAAACACGTTATTTGAACTCCTCAAAGCGTTAAAATCTTGTTTTGAATCGAAAAACAAACTTACTTAGTGGTTGTGAAATTTGGTGAAAAGTTATGTAGTAAAAGATACGATAGAAATGATCTAAAAACACGTTATTTGAACTCCTCAAAGCATTCAAATCTTGTTTTGAATCGAAAAACAAACTTTCTTAGTGTTTGTGAAATTTGGTGAAAAGTTATGTACTAAAATATACGATACAAATGATCTTAAAACACGTTATTTGTACTCCTCAAAGCGTTCAAATCTTGTTTTGAATCGAAAAACAAACTTGCTTAGTGTTTGTGAAATTTGGTGAAAAGTTATGTACTAAAAGATACGACACAAATGATCTAAAAACACGTTATTTGAACTCCTCAAAGCGTTAAAATCTTGTTTTGAATCGAAAAACAAACTATCTTAGTGTTTGTGAAATTTGGTGAAAAGTTATGTACTAAAAGATACGATACAAATGATCTTAAAACACGTTATTTGAACTCCTGAAAGCGTTCAAATATTGTTTTGAATCGAAAAACAAAACTTCTTAGTGTTTGTGAAATTTGGTGAAAAGCTATGTAGTAAAAGATACGATACAAATGATCTTAAAACACGTTATTTGAACTCCTCAAAGCGTTAAAATCTTGTTTTGAATCGAAAAACAAACTATCTTAGTGTTTGTGAAATTTGGTGAAAAGTTATGTACTAAAAGATACGATACAAATGATCTTAAAACACGTTATTTGAACTCCTCAAAGCGTTCAAACCTTGTTTTGAATCGAAAACAAACTATCATAGTGTTTGTGAAATTTGGTGAACAGTTATGTAGTAAAAGATACGATACAAATGATCTTAAAACACGTTATTTGAACTCCTCAAAGCGTTAAAATCTTGTTTTGAATCAAAAAACAAACTATCATAGTGTTTGTGAAATTTGGTGAAAAGTTATGTAGTAAAAGATACGATACAATTGATCTAAAAACACGTTATTTGAACTCCTCAAAGCGTTAAAATCTTGTTTTGAATCGAAAAACAAACTATCTTTGTGTTTGTGAAATTTGGTGAAAAGTTATGTAGTAAAAGATACGATACAAATGATCTTAAAACACGTTATTTGAACTCCTCAAAGCGTTAAAATCTTGTTTTGAATCGAAAAACAAACTTTCTTAGTGTTTGTGAAATTTGGTGAAAATCTACGTAGTAAAAGATACGATACAAATGATCTAAAAACACGTTATTTGAACTCCTCAAAGCGTTAAAATCTTGTTTTGAATCGAAAAACAAACTTACTTAGCGTTTGTGAAATTTGGTGAAAAGTTATGTACTAAAAGATACGATAGAAATGATCTAAAAACACGTTATTTGAACTCCTCAAAGCATTCAAATCTTGTTTTGAATCGAAAAACAAACTTTCTTAGTGTTTGTGAAATTTGGTGAAAAGTTATGTACTAAAAGATACGACACAAATGATCTAAAAACACGTTATTTGAACTCCTCAAAGCGTTAAAATCTTGTTTTGAATCGAAAAACAAACTTTCTTAGTGTTTGTGAAATTTGGTGAAAAGTTATGTAGTAAAAGATACGATACAAATGATCTAAAAACACGTTATTTGAACTCCTCAAAGCGTTAAAATCTTGTTTTGAATCGAAAAACAAACTATCTTAGTGTTTGTGAAATTTGGTGAAAAGTTATGTACTAAAAGATACGATACAAATGATCTTAAAACACGTTATTTGAACACCTGAAAGCGTTCAAATCTTGTTTTGAATCGAAAAACAAAACTTCTTAGTGTTTGTGAAATTTGGTGAAAAGTTATGTAGTAAAATATACGATACAAATGATCTTAAAACATGTTATTTGAACTCTTCAAAGCGTTCAAATCTTGTTTTGAATCGAAAAACAAACTATCTTAGTGTTTCTGAAATTTTGTGAAAAGTTATGTACTAAAAGATACGATACAAATGATCTTAAAACACGTTATTTGAACTCCTCAAAGCGTTCAAATCTTGTTTTGAATCGAAAAACAAACATTCTTAGTGTTTGTGAAATTTGGTGAAAAGTTATGTACTAAAAGATACGATTGAAATGATCTAAAAACACGTTATTTGAACTCCTCAAAGCATTCAAATCTTGTTTTGAATCGAAAAACAAACTTTCTTAGTGTTTGTGAAATTCGGTGAAAAGTTATGTACTAAAAGATACGACACAAATGATCTAAAAACACGTTATTTGAACTCCTCAAAGCGTTAAAATCTTGTTTTGAATCGAAAAACAAACTATCTTAGTGTTTGTGAAATTTGGTGAAAAGTTATGTACTAAAAGATACGATACAAATGATTTTAAAACACGTTATTTGAACTCCTTAAAGCGTTCAAATCTTGTTTTGAATCGAAAAACAAAACTTCTTAGTGTTTGTGAAATTTGGTGAAAAGTTATGTAGTAAAATATACGATACAAATGATCTTAAAACACGTTATTTGAACTCCTCAAAGCGTTCAAATCTTGTTTTGAATCGAAAAACAAACTATCTTAGTGTTTGTGAAATTTGGTGAAAAGTTATGTAGTAAAAGATACGATACAAGTGATCTAAAAACACGTTATTTGAACTCCTCAAAGCGTTAAAATCTTGTTTTGAATCGAAAAACAAACTATCTTCGTGCTTGTGAAATTTGGTGAAAAGTTATGTACTAAAAGATATGATTGAAATGATCTAAAAACATGTTATTTGAACTCCTCAAAGCATTCAAATCTTGTTTTGAATCGAAAAACAAACTTTCTTAGTGTTTGTGAAATTTGGTGAAAAGTTATGTAGTAAAAGATACGATACAAATGATCTAAAAACACGTTATTTGAACTCCTCAAAGCGTTAAAATCTTGTTTTGAATCGAAAAACAAACTTTCTTAGTGTTTGTGAAATTTGGTGAAAAGTTATGTAGTAAAAGATACGATACAAATGATCTAAAAACACATTATTTCAACTCCTCAAAGCGTTAAAATCTTGTTTTGAATCGAAAAACAAACTTTCTTAGTGTTTGTGAAATTTGGTGAAAGGTTATGTAGTAAAAGGTACGATACAAATGATCTAAAAACACGTTATTTGAACTCCTCAAAGCGTTAAAATCTTGTTTTGAATCGAAAAACAAACTATCTTAGTGTTTGTGAAATTTGGTGAAAAGTTATGTACTAAAAGATACGATACAAATGATTTTAAAACACGTTATTTGAACTCCTGAAAGCGTTCAAATCTTGTTTTGAATCGAAAAACAAAACTTCTTAGTGTTTGTGAAATTTGGTGAAAAGTTATGTAGTAAAATATACGATACAAATGATCTTAAAACACGTTATTTGAACTCCTCAAAGCGTTCAAATCTTGTTTTGAATCGAAAAACAAACTATCTTAGTGTTTGTGAAATTTGGTGAAAAGTTATGTACTAAAAGATACGATACAAATGATCTTAAAACACGTTATTTGAACTCCTCAAAGCGTTCAAACCTTGTTTTGAATCGAAAAACAAACTATCTTAGTGTTTGTGAAATTTGGTGAACAGTTATGTAGTAAAAGATACGATACAAATGATCTTAAAACACGTTATTTGAACTCCTCAAAGCGTTAAAATCTTGTTTTGAATCAAAAAACAAACTATCATAGTGTTTGTGAAATTTGGTGAAAAGTTATGTAGTAAAAGATACGATACAATCGATCTAAAAACACGTTATTTGAACTCCTCAAAGCGTTAAAATCTTGTTTTGAATCGAAAAACAAACTATCTTTGTGTTTGTGAAATTTGGTGAAAAGTTATGTAGTAAAATATACGATACAAATGATCTAAAAACACGTTATTTGAACTCCTCAAAGCGTTAAAATCTTGTTTTGAATCGAAAAACAAACTATCTTAGTGTTTGTGAAATTTCGTGAAAAGTTATGTAGTAAAAGATACGATACAAATGATCTAAAAACACGTTATTTGAACTCCTCAAAGCGTTAAAATCTTGTTTTGAATCGAAAAACAAACTTTTTTAGTGTTTGTGAAATTTGGTGAAAAGTTATGTAGTAAAAGATACGATACAAATGATCTAAAACCACGTTATTTGAACTCCTGAAAGCGTTAAAATCTTGGTTTGAATCGAAAAACAAAATTTCTTAGTGTTTGTGAAATTTGGTGAAAAGTTATGTAGTAAAAGATACGATACAAATGATCTAAAAACACGTTATTTGAACTCCTCAAAGCGTTAAAATCTTGTTTTGAATCGAAAAACAAACTATCTTAGTGTTTGTGAAATTTGGTGAAAAGTTGTGTACTAAAAGATACGATACAAATGATCTTAAAACACGTTATTTGAACACCTGAAAGCGTTCAAATCTAGTTTTGAATCGTAAAACAAAACTTTCTTAGTGTTTGTGAAATTTGGTGAAAAGTTATGTAGTAAAAGATACGATACAAATGATCTAAAAACACATTATTTGAACTCCTCAAAGCGTAAAATCTTGTTTTGAATCGAAAAACAAACTTTCTTAGTGTTTGTGAAATTTGGTGAAAAGTCGTGTACTAAAAGATACGATACAAATGATCTTAAAACACGTTATTTGAACACCTGAAAGCGTTCAAATCTTGTTTTGAATCGTAAAACAAAATTTCTTAGTGTTTGTGAAATTTGGTGAAAACTTATGTAGTAAAATATACGATACAAATGATCTTAAAACACGTTATTTGAACTCTTCAAAGCGTTCAAATCTTGTTTTGAATCGAAAAACAAACTATCTTAGTGTTTCTGAAATTTGGTGAAAAGTTATGTACTAAAAGATACTATACAAATGATCTTAAAACACGTTATTTGAACTCCTCAAAGCGTTCAAATCTTGTTTTGAATCGAAAAACAAACTCTCTTAGTGTTTGTGAAATTTGGTGAAAATTTATGTACTAAAAGATACGATACAAATGATCTTAAAACACGTTATTTGAACTCCTCAAAGCGTTAAAATCTTGTTTTGAATCGAAAAACAAACTTTCTTAGTGTTTGTGAAATTTGGTGAAAAGTTATGTAGTAAAAGATACGATACAAATGATCTAAAAACACGTTATTTGAACTCCTCAAAGCGTTAAAATCTTGTTTTGAATCGAAAAACAAACTTACTTAGTGGTTGTGAAATTTGGTGAAAAGTTATGTACTAAAAGATACGATAGAAATGAACTAAAAACACGTTATTTGAACTCCTCAAAGCATTCAAATCTTGTTTTGAATCGAAAAACAAATTTTCTTAGTGTTTGTGAAATTTGGTGAAAAATTATGTAGTAAAATATACGATACAAATGATCTTAAAACACGTTATTTGTACTCCTCAAAGCGTTCAAATCTTTTTTTGAATCGAAAAACAAACTATCTTAGTGTTTGTGAAATTTGGTGAAAAGTTATGTACTAAAAGATACGATACAAATGATCTTAAAACACGTTATTTGAACTCCTCAAAACGTTCAAACCTTGTTTTGAATCGAAAAACAAACTATCTTAGGGTTTGTGAAATTTGGTGAACAGTTATGTAGTAAAAGATACGATACAAATGATCTTAAAACACGTTATTTGAACTCCTCAAAGCGTTAAAATCTTGTTTTGAATCAAAAAACAAACTATCATAGTGTTTGTGAAATTTGGTGAAAAGTTATGTAGTAAAAGATACGATACAATTGATCTAAAAACACGTTATTTGAACTCCTCAAAGAGTTAAAATCTTGTTTTGAATCGAAAAACAAACTATCTTTGTGTTTGTGAAATTTGGTGAAAAGTTATGTAGTAAAAGATACGATACAAATGATCTAAAAACACGTTATTTGAACTCCTCAAAGCGTTAAAATCTTGTTTTGAATCGAAAAACAAACTATCTTAGTGTTTGTGAAATTTCGTGAAAAGTTATGTAGTAAAAGATACGATACAAATGATCTAAAAACACGTTATTTGAACTCCTCAAAGCGTTAAAATCTTGTTTTGAATCGAAAAACAAACTTTCTTAGTGTTTGTGAAATTTGGTGAAAAGTTATGTAGTAAAAGATACGATACAAATGATCTAAAACCACGTTATTTGAACTCCTGAAAGCGTTAAAATCTTGGTTTGAATCGAAAAACAAACTTTCTTAGTGTTTGTGAAATTTGGTGAAAAGTTATGTAGTAAAAGATACGATACAAATGATCTAAAAACACGTTATTTGAACTCCTCAAAGCGTTAAAATCTTGTTTTGAATCGAAAAACAAACTATCTTAGTGTTTGTGAAATTTGGTGAAAAGTTGTGTACTAAAAGATACGATACAAATGATCTTAAAACACGTTATTTGAACACCTGAAAGCGTTCAAATCTTGTTTTGAATCGTAAAACAAAACTTCTTAGTGTTTGTGAAATTTGGTGAAAAGTTATGTAGTAAAATATACCATATAAATGATCTTAAAACACGTTATTTGAACTCTTCAAAGCGTTCAAATCTTGTTTTGAATCGAAAAACAAACTATCTTAGTGTTTCTGAAATTTGGTGAAAAGTTATGTACTAAAAGATACTATACAAATGATCTTAAAACACGTTATTTGAACTCCTCAAAGCGTTCAAATCTTGTTTTGAATCGAAAAACAAACTATCTTAGTGTTTGTGAAATTTGGTGAAAAGTTATGTACTAAAAGATACGATACAAATGATCTTAAAACACGTTATTTGAACTCCTCAAAGCGTTAAAATCTTGTTTTGAATCGAAAAACAAACTTTCTTAGTGTTTGTGAAATTTGGTGAAAAGTTATGTAGTAAAAGATACGCTACAAATGATCTAAAAACACGTTATTTGGACTCCTCAAAGCGTTAAAATCTTGTTTTGAATCGAAAAACAAACTTACTTAGTGGTTGTGAAATTTGGTGAAAAGTTATGTACTAAAAGATACGATAGAAATGATCTAAAAACACGTTATTTGAACTCCTCAAAGCATTCAAATCTTGTTTTGAATCGAAAAACAAACTTTCTTAGTGTTTGTGAAATTTGGTGAAAAATTATGTAGTAAAATATACGATACAAATGATCTTAAAACACGTTATTTGTACTCCTCAAAGCGTTCAAATCTTTTTTTGAATCGAAAAACAAACTATCTTAGTGTTTGTGAAATTTGGTGAAAAGTTATGTACTAAAAGATACGATACAAATGATCTTAAAACACGTTATTTGAACTCCTCAAAGCGTTCAAACCTTGTTTTGAATCGAAAAACAAACTATCTTAGGGTTTGTGAAATTTGGTGAACAGTTATGTAGTAAAAGATACGATACAAATGATCTTAAAACACGTTATTTGAACTCCTCAAAGCGTTAAAATCTTGTTTTGAATCAAAAAACAAACTATCATAGTGTTTGTGAAATTTGGTGAAAAGTTATGTAGTAAAAGATACGATACAATTGATCTAAAAACACGTTATTTGAACTCCTCAAAGCGTTAAAATCTTGTTTTGAATCGAAAAACAAACTATCTTTGTGTTTGTGAAATTTGGTGAAAAGTTATGTAGTAAAAGATACGATACAAATGATCTAAAAACACGTTATTTGAACTCCTCAAAGCGTTAAAATCTTGTTTTGAATCGAAAAACAAACTATCTTAGTGTTTGTGAAATTTCGTGAAAAGTTATGTAGTAAAAGATACGATACAAATGATCTAAAAACACGTTATTTGAACTCCTCAAAGCGTTAAAATCTTGTTTTGAATCGAAAAACAAACTTTCTTAGTGTTTGTGAAATTTGGTGAAAAGTTATGTAGTAAAAGATACGATACAAATGATCTAAAACCACGTTATTTGAACTCCTGAAAGCGTTAAAATCTTGGTTTGAATCGAAAAACAAACTTTCTTAGTGTTTGTGAAATTTGGTGAAAAGTTATGTAGTAAAAGATACGATACAAATGATCTAAAAACACGTTATTTGAACTCCTCAAAGCGTTAAAATCTTGTTTTGAATCGAAAAACAAACTATCTTAGTGTTTGTGAAATTTGGTGAAAAGTTGTGTACTAAAAGATACGATACAAATGATCTTAAAACACGTTATTTGAACACCTGAAAGCGTTCAAATCTTGTTTTGAATCGTAAAACAAAACTTCTTAGTGTTTGTGAAATTTGGTGAAAAGTTATGTAGTAAAATATACGATATAAATGATCTTAAAACACGTTATTTGAACTCTTCAAAGCGTTCAAATCTTGTTTTGAATCGAAAAACAAACTATCTTAGTGTTTCTGAAATTTGGTGAAAAGTTATGTACTAAAAGATACTATACAAATGATCTTAAAACACGTTATTTGAACTCCTCAAAGCGTTCAAATCTTGTTTTGAATCGAAAAACAAACTATCTTAGTGTATGTGAAATTTGGTGAAAAGTTATGTACTAAAAGATACGATACAAATGATCTTAAAACACGTTATTTGAACTCCTCAAAGCGTTAAAATCTTGTTTTGAATCGAAAAACAAACTTTCTTAGTGTTTGTGAAATTTGGTGAAAAGTTATGTAGTAAAAGATACGATACAAATGATCTAAAAACACGTTATTTGAACTCCTCAAAGCGTTAAAATCTTGTTTTGAATCGAAAAACAAACTTACTTAGTGGTTGTGAAATTTGGTGAAAAGTTATGTACTAAAAGATACGATAGAACTGATCTAAAAACACGTTATTTGAACTCCTCAAAGCATTCAAATCTTGTTTTGAATCGAAAAACAAACTTTCTTAGTTTTTGTGAAATTTGGTGAAAAGTTATGTACTAAAATATACGATACAAATGATCTTAAAACACGTTATTTGAACTCCTCAAAGCGTTCAAACCTTGTTTTGAATCGAAAAACAAACTATCTTAGTGTTTGTGAAATTTGGTGAACAGTTATGTAGTAAAAGATACGATACAAATGATCTTAAAACACGTTATTTGAACTCCTCAAAGCGTTAAAATCTTGTTTTGAATCAAAAAACAAACTATCATAGTGTTTGTGAAATTTGGTGAAAAGTTATGTAGTAAAAGATACGATACAATTGATCTAAAAACACGTTATTTGAACTCCTCAAAGCGTTAAAATCTTGTTTTGAATCGAAAAACAAACTATCTTTGTGTTTGTGAAATTTGGTGAAAAGTTATGTAGTAAAAGATACGATACAAATGATCTAAAAACACGTTATTTGAACTCCTCAAAGCGTTAAAATCTTGTTTTGAATCGAAAAACAAACTATCTTAGTGTTTGTGAAATTTCGTGAAAAGTTATGTAGTAAAAGATACGATACAAATGATCTAAAAACACGTTATTTGAACTCCTCAAAGCGTTAAAATCTTGTTTTGAATCGAAAAACAAACTTTTTTAGTGTTTGTGAAATTTGGTGAAAAGTTATGTAGTAAAAGATACGATACAAATGATCTAAAACCACGTTATTTGAACTCCTGAAAGCGTTAAAATCTTGGTTTGAATCGAAAAACAAAATTTCTTAGTGTTTGTGAAATTTGGTGAAAAGTTATGTAGTAAAAGATACGATACAAATGATCTAAAAACACGTTATTTGAACTCCTCAAAGCGTTAAAATCTTGTTTTGAATCGAAAAACAAACTATCTTAGTGTTTGTGAAATTTGGTGAAAAGTTGTGTACTAAAAGATACGATACAAATGATCTTAAAACACGTTATTTGAACACCTGAAAGCGTTCAAATCTTGTTTTGAATCGTAAAACAAAACTTTCTTAGTGTTTGTGAAATTTGGTGAAAAGTTATGTAGTAAAAGATACGATACAAATGATCTAAAAACACATTATTTGAACTCCTCAAAGCGTAAAATCTTGTTTTGAATCGAAAAACAAACTTTCTTAGTGTTTGTGAAATTTGGTGAAAAGTTGTGTACTAAAAGATACGATACAAATGATCTTAAAACACGTTATTTGAACACCTGAAAGCGTTCAAATCTTGTTTTGAATCGTAAAACAAAACTTCTTAGTGTTTGTGAAATTTGGTGAAAACTTATGTAGTAAAATATACGATACAAATGATCTTAAAACACGTTATTTGAACTCTTCAAAGCGTTCAAATCTTGTTTTGAATCGAAAAACAAACTATCTTAGTGTTTCTGAAATTTGGTGAAAAGTTATGTAGTAAAAGATACTATACAAATGATCTTAAAACACGTTATTTGAACTCCTCAAAGCGTTCAAATCTTGTTTTGAATCGAAAAACAAACTCTCTTAGTGTTTGTGAAATTTGGTGAAAATTTATGTACTAAAAGATACGATACAAATGATCTTAAAACACGTTATTTGAACTCCTCAAAGCGTTGAAATCTTGTTTTGAATCGAAAAACAAACTTTCTTAGTGTTTGTGAAATTTGGTGAAAAGTTATGTAGTAAAAGATACGATACAAATGATCTAAAAACACGTTATTTGAACTCCTCAAAGCGTTAAAATCTTGTTTTGAATCGAAAAACAAACTTACTTAGTGGTTGTGAAATTTGGTGAAAAGTTATGTACTAAAAGATACGATAGAAATGATCTAAAAACACGTTATTTGAACTCCTCAAAGCATTCAAATCTTGTTTTGAATCGAAAAGCAAACTTTCTTAGTGTTTGTGAAATTTGGTGAAAAATTATGTAGTAAAATATACGATACAAATGATCTTAAAACACGTTATTTGTACTCCTCAAAGCGTTCAAATCTTTTTTTGAATCGAAAAACAAACTATCTTAGTGTTTGTGAAATTTGGTGAAAAGTTATGTACTAAAAGATACGATACAAATGATCTTAAAACACGTTATTTGAACTCCTCAAAGCGTTCAAACCTTGTTTTGAATCGAAAAACAAACTATCTTAGTGTTTGTGAAATTTGGTGAACAGTTATGTAGTAAAAGATACGATACAAATGATCTTAAAACACGTTATTTGAACTCCTCAAAGCGTTAAAATCTTGTTTTGAATCAAAAAACAAACTATCATAGTGTTTGTGAAATTTGGTGAAAAGTTATGTAGTAAAAGATACGATACAATCGATCTAAAAACACGTTATTTGAACTCCTCAAAGCGTTAAAATCTTGTTTTGAATCGAAAAACAAACTATCTTTGTGTTTGTGAAATTTGGTGAAAAGTTATGTAGTAAAATATACGATACAAATGATCTAAAAACACGTTATTTGAACTCCTCAAAGCGTTAAAATCTTGTTTTGAATCGAAAAACAAACTATCTTAGTGTTTGTGAAATTTCGTGAAAAGTTATGTAGTAAAAGATACGATACAAATGATCTAAAAACACGTTATTTGAACTCCTCAAAGCGTTAAAATCTTGTTTTGAATCGAAAAACAAACTTTTTTAGTGTTTGTGAAATTTGGTGAAAAGTTATGTAGTAAAAGATACGATACAAATGATCTAAAACCACGTTATTTGAACTCCTGAAAGCGTTAAAATCTTGGTTTGAATCGAAAAACAAAATTTCTTAGTGTTTGTGAAATTTGGTGAAAAGTTATGTAGTAAAAGATACGATACAAATGATCTAAAAACACGTTATTTGAACTCCTCAAAGCGTTAAAATCTTGTTTTGAATCGAAAAACAAACTATCTTAGTGTTTGTGAAATTTGGTGAAAAGTTGTGTACTAAAAGATACGATACAAATGATCTTAAAACACGTTATTTGAACACCTGAAAGCGTTCAAATCTAGTTTTGAATCGTAAAACAAAACTTTCTTAGTGTTTGTGAAATTTGGTGAAAAGTTATGTAGTAAAAGATACGATACAAATGATCTAAAAACACATTATTTGAACTCCTCAAAGCGTAAAATCTTGTTTTGAATCGAAAAACAAACTTTCTTAGTGTTTGTGAAATTTGGTGAAAAGTCGTGTACTAAAAGATACGATACAAATGATCTTAAAACACGTTATTTGAACACCTGAAAGCGTTCAAATCTTGTTTTGAATCGTAAAACAAAATTTCTTAGTGTTTGTGAAATTTGGTGAAAAGTTATGTACTAAAAGATACGATACAAATGATCTTAAAACACGTTATTTGAACTCCTCAAAGCGTTAAAATCTTGTTTTGAATCGAAAAACAAACTTTCTTAGTGTTTGTGAAATTTGGTGAAAAGTTATGTAGTAAAAGATACGATACAAATGATCTAAAAACACGTTATTTGAACTCCTCAAAGCGTTAAAATCTTGTTTTGAATCGAAAAACAAACTTACTTAGTGGTTGTGAAATTTGGTGAAAAGTCATGTAGTAAAAGATACGATAGAAATGATCTAAGAACACGTTATTTGAACTCCTCAAAGCATTCAAATCTTGTTTTGAATCGAAAAACAAACTTTCTTAGTGTTTGTGAAATTTGGTGAAAAGTTATGTACTAAAATATACGATACAAATGATCTTAAAACACGTTATTTGTACTCCTCAAAGCGTTCAAATCTTGTTTTGAATCGAAAAACAAACTTGCTTAGTGTTTGTGAAATTTGGTGAAAAGTTATGTACTAAAAGATACGACACAAATGATCTAAAAACACGTTATTTGAACTCCTCAAAGCGTTAAAATCTTGTTTTGAATCGAAAAACAAACTATCTTAGTGTTTGTGAAATTTGGTGAAAAGTTATGTACTAAAAGATACGATACAAATGATCTTAAAACACGTTATTTGAACTCCTGAAAGCGTTCAAATATTGTTTTGAATCGAAAAACAAAACTTCTTAGTGTTTGTGAAATTTGGTGAAAAGCTATGTAGTAAAAGATACGATACAAATGATCTTAAAACACGTTATTTGAACTCCTCAAAGCGTTAAAATCTTGTTTTGAATCGAAAAACAAACTATCTTAGTGTTTGTGAAATTTGGTGAAAAGTTATGTACTAAAAGATACGATACAAATGATCTTAAAACACGTTATTTGAACTCCTCAAAGCGTTCAAACCTTGTTTTGAATCGAAAACAAACTATCATAGTGTTTGTGAAATTTGGTGAACAGTTATGTAGTAAAAGATACGATACAAATGATCTTAAAACACGTTATTTGAACTCCTCAAAGCGTTAAAATCTTGTTTTGAATCAAAAAACAAACTATCATAGTGTTTGTGAAATTTGGTGAAAAGTTATGTAGTAAAAGATACGATAGAATTGATCTAAAAACACGTTATTTGAACTCCTCAAAGCGTTAAAATCTTGTTTTGAATCGAAAAACAAACTTTCTTAGTGTTTGTGAAATTTGGTGAAAAGTTATGTAGTAAAAGATACGATACAAATGATCTAAAAACACGTTATTTGAACTCCTCAAAGCGTTAAAATCTTGTTTTGAATCGAAAAACAAACTATCTTAGTGTTTGTGAAATTTGGTGAAAAGTTATGTACTAAAAGATACGATACAAATGATCTTAAAACACGTTATTTGAACACCTGAAAGCGTTCAAATCTTGTTTTGAATCGAAAAACAAAACTTCTTAGTGTTTGTGAAATTTGGTGAAAAGTTATGTAGTAAAATATACGATACAAATGATCTTAAAACATGTTATTTGAACTCTTCAAAGCGTTCAAATCTTGTTTTGAATCGAAAAACAAACTATCTTAGTGTTTCTGAAATTTTGTGAAAAGTTATGTACTAAAAGATACGATACAAATGATCTTAAAACACGTTATTTGAACTCCTCAAAGCGTTCAAATCTTGTTTTGAATCGAAAAACAAAACTTCTTAGTGTTTGTGAAATTTGGTGAAAAGTTATGTACTAAAAGATACGATTGAAATGATCTAAAAACACGTTATTTGAACTCCTCAAAGCATTCAAATCTTGTTTTGAATCGAAAAACAAACTTTCTTAGTGTTTGTGAAATTCGGTGAAAAGTTATGTACTAAAAGATACGACACAAATGATCTAAAAACACGTTATTTGAACTCCTCAAAGCGTTAAAATCTTGTTTTGAATCGAAAAACAAACTATCTTAGTGTTTGTGAAATTTGGTGAAAAGTTATGTACTAAAAGATACGATACAAATGATTTTAAAACACGTTATTTGAACTCCTTAAAGCGTTCAAATCTTGTTTTGAATCGAAAAACAAAACTTCTTAGTGTTTGTGAAATTTGGTGAAAAGTTATGTAGTAAAATATACGATACAAATGATCTTAAAACACGTTATTTGAACTCCTCAAAGCGTTCAAATCTTGTTTTGAATCGAAAAACAAACTATCTTAGTGTTTGTGAAATTTGGTGAAAAGTTATGTAGTAAAAGATACGATACAAGTGATCTAAAAACACGTTATTTGAACTCCTCAAAGCGTTAAAATCTTGTTTTGAATCGAAAAACAAACTATCTTCGTGCTTGTGAAATTTGGTGAAAAGTTATGTACTAAAAGATATGATTGAAATGATCTAAAAACATGTTATTTGAACTCCTCAAAGCATTCAAATCTTGTTTTGAATCGAAAAACAAACTTTCTTAGTGTTTGTGAAATTTGGTGAAAAGTTATGTAGTAAAAGATACGATACAAATGATCTAAAAACACGTTATTTGAACTCCTCAAAGCGTTAAAATCTTGTTTTGAATCGAAAAACAAACTTTCTTAGTGTTTGTGAAATTTGGTGAAAAGTTATGTAGTAAAAGATACGATACAAATGATCTAAAAACACATTATTTCAACTCCTCAAAGCGTTAAAATCTTGTTTTGAATCGAAAAACAAACTTTCTTAGTGTTTGTGAAATTTGGTGAAAGGTTATGTAGTAAAAGGTACGATACAAATGATCTAAAAACACGTTATTTGAACTCCTCAAAGCGTTAAAATCTTGTTTTGAATCGAAAAACAAACTATCTTAGTGTTTGTGAAATTTGGTGAAAAGTTATGTACTAAAAGATACGATACAAATGATTTTAAAACACGTTATTTGAACTCCTGAAAGCGTTCAAATCTTGTTTTGAATCGAAAAACAAAACTTCTTAGTGTTTGTGAAATTTGGTGAAAAGTTATGTAGTAAAATATACGATACAAATGATCTTAAAACACGTTATTTGAACTCCTCAAAGCGTTCAAATCTTGTTTTGAATCGAAAAACAAACTATCTTAGTGTTTGTGAAATTTGGTGAAAAGTTATGTACTAAAAGATACGATACAAATGATCTTAAAACACGTTATTTGAACTCCTCAAAGCGTTCAAACCTTGTTTTGAATCGAAAAACAAACTATCTTAGTGTTTGTGAAATTTGGTGAACAGTTATGTAGTAAAAGATACGATACAAATGATCTTAAAACACGTTATTTGAACTCCTCAAAGCGTTAAAATCTTGTTTTGAATCAAAAAACAAACTATCATAGTGTTTGTGAAATTTGGTGAAAAGTTATGTAGTAAAAGATACGATACAATTGATCTAAAAACACGTTATTTGAACTCCTCAAAGCGTTAAAATCTTGTTTTGAATCGAAAAACAAACTATCTTTGTGTTTGTGAAATTTGGTGAAAAGTTATGTAGTAAAATATACGATACAAATGATCTAAAAACACGTTATTTGAACTCCTCAAAGCGTTAAAATCTTGTTTTGAATCGAAAAACAAACTATCTTAGTGTTTGTGAAATTTCGTGAAAAGTTATGTAGTAAAAGATACGATACAAATGATCTAAAAACACGTTATTTGAACTCCTCAAAGCGTTAAAATCTTGTTTTGAATCGAAAAACAAACTTTTTTAGTGTTTGTGAAATTTGGTGAAAAGTTATGTAGTAAAAGATACGATACAAATGATCTAAAACCACGTTATTTGAACTCCTGAAAGCGTTAAAATCTTGGTTTGAATCGAAAAACAAAATTTCTTAGTGTTTGTGAAATTTGGTGAAAAGTTATGTAGTAAAAGATACGATACAAATGATCTAAAAACACGTTATTTGAACTCCTCAAAGCGTTAAAATCTTGTTTTGAATCGAAAAACAAACTATCTTAGTGTTTGTGAAATTTGGTGAAAAGTTGTGTACTAAAAGATACGATACAAATGATCTTAAAACACGTTATTTGAACACCTGAAAGCGTTCAAATCTAGTTTTGAATCGTAAAACAAAACTTTCTTAGTGTTTGTGAAATTTGGTGAAAAGTTATGTAGTAAAAGATACGATACAAATGATCTAAAAACACATTATTTGAACTCCTCAAAGCGTAAAATCTTGTTTTGAATCGAAAAACAAACTTTCTTAGTGTTTGTGAAATTTGGTGAAAAGTTGTGTACTAAAAGATACGATACAAATGATCTTAAAACACGTTATTTGAACACCTGAAAGCGTTCAAATCTTGTTTTGAATCGTAAAACAAAATTTCTTAGTGTTTGTGAAATTTGGTGAAAACTTATGTAGTAAAATATACGATACAAATGATCTTAAAACACGTTATTTGAACTCTTCAAAGCGTTCAAATCTTGTTTTCAATCGAAAAACAAACTATCTTAGTGTTTCTGAAATTTGGTGAAAAGTTATGTACTAAAAGATACTATACAAATGATCTTAAAACACGTTATTTGAACTCCTCAAAGCGTTCAAATCTTGTTTTGAATCGAAAAACAAACTCTCTTAGTGTTTGTGAAATTTGGTGAAAATTTATGTACTAAAAGATACGATACAAATGATCTTAAAACACGTTATTTGAACTCCTCAAAGCGTTAAAATCTTGTTTTGAATCGAAAAACAAACTTTCTTAGTGTTTGTGAAATTTGGTGAAAAGTTATGTAGTAAAAGATACGATACAAATGATCTAAAAACACGTTATTTGAACTCCTCAAAGCGTTAAAATCTTGTTTTGAATCGAAAAACAAACTTACTTAGTGGTTGTGAAATTTGGTGAAAAGTTATGTACTAAAAGATACGATAGAAATGAACTAAAAACACGTTATTTGAACTCCTCAAAGCATTCAAATCTTGTTTTGAATCGAAAAACAAATTTTCTTAGTGTTTGTGAAATTTGGTGAAAAATTATGTAGTAAAATATACGATACAAATGATCTTAAAACACGTTATTTGTACTCCTCAAAGCGTTCAAATCTTTTTTTGAATCGAAAAACAAACTATCTTAGTGTTTGTGAAATTTGGTGAAAAGTTATGTACTAAAAGATACGATACAAATGATCTTAAAACACGTTATTTGAACTCCTCAAAGCGTTCAAACCTTGTTTTGAATCGAAAAACAAACTATCTTAGGGTTTGTGAAATTTGGTGAACAGTTATGTAGTAAAAGATACGATACAAATGATCTTAAAACACGTTATTTGAACTCCTCAAAGCGTTAAAATCTTGTTTTGAATCAAAAAACAAACTATCATAGTGTTTGTGAAATTTGGTGAAAAGTTATGTAGTAAAAGATACGATACAATTGATCTAAAAACACGTTATTTGAACTCCTCAAAGAGTTAAAATCTTGTTTTGAATCGAAAAACAAACTATCTTTGTGTTTGTGAAATTTGGTGAAAAGTTATGTAGTAAAAGATACGATACAAATGATCTAAAAACACGTTATTTGAACTCCTCAAAGCGTTAAAATCTTGTTTTGAATCGAAAAACAAACTATCTTAGTGTTTGTGAAATTTCGTGAAAAGTTATGTAGTAAAAGATACGATACAAATGATCTAAAAACACGTTATTTGAACTCCTCAAAGCGTTAAAATCTTGTTTTGAATCGAAAAACAAACTTTCTTAGTGTTTGTGAAATTTGGTGAAAAGTTATGTAGTAAAAGATACGATACAAATGATCTAAAACCACGTTATTTGAACTCCTGAAAGCGTTAAAATCTTGGTTTGAATCGAAAAACAAACTTTCTTAGTGTTTGTGAAATTTGGTGAAAAGTTATGTAGTAAAAGATACGATACAAATGATCTAAAAACACGTTATTTGAACTCCTCAAAGCGTTAAAATCTTGTTTTGAATCGAAAAACAAACTATCTTAGTGTTTGTGAAATTTGGTGAAAAGTTGTGTACTAAAAGATACGATACAAATGATCTTAAAACACGTTATTTGAACACCTGAAAGCGTTCAAATCTTGTTTTGAATCGTAAAACAAAACTTCTTAGTGTTTGTGAAATTTGGTGAAAAGTTATGTAGTAAAATATACGATATAAATGATCTTAAAACACGTTATTTGAACTCTTCAAAGCGTTCAAATCTTGTTTTGAATCGAAAAACAAACTATCTTAGTGTTTCTGAAATTTGGTGAAAAGTTATGTACTAAAAGATACTATACAAATGATCTTAAAACACGTTATTTGAACTCCTCAAAGCGTTCAAATCTTGTTTTGAATCGAAAAACAAACTATCTTAGTGTTTGTGAAATTTGGTGAAAAGTTATGTACTAAAAGATACGATACAAATGATCTTAAAACACGTTATTTGAACTCCTCAAAGCGTTAAAATCTTGTTTTGAATCGAAAAACAAACTTTCTTAGTGTTTGTGAAATTTGGTGAAAAGTTATGTAGTAAAAGATACGATACAAATGATCTAAAAACACGTTATTTGGACTCCTCAAAGCGTTAAAATCTTGTTTTGAATCGAAAAACAAACTTACTTAGTGGTTGTGAAATTTGGTGAAA
The DNA here is from genome assembly GCA_946800325.1 of Luzula sylvatica. Taxonomy (NCBI): domain Eukaryota; kingdom Viridiplantae; phylum Streptophyta; class Magnoliopsida; order Poales; family Juncaceae; genus Luzula; species Luzula sylvatica. The sequence goes on along the minus strand of OX326957.1, from coordinate 5,717,705 downwards.
AGTTATGTACTAAAAGATACGATAGAAATGATCTAAAAACACGTTATTTGAACTCCTCAAAGCATTCAAATCTTGTTTTGAATCGAAAAACAAACTTTCTTAGTGTTTGTGAAATTTGGTGAAAAATTATGTAGTAAAATATACGATACAAATGATCTTAAAACACGTTATTTGTACTCCTCAAAGCGTTCAAATCTTTTTTTGAATCGAAAAACAAACTATCTTAGTGTTTGTGAAATTTGGTGAAAAGTTATGTACTAAAAGATACGATACAAATGATCTTAAAACACGTTATTTGAACTCCTCAAAGCGTTCAAACCTTGTTTTGAATCGAAAAACAAACTATCTTAGGGTTTGTGAAATTTGGTGAACAGTTATGTAGTAAAAGATACGATACAAATGATCTTAAAACACGTTATTTGAACTCCTCAAAGCGTTAAAATCTTGTTTTGAATCAAAAAACAAACTATCATAGTGTTTGTGAAATTTGGTGAAAAGTTATGTAGTAAAAGATACGATACAATTGATCTAAAAACACGTTATTTGAACTCCTCAAAGCGTTAAAATCTTGTTTTGAATCGAAAAACAAACTATCTTTGTGTTTGTGAAATTTGGTGAAAAGTTATGTAGTAAAAGATACGATACAAATGATCTAAAAACACGTTATTTGAACTCCTCAAAGCGTTAAAATCTTGTTTTGAATCGAAAAACAAACTATCTTAGTGTTTGTGAAATTTCGTGAAAAGTTATGTAGTAAAAGATACGATACAAATGATCTAAAAACACGTTATTTGAACTCCTCAAAGCGTTAAAATCTTGTTTTGAATCGAAAAACAAACTTTCTTAGTGTTTGTGAAATTTGGTGAAAAGTTATGTAGTAAAAGATACGATACAAATGATCTAAAACCACGTTATTTGAACTCCTGAAAGCGTTAAAATCTTGGTTTGAATCGAAAAACAAACTTTCTTAGTGTTTGTGAAATTTGGTGAAAAGTTATGTAGTAAAAGATACGATACAAATGATCTAAAAACACGTTATTTGAACTCCTCAAAGCGTTAAAATCTTGTTTTGAATCGAAAAACAAACTATATTAGTGTTTGTGAAATTTGGTGAAAAGTTGTGTACTAAAAGATACGATACAAATGATCTTAAAACACGTTATTTGAACACCTGAAAGCGTTCAAATCTTGTTTTGAATCGTAAAACAAAATTTCTTAGTGTTTGTGAAATTTGGTGAAAACTTATGAAGTAAAATATACGATACAAATGATCTTAAAACACGTTATTTGAACTCTTCAAAGCGTTCAAATCTTGTTTTGAATCGAAAAACAAACTATCTTAGTGTTTCTGAAATTTGGTGAAAAGTTATGTACTAAAAGATACTATACAAATGATCTTAAAACACGTTATTTGAACTCCTCAAAGCGTTCAAATCTTGTTTTGAATCGAAAAACAAACTCTCTTAGTGTTTGTGAAATTTGGTGAAAATTTATGTACTAAAAGATACGATACAAATGATCTTAAAACACGTTATTTGAACTCCTCAAAGCGTTAAAATCTTGTTTTGAATCGAAAAACAAACTTTCTTAGTGTTTGTGAAATTTGGTGAAAAGTTATGTAGTAAAAGATACGATACAAATGATCTAAAAACACGTTATTTGAACTCCTCAAAGCGTTAAAATCTTGTTTTGAATCGAAAAACAAACTTACTTAGTGGTTGTGAAATTTGGTGAAAAGTTATGTACTAAAAGATACGATAGAAATGAACTAAAAACACGTTATTTGAACTCCTCAAAGCATTCAAATCTTGTTTTGAATCGAAAAACAAATTTTCTTAGTGTTTGTGAAATTTGGTGAAAAATTATGTAGTAAAATATACGATACAAATGATCTTAAAACACGTTATTTGTACTCCTCAAAGCGTTCAAATCTTTTTTTGAATCGAAAAACAAACTATCTTAGTGTTTGTGAAATTTGGTGAAAAGTTATGTACTAAAAGATACGATACAAATGATCTTAAAACACGTTATTTGAACTCCTCAAAGCGTTCAAACCTTGTTTTGAATCGAAAAACAAACTATCTTAGGGTTTGTGAAATTTGGTGAACAGTTATGTAGTAAAAGATACGATACAAATGATCTTAAAACACGTTATTTGAACTCCTCAAAGCGTTAAAATCTTGTTTTGAATCAAAAAACAAACTATCATAGTGTTTGTGAAATTTGGTGAAAAGTTATGTAGTAAAAGATACGATACAATTGATCTAAAAACACGTTATTTGAACTCCTCAAAGAGTTAAAATCTTGTTTTGAATCGAAAAACAAACTATCTTTGTGTTTGTGAAATTTGGTGAAAAGTTATGTAGTAAAAGATACGATACAAATGATCTAAAAACACGTTATTTGAACTCCTCAAAGCGTTAAAATCTTGTTTTGAATCGAAAAACAAACTATCTTAGTGTTTGTGAAATTTCGTGAAAAGTTATGTAGTAAAAGATACGATACAAATGATCTAAAAACACGTTATTTGAACTCCTCAAAGCGTTAAAATCTTGTTTTGAATCGAAAAACAAACTTTCTTAGTGTTTGTGAAATTTGGTGAAAAGTTATGTAGTAAAAGATACGATACAAATGATCTAAAACCACGTTATTTGAACTCCTGAAAGCGTTAAAATCTTGGTTTGAATCGAAAAACAAACTTTCTTAGTGTTTGTGAAATTTGGTGAAAAGTTATGTAGTAAAAGATACGATACAAATGATCTAAAAACACGTTATTTGAACTCCTCAAAGCGTTAAAATCTTGTTTTGAATCGAAAAACAAACTATCTTAGTGTTTGTGAAATTTGGTGAAAAGTTGTGTACTAAAAGATACGATACAAATGATCTTAAAACACGTTATTTGAACACCTGAAAGCGTTCAAATCTTGTTTTGAATCGTAAAACAAAACTTCTTAGTGTTTGTGAAATTTGGTGAAAAGTTATGTAGTAAAATATACGATATAAATGATCTTAAAACACGTTATTTGAACTCTTCAAAGCGTTCAAATCTTGTTTTGAATCGAAAAACAAACTATCTTAGTGTTTCTGAAATTTGGTGAAAAGTTATGTACTAAAAGATACTATACAAATGATCTTAAAACACGTTATTTGAACTCCTCAAAGCGTTCAAATCTTGTTTTGAATCGAAAAACAAACTATCTTAGTGTTTGTGAAATTTGGTGAAAAGTTATGTACTAAAAGATACGATACAAATGATCTTAAAACACGTTATTTGAACTCCTCAAAGCGTTAAAATCTTGTTTTGAATCGAAAAACAAACTTTCTTAGTGTTTGTGAAATTTGGTGAAAAGTTATGTAGTAAAAGATACGATACAAATGATCTAAAAACACGTTATTTGGACTCCTCAAAGCGTTAAAATCTTGTTTTGAATCGAAAAACAAACTTACTTAGTGGTTGTGAAATTTGGTGAAAAGTTATGTACTAAAAGATACGATAGAAATGATCTAAAAACACGTTATTTGAACTCCTCAAAGCATTCAAATCTTGTTTTGAATCGAAAAACAAACTTTCTTAGTGTTTGTGAAATTTGGTGAAAAATTATGTAGTAAAATATACGATACAAATGATCTTAAAACACGTTATTTGTACTCCTCAAAGCGTTCAAATCTTTTTTTGAATCGAAAAACAAACTATCTTAGTGTTTGTGAAATTTGGTGAAAAGTTATGTACTAAAAGATACGATACAAATGATCTTAAAACACGTTATTTGAACTCCTCAAAGCGTTCAAACCTTGTTTTGAATCGAAAAACAAACTATCTTAGGGTTTGTGAAATTTGGTGAACAGTTATGTAGTAAAAGATACGATACAAATGATCTTAAAACACGTTATTTGAACTCCTCAAAGCGTTAAAATCTTGTTTTGAATCAAAAAACAAACTATCATAGTGTTTGTGAAATTTGGTGAAAAGTTATGTAGTAAAAGATACGATACAATTGATCTAAAAACACGTTATTTGAACTCCTCAAAGCGTTAAAATCTTGTTTTGAATCGAAAAACAAACTATCTTTGTGTTTGTGAAATTTGGTGAAAAGTTATGTAGTAAAAGATACGATACAAATGATCTAAAAACACGTTATTTGAACTCCTCAAAGCGTTAAAATCTTGTTTTGAATCGAAAAACAAACTATCTTAGTGTTTGTGAAATTTCGTGAAAAGTTATGTAGTAAAAGATACGATACAAATGATCTAAAAACACGTTATTTGAACTCCTCAAAGCGTTAAAATCTTGTTTTGAATCGAAAAACAAACTTTCTTAGTGTTTGTGAAATTTGGTGAAAAGTTATGTAGTAAAAGATACGATACAAATGATCTAAAACCACGTTATTTGAACTCCTGAAAGCGTTAAAATCTTGGTTTGAATCGAAAAACAAACTTTCTTAGTGTTTGTGAAATTTGGTGAAAAGTTATGTAGTAAAAGATACGATACAAATGATCTAAAAACACGTTATTTGAACTCCTCAAAGCGTTAAAATCTTGTTTTGAATCGAAAAACAAACTATCTTAGTGTTTGTGAAATTTGGTGAAAAGTTGTGTACTAAAAGATACGATACAAATGATCTTAAAACACGTTATTTGAACACCTGAAAGCGTTCAAATCTTGTTTTGAATCGTAAAACAAAACTTCTTAGTGTTTGTGAAATTTGGTGAAAAGTTATGTAGTAAAATATACGATATAAATGATCTTAAAACACGTTATTTGAACTCTTCAAAGCGTTCAAATCTTGTTTTGAATCGAAAAACAAACTATCTTAGTGTTTCTGAAATTTGGTGAAAAGTTATGTACTAAAAGATACTATACAAATGATCTTAAAACACGTTATTTGAACTCCTCAAAGCGTTCAAATCTTGTTTTGAATCGAAAAACAAACTATCTTAGTGTTTGTGAAATTTGGTGAAAAGTTATGTACTAAAAGATACGATACAAATGATCTTAAAACACGTTATTTGAACTCCTCAAAGCGTTAAAATCTTGTTTTGAATCGAAAAACAAACTTTCTTAGTGTTTGTGAAATTTGGTGAAAAGTTATGTAGTAAAAGATACGATACAAATGATCTAAAAACACGTTATTTGAACTCCTCAAAGCGTTAAAATCTTGTTTTGAATCGAAAAACAAACTTACTTAGTGGTTGTGAAATTTGGTGAAAAGTTATGTACTAAAAGATACGATAGAACTGATCTAAAAACACGTTATTTGAACTCCTCAAAGCATTCAAATCTTGTTTTGAATCGAAAAACAAACTTTCTTAGTTTTTGTGAAATTTGGTGAAAAGTTATGTACTAAAATATACGATACAAATGATCTTAAAACACGTTATTTGAACTCCTCAAAGCGTTCAAACCTTGTTTTGAATCGAAAAACAAACTATCTTAGTGTTTGTGAAATTTGGTGAACAGTTATGTAGTAAAAGATACGATACAAATGATCTTAAAACACGTTATTTGAACTCCTCAAAGCGTTAAAATCTTGTTTTGAATCAAAAAACAAACTATCATAGTGTTTGTGAAATTTGGTGAAAAGTTATGTAGTAAAAGATACGATACAATTGATCTAAAAACACGTTATTTGAACTCCTCAAAGCGTTAAAATCTTGTTTTGAATCGAAAAACAAACTATCTTTGTGTTTGTGAAATTTGGTGAAAAGTTATGTAGTAAAAGATACGATACAAATGATCTAAAAACACGTTATTTGAACTCCTCAAAGCGTTAAAATCTTGTTTTGAATCGAAAAACAAACTATCTTAGTGTTTGTGAAATTTCGTGAAAAGTTATGTAGTAAAAGATACGATACAAATGATCTAAAAACACGTTATTTGAACTCCTCAAAGCGTTAAAATCTTGTTTTGAATCGAAAAACAAACTATCTTAGTGTTTGTGAAATTTCGTGAAAAGTTATGTAGTAAAAGATACGATACAAATGATCTAAAAACACGTTATTTGAACTCCTCAAAGCGTTAAAATCTTGTTTTGAATCGAAAAACAAACTTTCTTAGTGTTTGTGAAATTTGGTGAAAAGTTATGTAGTAAAAGATACGATACAAATGATCTAAAACCACGTTATTTGAACTCCTGAAAGCGTTAAAATCTTGGTTTGAATCGAAAAACAAACTTTCTTAGTGTTTGTGAAATTTGGTGAAAAGTTATGTAGTAAAAGATACGATACAAATGATCTAAAAACACGTTATTTGAACTCCTCAAAGAGTTAAAATCTTGTTTTGAATCGAAAAACAAACTATCTTAGTGTTTGTGAAATTTGGTTAAAAGTTGTGTACTAAAAGATACGATACAAATGATCTTAAAACACGTTATTTGAACACCTGAAAGCGTTCAAATCTTGTTTTGAATCGTAAAACAAAACTTCTTAGTGTTTGTGAAATTTGGTGAAAAGTTATGTAGTAAAATATACGATATAAATGATCTTAAAACACGTTATTTGAACTCTTCAAAGCGTTCAAATCTTGTTTTGAATCGAAAAACAAACTATCTTAGTGTTTCTGAAATTTGGTGAAAAGTTATGTACTAAAAGATACTATACAAATGATCTTAAAACACGTTATTTGAACTCCTCAAAGCGTTCAAATCTTGTTTTGAATCGAAAAACAAACTATCTTAGTGTTTGTGAAATTTGGTGAAAAGTTATGTACTAAAAGATACGATACAAATGATCTTAAAACACGTTATTTGAACTCCTCAAAGCGTTAAAATCTTGTTTTGAATCGAAAAACAAACTTTCTTAGTGTTTGTGAAATTTGGTGAAAAGTTATGTAGTAAAAGATACGATACAAATGATCTAAAAACACGTTATTTGAACTCCTCAAAGCGTTAAAATCTTGTTTTGAATCGAAAAACAAACTTACTTAGTGGTTGTGAAATTTGGTGAAAAGTTATGTACTAAAAGATACGATAGAACTGATCTAAAAACACGTTATTTGAACTCCTCAAAGCATTCAAATCTTGTTTTGAATCGAAAAACAAACTTTCTTAGTTTTTGTGAAATTTGGTGAAAAGTTATGTACTAAAATATACGATACAAATGATCTTAAAACACGTTATTTGAACTCCTCAAAGCGTTCAAACCTTGTTTTGAATCGAAAAACAAACTATCTTAGTGTTTGTGAAATTTGGTGAACAGTTATGTAGTAAAAGATACGATACAAATGATCTTAAAACACGTTATTTGAACTCCTCAAAGCGTTAAAATCTTGTTTTGAATCAAAAAACAAACTATCATAGTGTTTGTGAAATTTGGTGAAAAGTTATGTAGTAAAAGATACGATACAATTGATCTAAAAACACGTTATTTGAACTCCTCAAAGCGTTAAAATCTTGTTTTGAATCGAAAAACAAACTATCTTTGTGTTTGTGAAATTTGGTGAAAAGTTATGTAGTAAAAGATACGATACAAATGATCTAAAAACACGTTATTTGAACTCCTCAAAGCGTTAAAATCTTGTTTTGAATCGAAAAACAAACTATCTTAGTGTTTGTGAAATTTCGTGAAAAGTTATGTAGTAAAAGATACGATACAAATGATCTAAAAACACGTTATTTGAACTCCTCAAAGCGTTAAAATCTTGTTTTGAATCGAAAAACAAACTTTTTTAGTGTTTGTGAAATTTGGTGAAAAGTTATGTAGTAAAAGATACGATACAAATGATCTAAAACCACGTTATTTGAACTCCTGAAAGCGTTAAAATCTTGGTTTGAATCGAAAAACAAAATTTCTTAGTGTTTGTGAAATTTGGTGAAAAGTTATGTAGTAAAAGATACGATACAAATGATCTAAAAACACGTTATTTGAACTCCTCAAAGCGTTAAAATCTTGTTTTGAATCGAAAAACAAACTATCTTAGTGTTTGTGAAATTTGGTGAAAAGTTGTGTACTAAAAGATACGATACAAATGATCTTAAAACACGTTATTTGAACACCTGAAAGCGTTCAAATCTTGTTTTGAATCGTAAAACAAAACTTTCTTAGTGTTTGTGAAATTTGGTGAAAAGTTATGTAGTAAAAGATACGATACAAATGATCTAAAAACACATTATTTGAACTCCTCAAAGCGTAAAATCTTGTTTTGAATCGAAAAACAAACTTTCTTAGTGTTTGTGAAATTTGGTGAAAAGTTGTGTACTAAAAGATACGATACAAATGATCTTAAAACACGTTATTTGAACACCTGAAAGCGTTCAAATCTTGTTTTGAATCGTAAAACAAAACTTCTTAGTGTTTGTGAAATTTGGTGAAAACTTATGTAGTAAAATATACGATACAAATGATCTTAAAACACGTTATTTGAACTCTTCAAAGTGTTCAAATCTTGTTTTGAATCGAAAAACAAACTATCTTAGTGTTTCTGAAATTTGGTGAAAAGTTATGTAGTAAAAGATACTATACAAATGATCTTAAAACACGTTATTTGAACTCCTCAAAGCGTTCAAATCTTGTTTTGAATCGAAAAACAAACTCTCTTAGTGTTTGTGAAATTTGGTGAAAATTTATGTACTAAAAGATACGATACAAATGATCTTAAAACACGTTATTTGAACTCCTCAAAGCGTTAAAATCTTGTTTTGAATCGAAAAACAAACTTTCTTAGTGTTTGTGAAATTTGGTGAAAAGTTATGTAGTAAAAGATACGATACAAATGATCTAAAAACACGTTATTTGAACTCCTCAAAGCGTTAAAATCTTGTTTTGAATCGAAAAACAAACTTACTTAGTGGTTGTGAAATTTGGTGAAAAGTTATGTACTAAAAGATACGATAGAAATGATCTAAAAACACGTTATTTGAACTCCTCAAAGCATTCAAATCTTGTTTTGAATCGAAAAGCAAACTTTCTTAGTGTTTGTGAAATTTGGTGAAAAATTATGTAGTAAAATATACGATACAAATGATCTTAAAACACGTTATTTGTACTCCTCAAAGCGTTCAAATCTTTTTTTGAATCGAAAAACAAACTATCTTAGTGTTTGTGAAATTTGGTGAAAAGTTATGTACTAAAAGATACGATACAAATGATCTTAAAACACGTTATTTGAACTCCTCAAAGCGTTCAAACCTTGTTTTGAATCGAAAAACAAACTATCTTAGGGTTTGTGAAATTTGGTGAACAGTTATGTAGTAAAAGATACGATACAAATGATCTTAAAACACGTTATTTGAACTCCTCAAAGCGTTAAAATCTTGTTTTGAATCAAAAAACAAACTATCATAGTGTTTGTGAAATTTGGTGAAAAGTTATGTAGTAAAAGATACGATACAATTGATCTAAAAACACGTTATTTGAACTCCTCAAAGCGTTAAAATCTTGTTTTGAATCGAAAAACAATCTATCTTTGTGTTTGTGAAATTTGGTGAAAAGTTATGTAGTAAAAGATACGATACAAATGATCTAAAAACACGTTATTTGAACTCCTCAAAGCGTTAAAATCTTGTTTTGAATCGAAAAACAAACTATCTTAGTGTTTGTGAAATTTCGTGAAAAGTTATGTAGTAAAAGATACGATACAAATGATCTAAAAACACGTTATTTGAACTCCTCAAAGCGTTAAAATCTTGTTTTGAATCGAAAAACAAACTATCTTAGTGTTTGTGAAATTTGGTGAAAAGTTATGTAGTAAAAGATACGATACAAATGATCTAAAACCACGTTATTTGAACTCCTGAAAGCGTTAAAATCTTGGTTTGAATCGAAAAACAAACTTTCTTAGTGTTTGTGAAATTTGGTGAAAAGTTATGTAGTAAAAGATACGATACAAATGATCTAAAAACACGTTATTTGAACTCCTCAAAGCGTTAAAATCTTGTTTTGAATCGAAAAACAAACTATCTTAGTGTTTCTGAAATTTGGTGAAAAGTTATGTACTAAAAGATACTATACAAATGATCTTAAAACACGTTATTTGAACTCCTCAAAGCGTTCAAACCTTGTTTTGAATCGAAAAACAAACTATCTTAGTGTTTGTGAAATTTGGTGAACAGTTATGTAGTAAAAGATACGATACAAATGATCTTAAAACACGTTATTTGAACTCCTCAAAGCGTTAAAATCTTGTTTTGAATCAAAAAACAAACTATCATAGTGTTTGTGAAATTTGGTGAAAAGTTATGTAGTAAAAGATACGATACAATTGATCTAAAAACACGTTATTTGAACTCCTCAAAGCGTTAAAATCTTGTTTTGAATCGAAAAACAAACTATCTTTGTGTTTGTGAAATTTGGTGAAAAGTTATGTAGTAAAAGATACGATACAAATGATCTAAAAACACGTTATTTGAACTCCTCAAAGCGTTAAAATCTTGTTTTGAATCGAAAAACAAACTATCTTAGTGTTTGTGAAATTTCGTGAAAAGTTATGTAGTAAAAGATACGATACAAATGATCTAAAAACACGTTATTTGAACTCCTCAAAGCGTTAAAATCTTGTTTTGAATCGAAAAACAAACTATCTTAGTGTTTGTGAAATTTCGTGAAAAGTTATGTAGTAAAAGATACGATACAAATGATCTAAAAACACGTTATTTGAACTCCTCAAAGCGTTAAAATCTTGTTTTGAATCGAAAAACAAACTTTCTTAGTGTTTGTGAAATTTGGTGAAAAGTTATGTAGTAAAAGATACGATACAAATGATCTAAAACCACGTTATTTGAACTCCTGAAAGCGTTAAAATCTTGGTTTGAATCGAAAAACAAACTTTCTTAGTGTTTGTGAAATTTGGTGAAAAGTTATGTAGTAAAAGATACGATACAAATGATCTAAAAACACGTTATTTGAACTCCTCAAAGAGTTAAAATCTTGTTTTGAATCGAAAAACAAACTATCTTAGTGTTTGTGAAATTTGGTGAAAAGTTGTGTACTAAAAGATACGATACAAATGATCTTAAAACACGTTATTTGAACACCTGAAAGCGTTCAAATCTTGTTTTGAATCGTAAAACAAAACTTCTTAGTGTTTGTGAAATTTGGTGAAAAGTTATGTAGTAAAATATACGATATAAATGATCTTAAAACACGTTATTTGAACTCTTCAAAGCGTTCAAATCTTGTTTTGAATCGAAAAACAAACTATCTTAGTGTTTCTGAAATTTGGTGAAAAGTTATGTACTAAAAGATACTATACAAATGATCTTAAAACACGTTATTTGAACTCCTCAAAGCGTTCAAATCTTGTTTTGAATCGAAAAACAAACTATCTTAGTGTTTGTGAAATTTGGTGAAAAGTTATGTACTAAAAGATACGATACAAATGATCTTAAAACACGTTATTTGAACTCCTCAAAGCGTTAAAATCTTGTTTTGAATCGAAAAACAAACTTTCTTAGTGTTTGTGAAATTTGGTGAAAAGTTATGTAGTAAAAGATACGATACAAATGATCTAAAAACACGTTATTTGAACTCCTCAAAGCGTTAAAATCTTGTTTTGAATCGAAAAACAAACTTACTTAGTGGTTGTGAAATTTGGTGAAAAGTTATGTACTAAAAGATACGATAGAACTGATCTAAAAACACGTTATTTGAACTCCTCAAAGCATTCAAATCTTGTTTTGAATCGAAAAACAAACTTTCTTAGTTTTTGTGAAATTTGGTGAAAAGTTATGTACTAAAATATACGATACAAATGATCTTAAAACACGTTATTTGAACTCCTCAAAGCGTTCAAACCTTGTTTTGAATCGAAAAACAAACTATCTTAGTGTTTGTGAAATTTGGTGAACAGTTATGTAGTAAAAGATACGATACAAATGATCTTAAAACACGTTATTTGAACTCCTCAAAGCGTTAAAATCTTGTTTTGAATCAAAAAACAAACTATCATAGTGTTTGTGAAATTTGGTGAAAAGTTATGTAGTAAAAGATACGATACAATTGATCTAAAAACACGTTATTTGAACTCCTCAAAGCGTTAAAATCTTGTTTTGAATCGAAAAACAAACTATCTTTGTGTTTGTGAAATTTGGTGAAAAGTTATGTAGTAAAAGATACGATACAAATGATCTAAAAACACGTTATTTGAACTCCTCAAAGCGTTAAAATCTTGTTTTGAATCGAAAAACAAACTATCTTAGTGTTTGTGAAATTTCGTGAAAAGTTATGTAGTAAAAGATACGATACAAATGATCTAAAAACACGTTATTTGAACTCCTCAAAGCGTTAAAATCTTGTTTTGAATCGAAAAACAAACTTTTTTAGTGTTTGTGAAATTTGGTGAAAAGTTATGTAGTAAAAGATACGATACAAATGATCTAAAACCACGTTATTTGAACTCCTGAAAGCGTTAAAATCTTGGTTTGAATCGAAAAACAAAATTTCTTAGTGTTTGTGAAATTTGGTGAAAAGTTATGTAGTAAAAGATACGATACAAATGATCTAAAAACACGTTATTTGAACTCCTCAAAGCGTTAAAATCTTGTTTTGAATCGAAAAACAAACTATCTTAGTGTTTGTGAAATTTGGTGAAAAGTTGTGTACTAAAAGATACGATACAAATGATCTTAAAACACGTTATTTGAACACCTGAAAGCGTTCAAATCTTGTTTTGAATCGTAAAACAAAACTTTCTTAGTGTTTGTGAAATTTGGTGAAAAGTTATGTAGTAAAAGATACGATACAAATGATCTAAAAACACATTATTTGAACTCCTCAAAGCGTAAAATCTTGTTTTGAATCGAAAAACAAACTTTCTTAGTGTTTGTGAAATTTGGTGAAAAGTTGTGTACTAAAAGATACGATACAAATGATCTTAAAACACGTTATTTGAACACCTGAAAGCGTTCAAATCTTGTTTTGAATCGTAAAACAAAACTTCTTAGTGTTTGTGAAATTTGGTGAAAACTTATGTAGTAAAATATACGATACAAATGATCTCAAAACACGTTATTTGAACTCTTCAAAGTGTTCAAATCTTGTTTTGAATCGAAAAACAAACTATCTTAGTGTTTCTGAAATTTGGTGAAAAGTTATGTAGTAAAAGATACTATACAAATGATCTTAAAACACGTTATTTGAACTCCTCAAAGCGTTCAAATCTTGTTTTGAATCGAAAAACAAACTCTCTTAGTGTTTGTGAAATTTGGTGAAAATTTATGTACTAAAAGATACGATACAAATGATCTTAAAACACGTTATTTGAACTCCTCAAAGCGTTAAAATCTTGTTTTGAATCGAAAAACAAACTTTCTTAGTGTTTGTGAAATTTGGTGAAAAGTTATGTAGTAAAAGATACGATACAAATGATCTAAAAACACGTTATTTGAACTCCTCAAAGCGTTAAAATCTTGTTTTGAATCGAAAAACAAACTTACTTAGTGGTTGTGAAATTTGGTGAAAAGTTATGTACTAAAAGATACGATAGAAATGATCTAAAAACACGTTATTTGAACTCCTCAAAGCATTCAAATCTTGTTTTGAATCGAAAAGCAAACTTTCTTAGTGTTTGTGAAATTTGGTGAAAAATTATGTAGTAAAATATACGATACAAATGATCTTAAAACACGTTATTTGTACTCCTCAAAGCGTTCAAATCTTTTTTTGAATCGAAAAACAAACTATCTTAGTGTTTGTGAAATTTGGTGAAAAGTTATGTACTAAAAGATACGATACAAATGATCTTAAAACACGTTATTTGAACTCCTCAAAGCGTTCAAACCTTGTTTTGAATCGAAAAACAAACTATCTTAGGGTTTGTGAAATTTGGTGAACAGTTATGTAGTAAAAGATACGATACAAATGATCTTAAAACACGTTATTTGAACTCCTCAAAGCGTTAAAATCTTGTTTTGAATCAAAAAACAAACTATCATAGTGTTTGTGAAATTTGGTGAAAAGTTATGTAGTAAAAGATACGATACAATTGATCTAAAAACACGTTATTTGAACTCCTCAAAGCGTTAAAATCTTGTTTTGAATCGAAAAACAATCTATCTTTGTGTTTGTGAAATTTGGTGAAAAGTTATGTAGTAAAAGATACGATACAAATGATCTAAAAACACGTTATTTGAACTCCTCAAAGCGTTAAAATCTTGTTTTGAATCGAAAAACAAACTATCTTAGTGTTTGTGAAATTTCGTGAAAAGTTATGTAGTAAAAGATACGATACAAATGATCTAAAAACACGTTATTTGAACTCCTCAAAGCGTTAAAATCTTGTTTTGAATCGAAAAACAAACTATCTTAGTGTTTGTGAAATTTGGTGAAAAGTTATGTAGTAAAAGATACGATACAAATGATCTAAAACCACGTTATTTGAACTCCTGAAAGCGTTAAAATCTTGGTTTGAATCGAAAAACAAACTTTCTTAGTGTTTGTGAAATTTGGTGAAAAGTTATGTAGTAAAAGATACGATACAAATGATCTAAAAACACGTTATTTGAACTCCTCAAAGCGTTAAAATCTTGTTTTGAATCGAAAAACAAACTATCTTAGTGTTTGTGAAATTTGGTGAAAAGTTGTGTACTAAAAGATACGATACAAATGTTTTTAAAACACGTTATTTGAACACCTGAAAGCGTTCAAATCTTGTTTTGAATCGTAAAACAAAACTTCTTAGTGTTTGTGAAATTTGGTGAAAAGTTATGTAGTAAAATATACGATATAAATGATCTTAAAACACGTTATTTGAACTCTTCAAAGCGTTCAAATCTTGTTTTGAATCGAAAAACAAACTATCTTAGTGTTTCTGAAATTTGGTGAAAAGTTATGTACTAAAAGATACTATACAAATGATCTTAAAACACGTTATTTGAACTCCTCAAAGCGTTCAAATCTTGTTTTGAATCGAAAAACAAACTATCTTAGTGTTTGTGAAATTTGGTGAAAAGTTATGTACTAAAAGATACGATACAAATGATCTTAAAACACGTTATTTGAACTCCTCAAAGCGTTAAAATCTTGTTTTGAATCGAAAAACAAACTTTCTTAGTGTTTGTGAAATTTGGTGAAAAGTTATGTAGTAAAAGATACGATACAAATGATCTAAAAACACGTTATTTGAACTCCTCAAAGCGTTAAAATCTTGTTTTGAATCGAAAAACAAACTTACTTAGTGGTTGTGAAATTTGGTGAAAAGTTATGTACTAAAAGATACGATAGAACTGATCTAAAAACACGTTATTTGAACTCCTCAAAGCATTCAAATCTTGTTTTGAATCGAAAAACAAACTTTCTTAGTTTTTGTGAAATTTGGTGAAAAGTTATGTACTAAAATATACGATACAAATGATCTTAAAACACGTTATTTGAACTCCTCAAAGCGTTCAAACCTTGTTTTGAATCGAAAAACAAACTATCTTAGTGTTTGTGAAATTTGGTGAACAGTTATGTAGTAAAAGATACGATACAAATGATCTTAAAACACGTTATTTGAACTCCTCAAAGCGTTAAAATCTTGTTTTGAATCAAAAAACAAACTATCATAGTGTTTGTGAAATTTGGTGAAAAGTTATGTAGTAAAAGATACGATACAATTGATCTAAAAACACGTTATTTGAACTCCTCAAAGCGTTAAAATCTTGTTTTGAATCGAAAAACAAACTATCTTTGTGTTTGTGAAATTTGGTGAAAAGTTATGTAGTAAAAGATACGATACAAATGATCTAAAAACACGTTATTTGAACTCCTCAAAGCGTTAAAATCTTGTTTTGAATCGAAAAACAAACTATCTTAGTGTTTGTGAAATTTCGTGAAAAGTTATGTAGTAAAAGATACGATACAAATGATCTAAAAACACGTTATTTGAACTCCTCAAAGCGTTAAAATCTTGTTTTGAATCGAAAAACAAACTATCTTAGTGTTTGTGAAATTTCGTGAAAAGTTATGTAGTAAAAGATACGATACAAATGATCTAAAAACACGTTATTTGAACTCCTCAAAGCGTTAAAATCTTGTTTTGAATCGAAAAACAAACTTTCTTAGTGTTTGTGAAATTTGGTGAAAAGTTATGTAGTAAAAGATACGATACAAATGATCTAAAACCACGTTATTTGAACTCCTGAAAGCGTTAAAATCTTGGTTTGAATCGAAAAACAAACTTTCTTAGTGTTTGTGAAATTTGGTGAAAAGTTATGTAGTAAAAGATACGATACAAATGATCTAAAAACACGTTATTTGAACTCCTCAAAGAGTTAAAATCTTGTTTTGAATCGAAAAACAAACTATCTTAGTGTTTGTGAAATTTGGTGAAAAGTTGTGTACTAAAAGATACGATACAAATGATCTTAAAACACGTTATTTGAACACCTGAAAGCGTTCAAATCTTGTTTTGAATCGTAAAACAAAACTTCTTAGTGTTTGTGAAATTTGGTGAAAAGTTATGTAGTAAAATATACGATATAAATGATCTTAAAACACGTTATTTGAACTCTTCAAAGCGTTCAAATCTTGTTTTGAATCGAAAAACAAACTATCTTAGTGTTTCTGAAATTTGGTGAAAAGTTATGTACTAAAAGATACTATACAAATGATCTTAAAACACGTTATTTGAACTCCTCAAAGCGTTCAAATCTTGTTTTGAATCGAAAAACAAACTATCTTAGTGTTTGTGAAATTTGGTGAAAAGTTATGTACTAAAAGATACGATACAAATGATCTTAAAACACGTTATTTGAACTCCTCAAAGCGTTAAAATCTTGTTTTGAATCGAAAAACAAACTTTCTTAGTGTTTGTGAAATTTGGTGAAAAGTTATGTAGTAAAAGATACGATACAAATGATCTAAAAACACGTTATTTGAACTCCTCAAAGCGTTAAAATCTTGTTTTGAATCGAAAAACAAACTTACTTAGTGGTTGTGAAATTTGGTGAAAAGTTATGTACTAAAAGATACGATAGAACTGATCTAAAAACACGTTATTTGAACTCCTCAAAGCATTCAAATCTTGTTTTGAATCGAAAAACAAACTTTCTTAGTTTTTGTGAAATTTGGTGAAAAGTTATGTACTAAAATATACGATACAAATGATCTTAAAACACGTTATTTGAACTCCTCAAAGCGTTCAAACCTTGTTTTGAATCGAAAAACAAACTATCTTAGTGTTTGTGAAATTTGGTGAACAGTTATGTAGTAAAAGATACGATACAAATGATCTTAAAACACGTTATTTGAACTCCTCAAAGCGTTAAAATCTTGTTTTGAATCAAAAAACAAACTATCATAGTGTTTGTGAAATTTGGTGAAAAGTTATGTAGTAAAAGATACGATACAATTGATCTAAAAACACGTTATTTGAACTCCTCAAAGCGTTAAAATCTTGTTTTGAATCGAAAAACAAACTATCTTTGTGTTTGTGAAATTTGGTGAAAAGTTATGTAGTAAAAGATACGATACAAATGATCTAAAAACACGTTATTTGAACTCCTCAAAGCGTTAAAATCTTGTTTTGAATCGAAAAACAAACTATCTTAGTGTTTGTGAAATTTCGTGAAAAGTTATGTAGTAAAAGATACGATACAAATGATCTAAAAACACGTTATTTGAACTCCTCAAAGCGTTAAAATCTTGTTTTGAATCGAAAAACAAACTTTTTTAGTGTTTGTGAAATTTGGTGAAAAGTTATGTAGTAAAAGATACGATACAAATGATCTAAAACCACGTTATTTGAACTCCTGAAAGCGTTAAAATCTTGGTTTGAATCGAAAAACAAAATTTCTTAGTGTTTGTGAAATTTGGTGAAAAGTTATGTAGTAAAAGATACGATACAAATGATCTAAAAACACGTTATTTGAACTCCTCAAAGCGTTAAAATCTTGTTTTGAATCGAAAAACAAACTATCTTAGTGTTTGTGAAATTTGGTGAAAAGTTGTGTACTAAAAGATACGATACAAATGATCTTAAAACACGTTATTTGAACACCTGAAAGCGTTCAAATCTTGTTTTGAATCGTAAAACAAAACTTTCTTAGTGTTTGTGAAATTTGGTGAAAAGTTATGTAGTAAAAGATACGATACAAATGATCTAAAAACACATTATTTGAACTCCTCAAAGCGTAAAATCTTGTTTTGAATCGAAAAACAAACTTTCTTAGTGTTTGTGAAATTTGGTGAAAAGTTGTGTACTAAAAGATACGATACAAATGATCTTAAAACACGTTATTTGAACACCTGAAAGCGTTCAAATCTTGTTTTGAATCGTAAAACAAAACTTCTTAGTGTTTGTTAAATTTGGTGAAAACTTATGTAGTAAAATATACGATACAAATGATCTTAAAACACGTTATTTGAACTCTTCAAAGCGTTCAAATCTTGTTTTGAATCGAAAAACAAACTATCTTAGTGTTTCTGAAATTTGGTGAAAAGTTATGTAGTAAAAGATACTATACAAATGATCTTAAAACACGTTATTTGAACTCCTCAAAGCGTTCAAATCTTGTTTTGAATCGAAAAACAAACTCTCTTAGTGTTTGTGAAATTTGGTGAAAATTTATGTACTAAAAGATACGATACAAATGATCTTAAAACACGTTATTTGAACTCCTCAAAGCGTTAAAATCTTGTTTTGAATCGAAAAACAAACTTTCTTAGTGTTTGTGAAATTTGGTGAAAAGTTATGTAGTAAAAGATACGATACAAATGATCTAAAAACACGTTATTTGAACTCCTCAAAGCGTTAAAATCTTGTTTTGAATCGAAAAACAAACTTACTTAGTGGTTGTGAAATTTGGTGAAAAGTTATGTACTAAAAGATACGATAGAAATGATCTAAAAACACGTTATTTGAACTCCTCAAAGCATTCAAATCTTGTTTTGAATCGAAAAGCAAACTTTCTTAGTGTTTGTGAAATTTGGTGAAAAATTATGTAGTAAAATATACGATACAAATGATCTTAAAACACGTTATTTGTACTCCTCAAAGCGTTCAAATCTTTTTTTGAATTGAAAAACAAACTATCTTAGTGTTTGTGAAATTTGGTGAAAAGTTATGTACTAAAAGATACGATACAAATGATCTTAAAACACGTTATTTGAACTCCTCAAAGCGTTCAAACCTTGTTTTGAATCGAAAAACAAACTATCTTAGGGTTTGTGAAATTTGGTGAACAGTTATGTAGTAAAAGATACGATACAAATGATCTTAAAACACGTTATTTGAACTCCTCAAAGCGTTAAAATCTTGTTTTGAATCAAAAAACAAACTATCATAGTGTTTGTGAAATTTGGTGAAAAGTTATGTAGTAAAAGATACGATACAATTGATCTAAAAACACGTTATTTGAACTCCTCAAAGCGTTAAAATCTTGTTTTGAATCGAAAAACAATCTATCTTTGTGTTTGTGAAATTTGGTGAAAAGTTATGTAGTAAAAGATACGATACAAATGATCTAAAAACACGTTATTTGAACTCCTCAAAGCGTTAAAATCTTGTTTTGAATCGAAAAACAAACTATCTTAGTGTTTGTGAAATTTCGTGAAAAGTTATGTAGTAAAAGATACGATACAAATGATCTAAAAACACGTTATTTGAACTCCTCAAAGCGTTAAAATCTTGTTTTGAATCGAAAAACAAACTATCTTAGTGTTTGTGAAATTTGGTGAAAAGTTATGTAGTAAAAGATACGATACAAATGATCTAAAACCACGTTATTTGAACTCCTGAAAGCGTTAAAATCTTGGTTTGAATCGAAAAACAAACTTTCTTAGTGTTTGTGAAATTTGGTGAAAAGTTATGTAGTAAAAGATACGATACAAATGATCTAAAAACACGTTATTTGAACTCCTCAAAGCGTTAAAATCTTGTTTTGAATCGAAAAACAAACTATCTTAGTGTTTGTGAAATTTGGTGAAAAGTTGTGTACTAAAAGATACGATACAAATGTTTTTAAAACACGTTATTTGAACACCTGAAAGCGTTCAAATCTTGTTTTGAATCGTAAAACAAAACTTCTTAGTGTTTGTGAAATTTGGTCAAAAGTTATGTAGTAAAATATACGATATAAATGATCTTAAAACACGTTATTTGAACTCTTCAAAGCGTTCAAATCTTGTTTTGAATCGAAAAACAAACTATCTTAGTGTTTCTGAAATTTGGTGAAAAGTTATGTACTAAAAGATACTATACAAATGATCTTAAAACACGTTATTTGAACTCCTCAAAGCGTTCAAATCTTGTTTTGAATCGAAAAACAAACTATCTTAGTGTTTGTGAAATTTGGTGAAAAGTTATGTACTAAAAGATACGATACAAATGATCTTAAAACACGTTATTTGAACTCCTCAAAGCATTAAAATCTTGTTTTGAATCGAAAAACAAACTATCTTAGTGTTTGTGAAATTTGGTGAAAAGTTATGTACTAAAAGATACGATACAAATGATCTTAAAACACGTTATTTGAACTCCTGAAAGCGTTCAAATATTGTTTTGAATCGAAAAACAAAACTTCTTAGTGTTTGTGAAATTTGGTGAAAAGCTATGTAGTAAAAGATACGATACAAATGATCTTAAAACACGTTATTTGAACTCCTCAAAGCGTTAAAATCTTGTTTTGAATCGAAAAACAAACTATCTTAGTGTTTGTGAAATTTGGTGAAAAGTTATGTACTAAAAGATACGATACAAATGATCTTAAAACACGTTATTTGAACTCCTCAAAGCGTTCAAACCTTGTTTTTAATCGAAAACAAACTATCATAGTGTTTGTGAAATTTGGTGAACAGTTATGTAGTAAAAGATACGATACAAATGATCTTAAAACACGTTATTTGAACTCCTCAAAGCGTTAAAATCTTGTTTTGAATCAAAAAACAAACTATCATAGTGTTTGTGAAATTTGGTGAAAAGTTATGTAGTAAAAGATACGATAGAATTGATCTAAAAACACGTTATTTGAACTCCTCAAAGCGTTAAAATCTTGTTTTGAATCGAAAAACAAACTATCTTTGTGTTTGTGAAATTTGGTGAAAAGTTATGTAGTAAAAGATACGATACAAATGATCTTAAAACACGTTATTTGAACTCCTCAAAGCGTTAAAATCTTGTTTTGAATCGAAAAACAAACTTTCTTAGTGTTTGTGAAATTTGGTGAAAATCTACGTAGTAAAAGATACGATACAAATGATCTAAAAACACGTTATTTGAACTCCTCAAAGCGTTAAAATCTTGTTTTGAATCGAAAAACAAACTTACTTAGTGTTTGTGAAATTTGGTGAAAAGTTATGTACTAAAAGATACGATAGAAATGATCTAAAAACACGTTATTTGAACTCCTCAAAGCATTCAAATCTTGTTTTGAATCGAAAAACAAACTTTCTTAGTGTTTGTGAAATTTGGTGAAAAGTTATGTACTAAAAGATACGACACAAATGATCTAAAAACACGTTATTTGAACTCCTCAAAGCGTTAAAATCTTGTTTTGAATCGAAAAACAAACTTTCTTAGTGTTTGTGAAATTTGGTGAAAAGTTATGTAGTAATAGATACGATACAAATGATCTAAAAACACGTTATTTGAACTCCTCAAAGCGTTAAAATCTTGTTTTGAATCGAAAAACAAACTATCTTAGTGTTTGTGAAATTTGGTGAAAAGTTATGTACTAAAAGATACGATACAAATGATCTTAAAACACGTTATTTGAACACCTGAAAGCGTTCAAATCTTGTTTTGAATCGAAAAACAAAACTTCTTAGTGTTTGTGAAATTTGGTGAAAAGTTATGTAGTAAAATATACGATACAAATGATCTTAAAACACGTTATTTGAACTCTTCAAAGCGTTCAAATCTTGTTTTGAATCGAAAAACAAACTATCTTAGTGTTTCTGAAATTTTGTGAAAAGTTATGTACTAAAAGATACGATACAAATGATCTTAAAACACGTTATTTGAACTCCTCAAAGCGTTCAAATCTTGTTTTGAATCGAAAAACAAAACTTCTTAGTGTTTGTGAAATTTGGTGAAAAGTTATGTACTAAAAGATACGATTGAAATGATCTAAAAACTCGTTATTTGAACTCCTCAAAGCATTCAAATCTTGTTTTGAATCGAAAAACAAACTTTCTTAGTGTTTGTGAAATTCGGTGAAAAGTTATGTACTAAAAGATACGACACAAATGATCTAAAAACACGTTATTTGAACTCCTCAAAGCGTTAAAATCTTGTTTTGAATCGAAAAACAAACTATCTTAGTGTTTGTGAAATTTGGTGAAAAGTTATGTACTAAAAGATACGATACAAATGATTTTAAAACACGTTATTTGAACTCCTGAAAGCGTTCAAATCTTGTTTTGAATCGAAAAACAAAACTTCTTAGTGTTTGTGAAATTTGGTGAAAAGTTATGTAGTAAAATATACGATACAAATGATCTTAAAACACGTTATTTGAACTCCTCAAAGCGTTCAAATCTTGTTTTGAATCGAAAAACAAACTATCTTAGTGTTTGTGAAATTTGGTGAAAAGTTATGTAGTAAAAGATACGATACAAGTGATCTAAAAACACGTTATTTGAACTCCTCAAAGCGTTAAAATCTTGTTTTGAATCGAAAAACAAACTATCTTCGTGCTTGTGAAATTTGGTGAAAAGTTATGTACTAAAAGATACGATTGAAATGATCTAAAAACATGTTATTTGAACTCCTCAAAGCATTCAAATCTTGTTTTGAATCGAAAAACAAACTTTCTTAGTGTTTGTGAAATTTGGTGAAAAGTTATGTAGTAAAAGATACGATACAAATGATCTAAAAACACGTTATTTAAACTCCTCAAAGCGTTAAAATCTTGTTTTGAATCGAAAAACAAACTTTCTTAGTGTTTGTGAAATTTGGTGAAAAGTTATGTAGTAAAAGATACGATACAAATGATCTAAAAACACATTATTTCAACTCCTCAAAGCGTTAAAATCTTGTTTTGAATCGAAAAACAAACTTTCTTAGTGTTTGTGAAATTTGGTGAAAGGTTATGTAGTAAAAGGTACGATACAAATGATCTAAAAACACGTTATTTGAACTCCTCAAAGCGTTAAAATCTTGTTTTGAATCGAAAAACAAACTATCTTAGTGTTTGTGAAATTTGGTGAAAAGTTATGTACTAAAAGATACGATACAAATGATTTTAAAACACGTTATTTGAACTCCTGAAAGCGTTCAAATCTTGTTTTGAATCGAAAAACAAAACTTCTTAGTGTTTGTGAAATTTGGTGAAAAGTTATGTAGTAAAATATACGATACAAATGATCTTAAAACACGTTATTTGAACTCCTCAAAGCGTTCAAATCTTGTTTTGAATCGAAAAACAAACTATCTTAGTGTTTGTGAAATTTGGTGAAAAGTTATGTACTAAAAGATACGATACAAATGATCTTAAAACACGTTATTTGAACTCCTCAAAGCGTTCAAACCTTGTTTTGAATCGAAAACAAACTATCATAGTGTTTGTGAAATTTGGTGAACAGTTATGTAGTAAAAGATACGATACAAATGATCTTAAAACACGTTATTTGAACTCCTCAAAGCGTTAAAATCTTGTTTTGAATCAAAAAACAAACTATCATAGTGTTTGTGAAATTTGGTGAAAAGTTATGTAGTAAAAGATACGATACAATTGATCTAAAAACACGTTATTTGAACTCCTCAAAGAGTTAAAATCTTGTTTTGAATCGAAAAACAAACTATCTTTGTGTTTGTGAAATTTGGTGAAAAGTTATGTAGTAAAAGATACGATACAAATGATCTTAAAACACGTTATTTGAACTCCTCAAAGCGTTAAAATCTTGTTTTGAATCGAAAAACAAACTTTCTTAGTGTTTGTGAAATTTGGTGAAAATCTACGTAGTAAAAGATACGATACAAATGATCTAAAAACACGTTATTTGAACTCCTCAAAGCGTTAAAATCTTGTTTTGAATCGAAAAACAAACTTACTTAGTGTTTGTGAAATTTGGTGAAAAGTTATGTACTAAAAGATACGATAGAAATGATCTAAAAACACGTTATTTGAACTCCTCAAAGCATTCAAATCTTGTTTTGAATCGAAA
Source organism: Luzula sylvatica (assembly GCA_946800325.1). NCBI lineage: Eukaryota > Viridiplantae > Streptophyta > Magnoliopsida > Poales > Juncaceae > Luzula > Luzula sylvatica. The sequence goes on along the minus strand of OX326957.1, from coordinate 5,693,687 downwards.
AACAAACTTTCTTAGTGTTTGTGAAATTTGGTGAAAAGTTATGTACTAAAAGATACGACACAAATGATCTAAAAACACGTTATTTGAACTCCTCAAAGCGTTAAAATCTTGTTTTGAATCGAAAAACAAACTTTCTTAGTGTTTGTGAAATTTGGTGAAAAGTTATGTAGTAAAAGATACGATACAAATGATCTAAAAACACGTTATTTGAACTCCTCAAAGCGTTAAAATCTTGTTTTGAATCGAAAAACAAACTATCTTAGTGTTTGTGAAATTTGGTGAAAAGTTATGTACTAAAAGATACGATACAAATGATCTTAAAACACGTTATTTGAACACCTGAAAGCGTTCAAATCTTGTTTTGAATCGAAAAACAAAACTTCTTAGTGTTTGTGAAATTTGGTGAAAAGTTATGTAGTAAAATATACGATACAAATGATCTTAAAACACGTTATTTGAACTCTTCAAAGCGTTCAAATCTTGTTTTGAATCGAAAAACAAACTATCTTAGTGTTTCTGAAATTTTGTGAAAAGTTATGTACTAAAAGATACGATACAAATGATCTTAAAACACGTTATTTGAACTCCTCAAAGCGTTCAAATCTTGTTTTGAATCGAAAAACAAAACTTCTTAGTGTTTGTGAAATTTGGTGAAAAGTTATGTACTAAAAGATACGATTGAAATGATCTAAAAACACGTTATTTGAACTCCTCAAAGCATTCAAATCTTGTTTTGAATCGAAAAACAAACTTTCTTAGTGTTTGTGAAATTCGGTGAAAAGTTATGTACTAAAAGATACGACACAAATGATCTAAAAACACGTTATTTGAACTCCTCAAAGCGTTAAAATCTTGTTTTGAATCGAAAAACAAACTATCTTAGTGTTTGTGAAATTTGGTGAAAAGTTATGTACTAAAAGATACGATACAAATGATTTTAAAACACGTTATTTGACTCCTGAAAGCGTTCAAATCTTGTTTTGAATCGAAAAACAAAACTTCTTAGTGTTTGTGAAATTTGGTGAAAAGTTATGTAGTAAAATATACGATACAAATGATCTTAAAACACGTTATTTGAACTCCTCAAAGCGTTCAAATCTTGTTTTGAATCGAAAAACAAACTATCTTAGTGTTTGTGAAATTTGGTGAAAAGTTATGTAGTAAAAGATACGATACAAGTGATCTAAAAACACGTTATTTGAACTCCTCAAAGCGTTAAAATCTTGTTTTGAATCGAAAAACAAACTATCTTCGTGCTTGTGAAATTTGGTGAAAAGTTATGTACTAAAAGATACGATTGAAATGATCTAAAAACATGTTATTTGAACTCCTCAAAGCATTCAAATCTTGTTTTGAATCGAAAAACAAACTTTCTTAGTGTTTGTGAAATTTGGTGAAAAGTTATGTAGTAAAAGATACGATACAAATGATCTAAAAACACGTTATTTGAACTCCTCAAAGCGTTAAAATCTTGTTTTGAATCGAAAAACAAACTTTCTTAGTGTTTGTGAAATTTGGTGAAAAGTTATGTAGTAAAAGATACGATACAAATGATCTAAAAACACATTATTTCAACTCCTCAAAGCGTTAAAATCTTGTTTTGAATCGAAAAACAAACTTTCTTAGTGTTTGTGAAATTTGGTGAAAGGTTATGTAGTAAAAGGTACGATACAAATGATCTAAAAACACGTTATTTGAACTCCTCAAAGCGTTAAAATCTTGTTTTGAATCGAAAAACAAACTATCTTAGTGTTTGTGAAATTTGGTGAAAAGTTATGTACTAAAAGATACGATACAAATGATTTTAAAACACGTTATTTGAACTCCTGAAAGCGTTCAAATCTTGTTTTGAATCGAAAAACAAAACTTCTTAGTGTTTGTGAAATTTGGTGAAAAGTTATGTAGTAAAATATACGATACAAATGATCTTAAAACACGTTATTTGAACTCCTCAAAGCGTTCAAATCTTGTTTTGAATCGAAAAACAAACTATCTTAGTGTTTGTGAAATTTGGTGAAAAGTTATGTACTAAAAGATACGATACAAATGATCTTAAAACACGTTATTTGAACTCCTCAAAGCGTTCAAACCTTGTTTTGAATCGAAAAACAAACTATCTTAGTGTTTGTGAAATTTGGTGAACAGTTATGTAGTAAAAGATACGATACAAATGATCTTAAAACACGTTATTTGAACTCCTCAAAGCGTTAAAATCTTGTTTTGAATCAAAAAACAAACTATCTTTGTGTTTGTGAAATTTGGTGAAAAGTTATGTAGTAAAAGATACGATACAAATGATCTAAAAACACGTTATTTGAACTCCTCAAAGCGTTAAAATCTTGTTTTGAATCGAAAAACAAACTATCTTAGTGTTTGTGAAATTTCGTGAAAAGTTATGTAGTAAAAGATACGATACAAATGATCTAAAAACACGTTATTTGAACTCCTCAAAGCGTTAAAATCTTGTTTTGAATCGAAAAACAAACTTTTTTAGTGTTTGTGAAATTTGGTGAAAAGTTATGTAGTAAAAGATACGATACAAATGATCTAAAACCACGTTATTTGAACTCCTGAAAGCGTTAAAATCTTGGTTTGAATCGAAAAACAAAATTTCTTAGTGTTTGTGAAATTTGGTGAAAAGTTATGTAGTAAAAGATACGATACAAATGATCTAAAAACACGTTATTTGAACTCCTCAAAGCGTTAAAATCTTGTTTTGAATCGAAAAACAAACTATCTTAGTGTTTGTGAAATTTGGTGAAAAGTTGTGTACTAAAAGATACTATACAAATGATCTTAAAACACGTTATTTGAACACCTGAAAGCGTTCAAATCTAGTTTTGAATCGTAAATCAAAACTTTCTTAGTGTTTGTGAAATTTGGTGAAAAGTTATGTAGTAAAAGATACGATACAAATGATCTAAAAACACATTATTTGAACTCCTCAAAGCGTAAAATCTTGTTTTGAATCGAAAAACAAACTTTCTTAGTGTTTGTGAAATTTGGTGAAAAGTTGTGTACTAAAAGATACGATACAAATGATCTTAAAACACGTTATTTGAACACCTGAAAGCGTTCAAATCTTGTTTTGAATCGTAAAACAAAACTTCTTAGTGTTTGTGAAATTTGGTGAAAACTTATGTAGTAAAATATACGATACAAATGATCTTAAAACACGTTATTTGAACTCTTCAAAGCGTTCAAATCTTGTTTTGAATCGAAAAACAAACTATCTTAGTGTTTCTGAAATTTGGTGAAAAGTTATGTACTAAAAGATACTATACAAATGATCTTAAAACACGTTATTTGAACTCCTCAAAGCGTTCAAATCTTGTTTTGAATCGAAAAACAAACTCTCTTAGTGTTTGTGAAATTTGGTGAAAATTTATGTACTAAAAGATACGATACAAATGATCTTAAAACACGTTATTTGAACTCCTCAAAGCGTTAAAATCTTGTTTTGAATCGAAAAACAAACTTTCTTAGTGTTTGTGAAATTTGGTGAAAAGTTATGTAGTAAAAGATACGATACAAATGATCTAAAAACACGTTATTTGAACTCCTCAAAGCGTTAAAATCTTGTTTTGAATCGAAAAACAAACTTACTTAGTGGTTGTGAAATTTGGTGAAAAGTTATGTACTAAAAGATACGATAGAAATGAACTAAAAACACGTTATTTGAACTCCTCAAAGCATTCAAATCTTGTTTTGAATCGAAAAACAAATTTTCTTAGTGTTTGTGAAATTTGGTGAAAAATTATGTAGTAAAATATACGATACAAATGATCTTAAAACACGTTATTTGTACTCCTCAAAGCGTTCAAATCTTTTTTTGAATCGAAAAACAAACTATCTTAGTGTTTGTGAAATTTGGTGAAAAGTTATGTACTAAAAGATACGATACAAATGATCTTAAAACACGTTATTTGAACTCCTCAAAGCGTTCAAACCTTGTTTTGAATCGAAAAACAAACTATCTTAGGGTTTGTGAAATTTGGTGAACAGTTATGTAGTAAAAGATACGATACAAATGATCTTAAAACACGTTATTTGAACTCCTCAAAGCGTTAAAATCTTGTTTTGAATCAAAAAACAAACTATCATAGTGTTTGTGAAATTTGGTGAAAAGTTATGTAGTAAAAGATACGATACAATTGATCTAAAAACACGTTATTTGAACTCCTCAAAGCGTTAAAATCTTGTTTTGAATCGAAAAACAAACTATCTTTGTGTTTGTGAAATTTGGTGAAAAGTTATGTAGTAAAAGATACGATACAAATGATCTAAAAACACGTTATTTGAACTCCTCAAAGCGTTAAAATCTTGTTTTGAATCGAAAAACAAACTATCTTAGTGTTTGTGAAATTTCGTGAAAAGTTATGTAGTAAAAGATACGATACAAATGATCTAAAAACACGTTATTTGAACTCCTCAAAGCGTTAAAATCTTGTTTTGAATCGAAAAACAAACTTTCTTAGTGTTTGTGAAATTTGGTGAAAACTTATGTAGTAAAAGATACGATACAAATGATCTAAAACCACGTTATTTGAACTCCTGAAAGCGTTAAAATCTTGGTTTGAATCGAAAAACAAACTTTCTTAGTGTTTGTGAAATTTGGGGAAAAGTTATGTAGTAAAAGATACGATACAAATGATCTAAAAACACGTTATTTGAACTCCTCAAAGCGTTAAAATCTTGTTTTGAATCGAAAAACAAACTATCTTAGTGTTTGTGAAATTTGGTGAAAAGTTGTGTACTAAAAGATACGATACAAATGATCTTAAAACACGTTATTTGAACACCTGAAAGCGTTCAAATCTTGTTTTGAATCGTAAAACAAAACTTCTTAGTGTTTGTGAAATTTGGTGAAAAGTTATGTAGTAAAATATACGATATAAATGATCTTAAAACACGTTATTTGAACTCTTCAAAGCGTTCAAATCTTGTTTTGAATCGAAAAACAAACTATCTTAGTGTTTCTGAAATTTGGTGAAAAGTTATGTACTAAAAGATACTATACAAATGATCTTAAAACACGTTATTTGAACTCCTCAAAGCGTTCAAATCTTGTTTTGAATCGAAAAACAAACTATCTTAGTGTTTGTGAAATTTGGTGAAAAGTTATGTACTAAAAGATACGATACAAATGATCTTAAAACACGTTATTTGAACTCCTCAAAGCGTTAAAATCTTGTTTTGAATCGAAAAACAAACTTTCTTAGTGTTTGTGAAATTTGGTGAAAAGTTATGTAGTAAAAGATACGATACAAATGATCTAAAAACACGTTATTTGAACTCCTCAAAGCGTTAAAATCTTGTTTTGAATCGAAAAACAAACTTACTTAGTGGTTGTGAAATTTGGTGAAAAGTTATGTACTAAAAGATACGATAGAAATGATCTAAAAACACGTTATTTGAACTCCTCAAAGCATTCAAATCTTGTTTTGAATCGAAAAACAAACTTTCTTAGTTTTTGTGAAATTTGGTGAAAAGTTATGTACTAAAATATACGATACAAATGATCTTAAAACACGTTATTTGTACTCCTCAAAGCGTTCAAATCTTGTTTTGAATCGAAAAACAAACTTGCTTAGTGTTTGTGAAATTTGGTGAAAAATTATGTACTAAAAGATACGACACAAATGATCTAAAAACACGTTATTTGAACTCCTCAAAGCGTTAAAATCTTGTTTTGAATCGAAAAACAAACTATCTTAGTGTTTGTGAAATTTGGTGAAAAGTTATGTACTAAAAGATACGATACAAATGATCTTAAAACACGTTATTTGAACTCCTGAAAGCGTTCAAATATTGTTTTGAATCGAAAAACAAAACTTCTTAGTGTTTGTGAAATTTGGTGAAAAGTTATGTAGTAAAAGATACGATACAAATGATCTTAAAACACGTTATTTGAACTCCTCAAAGCGCTAAAATCTTGTTTTGAATCGAAAAACAAACTATCTAAGTGTTTGTCAAATTTGGTGAAAAGTTATGTACTAAAAGATACGATACAAATGATCTTAAAACACGTTATTTGAACTCCTCAAAGCGTTCAAACCTTGTTTTGAATCGAAAACAAACTATCTTAGTGTTTGTGAAATTTGGTGAACAGTTATGTACTAAAAGATACGATACAAATGATTTTAAAACACGTTATTTGAACTCCTGAAAGCGTTCAAATCTTGTTTTGAATCGAAAAACAAAACTTCTTAGTGTTTGTGAAATTTGGTGAAAAGTTATGTAGTAAAATATACGATACAAATGATCTTAAAACACGTTATTTGAACTCCTCAAAGCGTTCAAATCTTGTTTTGAATCGAAAAACAAACTATCTTAGTGTTTGTGAAATTTCGTGAAAAGTTATGTAGTAAAAGATACGATACAAATGATCTAAAAACACGTTATTTGAACTCCTCAAAGCGTTAAAATCTTGTTTTGAATCGAAAAACAAACTTTCTTAGTGTTTGTGAAATTTGGTGAAAACTTATGTAGTAAAAGATACGATACAAATGATCTAAAACCACGTTATTTGAACTCCTGAAAGCGTTAAAATCTTGGTTTGAATCGAAAAACAAACTTTCTTAGTGTTTGTGAAATTTGGGGAAAAGTTATGTAGTAAAAGATACGATACAAATGATCTAAAAACACGTTATTTGAACTCCTCAAAGCGTTAAAATCTTGTTTTGAATCGAAAAACAAACTATCTTAGTGTTTGTGAAATTTGGTGAAAAGTTGTGTACTAAAAGATACGATACAAATGATCTTAAAACACGTTATTTGAACACCTGAAAGCGTTCAAATCTTGTTTTGAATCGTAAAACAAAACTTCTTAGTGTTTGTGAAATTTGGTGAAAAGTTATGTAGTAAAATATACGATATAAATGATCTTAAAACACGTTATTTGAACTCTTCAAAGCGTTCAAATCTTGTTTTGAATCGAAAAACAAACTATCTTAGTGTTTCTGAAATTTGGTGAAAAGTTATGTACTAAAAGATACTATACAAATGATCTTAAAACACGTTATTTGAACTCCTCAAAGCGTTCAAATCTTGTTTTGAATCGAAAAACAAACTATCTTAGTGTTTGTGAAATTTGGTGAAAAGTTATGTACTAAAAGATACGATACAAATGATCTTAAAACACGTTATTTGAACTCCTCAAAGCGTTAAAATCTTGTTTTGAATCGAAAAACAAACTTTCTTAGTGTTTGTGAAATTTGGTGAAAAGTTATGTAGTAAAAGATACGATACAAATGATCTAAAAACACGTTATTTGAACTCCTCAAAGCGTTAAAATCTTGTTTTGAATCGAAAAACAAACTTACTTAGTGGTTGTGAAATTTGGTGAAAAGTTATGTACTAAAAGATACGATAGAAATGATCTAAAAACACGTTATTTGAACTCCTCAAAGCATTCAAATCTTGTTTTGAATCGAAAAACAAACTTTCTTAGTTTTTGTGAAATTTGGTGAAAAGTTATGTACTAAAATATACGATACAAATGATCTTAAAACACGTTATTTGTACTCCTCAAAGCGTTCAAATCTTGTTTTGAATCGAAAAACAAACTTGCTTAGTGTTTGTGAAATTTGGTGAAAAATTATGTACTAAAAGATACGACACAAATGATCTAAAAACACGTTATTTGAACTCCTCAAAGCGTTAAAATCTTGTTTTGAATCGAAAAACAAACTATCTTAGTGTTTGTGAAATTTGGTGAAAAGTTATGTACTAAAAGATACGATACAAATGATCTTAAAACACGTTATTTGAACTCCTGAAAGCGTTCAAATATTGTTTTGAATCGAAAAACAAAACTTCTTAGTGTTTGTGAAATTTGGTGAAAAGTTATGTAGTAAAAGATACGATACAAATGATCTTAAAACACGTTATTTGAACTCCTCAAAGCGCTAAAATCTTGTTTTGAATCGAAAAACAAACTATCTAAGTGTTTGTCAAATTTGGTGAAAAGTTATGTACTAAAAGATACGATACAAATGATCTTAAAACACGTTATTTGAACTCCTCAAAGCGTTCAAACCTTGTTTTGAATCGAAAACAAACTATCTTAGTGTTTGTGAAATTTGGTGAACAGTTATGTACTAAAAGATACGATACAAATGATTTTAAAACACGTTATTTGAACTCCTGAAAGCGTTCAAATCTTGTTTTGAATCGAAAAACAAAACTTCTTAGTGTTTGTGAAATTTGGTGAAAAGTTATGTAGTAAAATATACGATACAAATGATCTTAAAACACGTTATTTGAACTCCTCAAAGCGTTCAAATCTTGTTTTGAATCGAAAAACAAACTATCTTAGTGTTTGTGAAATTTGGTGAAAAGTTATGTACTAAAAGATACGATACAAATGATCTTAAAACACGTTATTTGAACTCCTCAAAGCGTTCAAACCTTGTTTTGAATCGAAAACAAACTATCATAGTGTTTGTGAAATTTGGTGAACAGTTATGTAGTAAAAGATACGATACAAATGATCTTAAAACACGTTATTTGAACTCCTCAAAGCGTTAAAATCTTGTTTTGAATCAAAAAACAAACTATCATAGTGTTTGTGAAATTTGGTGAAAAGTTATGTAGTAAAAGATACGATACAATTGATCTAAAAACACGTTATTTGAACTCCTCAAAGAGTTAAAATCTTGTTTTGAATCGAAAAACAAACTATCTTTGTGTTTGTGAAATTTGGTGAAAAGTTATGTAGTAAAAGATACGATACAAATGATCTTAAAACACGTTATTTGAACTCCTCAAAGCGTTAAAATCTTGTTTTGAATCGAAAAACAAACTTTCTTAGTGTTTGTGAAATTTGGTGAAAATCTACGTAGTAAAAGATACGATACAAATGATCTAAAAACACGTTATTTGAACTCCTCAAAGCGTTAAAATCTTGTTTTGAATCGAAAAACAAACTTACTTAGTGTTTGTGAAATTTGGTGAAAAGTTATGTACTAAAAGATACGATAGAAATGATCTAAAAACACGTTATTTGAACTCCTCAAAGCATTCAAATCTTGTTTTGAATCGAAAAACAAACTTTCTTAGTGTTTGTGAAATTTGGTGAAAAGTTATGTACTAAAAGATACGACACAAATGATCTAAAAACACGTTATTTGAACTCCTCAAAGCGTTAAAATCTTGTTTTGAATCGAAAAACAAACTTTCTTAGTGTTTGTGAAATTTGGTGAAAAGTTATGTAGTAAAAGATACGATACAAATGATCTAAAAACACGTTATTTGAACTCCTCAAAGCGTTAAAATCTTGTTTTGAATCGAAAAACAAACTATCTTAGTGTTTGTGAAATTTGGTGAAAAGTTATGTACTAAAAGATACGATACAAATGATCTTAAAACACGTTATTTGAACACCTGAAAGCGTTCAAATCTTGTTTTGAATCGAAAAACAAAACTTCTTAGTGTTTGTGAAATTTGGTGAAAAGTTATGTAGTAAAATATACGATACAAATGATCTTAAAACACGTTATTTGAACTCTTCAAAGCGTTCAAATCTTGTTTTGAATCGAAAAACAAACTATCTTAGTGTTTCTGAAATTTTGTGAAAAGTTATGTACTAAAAGATACGATACAAATGATCTTAAAACACGTTATTTGAACTCCTCAAAGCGTTCAAATCTTGTTTTGAATCGAAAAACAAAACTTCTTAGTGTTTGTGAAATTTGGTGAAAAGTTATGTACTAAAAGATACGATTGAAATGATCTAAAAACACGTTATTTGAACTCCTCAAAGCATTCAAATCTTGTTTTGAATCGAAAAACAAACTTTCTTAGTGTTTGTGAAATTCGGTGAAAAGTTATGTACTAAAAGATACGACACAAATGATCTAAAAACACGTTATTTGAACTCCTCAAAGCGTTAAAATCTTGTTTTGAATCGAAAAACAAACTATCTTAGTGTTTGTGAAATTTGGTGAAAAGTTATGTACTAAAAGATACGATACAAATGATTTTAAAACACGTTATTTGACTCCTGAAAGCGTTCAAATCTTGTTTTGAATCGAAAAACAAAACTTCTTAGTGTTTGTGAAATTTGGTGAAAAGTTATGTAGTAAAATATACGATACAAATGATCTTAAAACACGTTATTTGAACTCCTCAAAGCGTTCAAATCTTGTTTTGAATCGAAAAACAAACTATCTTAGTGTTTGTGAAATTTGGTGAAAAGTTATGTAGTAAAAGATACGATACAAGTGATCTAAAAACACGTTATTTGAACTCCTCAAAGCGTTAAAATCTTGTTTTGAATCGAAAAACAAACTATCTTCGTGCTTGTGAAATTTGGTGAAAAGTTATGTACTAAAAGATACGATTGAAATGATCTAAAAACATGTTATTTGAACTCCTCAAAGCATTCAAATCTTGTTTTGAATCGAAAAACAAACTTTCTTAGTGTTTGTGAAATTTGGTGAAAAGTTATGTAGTAAAAGATACGATACAAATGATCTAAAAACACGTTATTTGAACTCCTCAAAGCGTTAAAATCTTGTTTTGAATCGAAAAACAAACTTTCTTAGTGTTTGTGAAATTTGGTGAAAAGTTATGTAGTAAAAGATACGATACAAATGATCTAAAAACACATTATTTCAACTCCTCAAAGCGTTAAAATCTTGTTTTGAATCGAAAAACAAACTTTCTTAGTGTTTGTGAAATTTGGTGAAAGGTTATGTAGTAAAAGGTACGATACAAATGATCTAAAAACACGTTATTTGAACTCCTCAAAGCGTTAAAATCTTGTTTTGAATCGAAAAACAAACTATCTTAGTGTTTGTGAAATTTGGTGAAAAGTTATGTACTAAAAGATACGATACAAATGATTTTAAAACACGTTATTTGAACTCCTGAAAGCGTTCAAATCTTGTTTTGAATCGAAAAACAAAACTTCTTAGTGTTTGTGAAATTTGGTGAAAAGTTATGTAGTAAAATATACGATACAAATGATCTTAAAACACGTTATTTGAACTCCTCAAAGCGTTCAAATCTTGTTTTGAATCGAAAAACAAACTATCTTAGTGTTTGTGAAATTTGGTGAAAAGTTATGTACTAAAAGATACGATACAAATGATCTTAAAACACGTTATTTGAACTCCTCAAAGCGTTCAAACCTTGTTTTGAATCGAAAAACAAACTATCTTAGTGTTTGTGAAATTTGGTGAACAGTTATGTAGTAAAAGATACGATACAAATGATCTTAAAACACGTTATTTGAACTCCTCAAAGCGTTAAAATCTTGTTTTGAATCAAAAAACAAACTATCTTTGTGTTTGTGAAATTTGGTGAAAAGTTATGTAGTAAAAGATACGATACAAATGATCTAAAAACACGTTATTTGAACTCCTCAAAGCGTTAAAATCTTGTTTTGAATCGAAAAACAAACTATCTTAGTGTTTGTGAAATTTCGTGAAAAGTTATGTAGTAAAAGATACGATACAAATGATCTAAAAACACGTTATTTGAACTCCTCAAAGCGTTAAAATCTTGTTTTGAATCGAAAAACAAACTTTTTTAGTGTTTGTGAAATTTGGTGAAAAGTTATGTAGTAAAAGATACGATACAAATGATCTAAAACCACGTTATTTGAACTCCTGAAAGCGTTAAAATCTTGGTTTGAATCGAAAAACAAAATTTCTTAGTGTTTGTGAAATTTGGTGAAAAGTTATGTAGTAAAAGATACGATACAAATGATCTAAAAACACGTTATTTGAACTCCTCAAAGCGTTAAAATCTTGTTTTGAATCGAAAAACAAACTATCTTAGTGTTTGTGAAATTTGGTGAAAAGTTGTGTACTAAAAGATACTATACAAATGATCTTAAAACACGTTATTTGAACACCTGAAAGCGTTCAAATCTAGTTTTGAATCGTAAAACAAAACTTTCTTAGTGTTTGTGAAATTTGGTGAAAAGTTATGTAGTAAAAGATACGATACAAATGATCTAAAAACACATTATTTGAACTCCTCAAAGCGTAAAATCTTGTTTTGAATCGAAAAACAAACTTTCTTAGTGTTTGTGAAATTTGGTGAAAAGTTGTGTACTAAAAGATACGATACAAATGATCTTAAAACACGTTATTTGAACACCTGAAAGCGTTCAAATCTTGTTTTGAATCGTAAAACAAAACTTCTTAGTGTTTGTGAAATTTGGTGAAAACTTATGTAGTAAAATATACGATACAAATGATCTTAAAACACGTTATTTGAACTCTTCAAAGCGTTCAAATCTTGTTTTGAATCGAAAAACAAACTATCTTAGTGTTTCTGAAATTTGGTGAAAAGTTATGTACTAAAAGATACTATACAAATGATCTTAAAACACGTTATTTGAACTCCTCAAAGCGTTCAAATCTTGTTTTGAATCGAAAAACAAACTCTCTTAGTGTTTGTGAAATTTGGTGAAAATTTATGTACTAAAAGATACGATACAAATGATCTTAAAACACGTTATTTGAACTCCTCAAAGCGTTAAAATCTTGTTTTGAATCGAAAAACAAACTTTCTTAGTGTTTGTGAAATTTGGTGAAAAGTTATGTAGTAAAAGATACGATACAAATGATCTAAAAACACGTTATTTGAACTCCTCAAAGCGTTAAAATCTTGTTTTGAATCGAAAAACAAACTTACTTAGTGGTTGTGAAATTTGGTGAAAAGTTATGTACTAAAAGATACGATAGAAATGAACTAAAAACACGTTATTTGAACTCCTCAAAGCATTCAAATCTTGTTTTGAATCGAAAAACAAATTTTCTTAGTGTTTGTGAAATTTGGTGAAAAATTATGTAGTAAAATATACGATACAAATGATCTTAAAACACGTTATTTGTACTCCTCAAAGCGTTCAAATCTTTTTTTGAATCGAAAAACAAACTATCTTAGTGTTTGTGAAATTTGGTGAAAAGTTATGTACTAAAAGATACGATACAAATGATCTTAAAACACGTTATTTGAACTCCTCAAAGCGTTCAAACCTTGTTTTGAATCGAAAAACAAACTATCTTAGGGTTTGTGAAATTTGGTGAACAGTTATGTAGTAAAAGATACGATACAAATGATCTTAAAACACGTTATTTGAACTCCTCAAAGCGTTAAAATCTTGTTTTGAATCAAAAAACAAACTATCATAGTGTTTGTGAAATTTGGTGAAAAGTTATGTAGTAAAAGATACGATACAATTGATCTAAAAACACGTTATTTGAACTCCTCAAAGCGTTAAAATCTTGTTTTGAATCGAAAAACAAACTATCTTTGTGTTTGTGAAATTTGGTGAAAAGTTATGTAGTAAAAGATACGATACAAATGATCTAAAAACACGTTATTTGAACTCCTCAAAGCGTTAAAATCTTGTTTTGAATCGAAAAACAAACTATCTTAGTGTTTGTGAAATTTCGTGAAAAGTTATGTAGTAAAAGATACGATACAAATGATCTAAAAACACGTTATTTGAACTCCTCAAAGCGTTAAAATCTTGTTTTGAATCGAAAAACAAACTTTCTTAGTGTTTGTGAAATTTGGTGAAAACTTATGTAGTAAAAGATACGATACAAATGATCTAAAACCACGTTATTTGAACTCCTGAAAGCGTTAAAATCTTGGTTTGAATCGAAAAACAAACTTTCTTAGTGTTTGTGAAATTTGGGGAAAAGTTATGTAGTAAAAGATACGATACAAATGATCTAAAAACACGTTATTTGAACTCCTCAAAGCGTTAAAATCTTGTTTTGAATCGAAAAACAAACTATCTTAGTGTTTGTGAAATTTGGTGAAAAGTTGTGTACTAAAAGATACGATACAAATGATCTTAAAACACGTTATTTGAACACCTGAAAGCGTTCAAATCTTGTTTTGAATCGTAAAACAAAACTTCTTAGTGTTTGTGAAATTTGGTGAAAAGTTATGTAGTAAAATATACGATATAAATGATCTTAAAACACGTTATTTGAACTCTTCAAAGCGTTCAAATCTTGTTTTGAATCGAAAAACAAACTATCTTAGTGTTTCTGAAATTTGGTGAAAAGTTATGTACTAAAAGATACTATACAAATGATCTTAAAACACGTTATTTGAACTCCTCAAAGCGTTCAAATCTTGTTTTGAATCGAAAAACAAACTATCTTAGTGTTTGTGAAATTTGGTGAAAAGTTATGTACTAAAAGATACGATACAAATGATCTTAAAACACGTTATTTGAACTCCTCAAAGCGTTAAAATCTTGTTTTGAATCGAAAAACAAACTTTCTTAGTGTTTGTGAAATTTGGTGAAAAGTTATGTAGTAAAAGATACGATACAAATGATCTAAAAACACGTTATTTGAACTCCTCAAAGCGTTAAAATCTTGTTTTGAATCGAAAAACAAACTTACTTAGTGGTTGTGAAATTTGGTGAAAAGTTATGTACTAAAAGATACGATAGAAATGATCTAAAAACACGTTATTTGAACTCCTCAAAGCATTCAAATCTTGTTTTGAATCGAAAAACAAACTTTCTTAGTTTTTGTGAAATTTGGTGAAAAGTTATGTACTAAAATATACGATACAAATGATCTTAAAACACGTTATTTGTACTCCTCAAAGCGTTCAAATCTTGTTTTGAATCGAAAAACAAACTTGCTTAGTGTTTGTGAAATTTGGTGAAAAATTATGTACTAAAAGATACGACACAAATGATCTAAAAACACGTTATTTGAACTCCTCAAAGCGTTAAAATCTTGTTTTGAATCGAAAAACAAACTATCTTAGTGTTTGTGAAATTTGGTGAAAAGTTATGTACTAAAAGATACGATACAAATGATCTTAAAACACGTTATTTGAACTCCTGAAAGCGTTCAAATATTGTTTTGAATCGAAAAACAAAACTTCTTAGTGTTTGTGAAATTTGGTGAAAAGTTATGTAGTAAAAGATACGATACAAATGATCTTAAAACACGTTATTTGAACTCCTCAAAGCGCTAAAATCTTGTTTTGAATCGAAAAACAAACTATCTAAGTGTTTGTCAAATTTGGTGAAAAGTTATGTACTAAAAGATACGATACAAATGATCTTAAAACACGTTATTTGAACTCCTCAAAGCGTTCAAACCTTGTTTTGAATCGAAAACAAACTATCTTAGTGTTTGTGAAATTTGGTGAACAGTTATGTAGTAAAAGATACGATACAAATGATCTTAAAACACGTTATTTGAACTCCTCAAAGCGTTAAAATCTTGTTTTGAATCAAAAAACAAACTATCATAGTGTTTGTGAAATTTGGTGAAAAGTTATGTAGTAAAAGATACGATACAATTGATCTAAAAACACGTTATTTGAACTCCTCAAAGCGTTAAAATCTTGTTTTGAATCGAAAAACAAACTATCTTTGTGTTTGTGAAATTTGGTGAAAAGTTATGTAGTAAAAGATACGATACAAATGATCTAAAAACACGTTATTTGAACTCCTCAAAGCGTTAAAATCTTGTTTTGAATCGAAAAACAAACTTTCTTAGTGTTTGTGAAATTTGGTGAAAAGTTACGTAGTAAAAGATACGATACAAATGATCTAAAAACACATTATTTGAACTCCTCAAAGCGTTAAAATCTTGTTTTGAATCGAAAAACAAACTTACTTAGTGTTTGTGAAATTTGGTGAAAAGTTATGTACTAAAAGATACGATAGAAATGATCTAAAAACACGTTATTTGAACTCCTCAAAGCATTCAAATCTTGTTTTGAATCGAAAAACAAACTTTCTTAGTGTTTGTGAAATTTGGTGAAAAGTTATGTACTAAAAGATACGACACAAATGATCTAAAAACACGTTATTTGAACTCCTCAAAGCGTTAAAATCTTGTTTTGAATCGAAAAACAAACTTTCTTAGTGTTTGTGAAATTTGGTGAAAAGTTATGTAGTAAAAGATACGATACAAATGATCTAAAAACACGTTATTTGAACTCCTCAAAGCGTTAAAATCTTGTTTTGAATCGAAAAACAAACTATCTTAGTGTTTGTGAAATTTGGTGAAAAGTTATGTACTAAAAGATACGATACAAATGATCTTAAAACACGTTATTTGAACACCTGAAAGCGTTCAAATCTTGTTTTGAATCGAAAAACAAAACTTCTTAGTGTTTGTGAAATTTGGTGAAAAGTTATGTAGTAAAATATACGATACAAATGATCTTAAAACACGTTATTTGAACTCTTCAAAGCGTTCAAATCTTGTTTTGAATCGAAAAACAAACTATCTTAGTGTTTCTGAAATTTTGTGAAAAGTTATGTACTAAAAGATACGATACAAATGATCTTAAAACACGTTATTTGAACTCCTCAAAGAGTTCAAATCTTGTTTTGAATCGAAAAACAAAACTTCTTAGTGTTTGTTAAATTTGGTGAAAAGTTATGTACTAAAAGATACGATTGAAATGATCTAAAAACACGTTATTTGAACTCCTCAAAGCATTCAAATCTTGTTTTGAATCGAAAAAAAAACTTTCTTAGTTTTTGTGAAATTTGGTGAAAAGTTATGTACTAAAAGATACGATACAAATGATCTTAAAACACGTTATTTGAACTCCTCAAAGCGTTAAAATCTTGTTTTGAATCGAAAAACAAAACTTCTTAGTGTTTGTGAAATTTGGTGAAAACTTATGTAGTAAAATATACGATACAAATGATCTTAAAACACGTTATTTGAACACTTCAAAGCGTTCAAATCTTGTTTTGAATCGAAAAACAAACTATCTTAGTGTTTCTGAAATTTTGTGAAAAGTTATGTACTAAAAGATACGATACAAATGATCTTAAAACACGTTATTTGAACTCCTCAAAGCGTTCAAATCTTGTTTTGAATCGAAAAACAAAACTTCTTAGTGTTTGTTAAATTTGGTGAAAAGTTATGTACTAAAAGATACGATTGAAATGATCTAAAAACACGTTATTTGAACTCCTCAAAGCATTCAAATCTTGTTTTGAATCGAAAAACAAACTTTCTTAGTGTTTGTGAAATTTGGTGAAAAGTTGTGTACTAAAAGATACGATACAAATGATCTTAAAACACGTTATTTGAACACCTGAAAGCGTTCAAATCTTGTTTTGAATCGTAAAACAAAACTTCTTAGTGTTTGTGAAATTTGGTGAAAACTTATGTAGTAAAATATACGATACAAATGATCTTAAAACACGTTATTTGAACTCTTCAAAGCGTTCAAATCTTGTTTTGAATCGAAAAACAAACTATCTTAGTGTTTCTGAAATTTGGTGAAAAGTTATGTACTAAAAGATACTATACAAATGATCTTAAAACACGTTATTTGAACTCCTCAAAGCGTTCAAATCTTGTTTTGAATCGAAAAAGAAACTCTCTTAGTGTTTGTGAAATTTGGTGAAAATTTATGTACTAAAAGATACGATACAAATGATCTTAAAACACGTTATTTGAACTCCTCAAAGCGTTAAAATCTTGTTTTGAATCGAAAACAAACTTTCTTAGTGTTTGTGAAATTTGGTGAAAAGTTATGTAGTAAAAGATACGATACAAATGATCTAAAAACACGTTATTTGAACTCCTCAAAGCGTTAAAATCTTGTTTTGAATCGAAAAACAAACTTACTTAGTGGTTGTGAAATTTGGTGAAAAGTTATGTACTAAAAGATACGATAGAAATGAACTAAAAACACGTTATTTGAACTCCTCAAAGCATTCAAATCTTGTTTTGAATCGAAAAACAAATTTTCTTAGTGTTTGTGAAATTTGGTGAAAAATTATGTAGTAAAATATACGATACAAATGATCTTAAAACACGTTATTTGTACTCCTCAAAGCGTTCAAATCTTTTTTTGAATCGAAAAACAAACTATCTTAGTGTTTGTGAAATTTGGTGAAAAGTTATGTACTAAAAGATACGATACAAATGATCTTAAAACACGTTATTTGAACTCCTCAAAGCGTTCAAACCTTGTTTTGAATCGAAAAACAAACTATCTTAGGGTTTGTGAAATTTGGTGAACAGTTATGTAGTAAAAGATACGATACAAATGATCTTAAAACACGTTATTTGAACTCCTCAAAGCGTTAAAATCTTGTTTTGAATCAAAAAACAAACTATCATAGTGTTTGTGAAATTTGGTGAAAAGTTATGTAGTAAAAGATACGATACAATTGATCTAAAAACACGTTATTTGAACTCCTCAAAGCGTTAAAATCTTGTTTTGAATCGAAAAACAAACTATCTTTGTGTTTGTGAAATTTGGTGAAAAGTTATGTAGTAAAAGATACGATACAAATGATCTAAAAACACGTTATTTGAACTCCTCAAAGCGTTAAAATCTTGTTTTGAATCGAAAAACAAACTATCTTAGTGTTTGTGAAATTTCGTGAAAAGTTATGTAGTAAAAGATACGATACAAATGATCTAAAAACACGTTATTTGAACTCCTCAAAGCGTTAAAATCTTGTTTTGAATCGAAAAACAAACTTTCTTAGTGTTTGTGAAATTTGGTGAAAACTTATGTAGTAAAAGATACGATACAAATGATCTAAAACCACGTTATTTGAACTCCTGAAAGCGTTAAAATCTTGGTTTGAATCGAAAAACAAACTTTCTTAGTGTTTGTGAAATTTGGGGAAAAGTTATGTAGTAAAAGATACGATACAAATGATCTAAAAACACGTTATTTGAACTCCTCAAAGCGTTAAAATCTTGTTTTGAATCGAAAAACAAACTATCTTAGTGTTTGTGAAATTTGGTGAAAAGTTGTGTACTAAAAGATACGATACAAATGATCTTAAAACACGTTATTTGAACACCTGAAAGCGTTCAAATCTTGTTTTGAATCGTAAAACAAAACTTCTTAGTGTTTGTGAAATTTGGTGAAAAGTTATGTAGTAAAATATACGATATAAATGATCTTAAAACACGTTATTTGAACTCTTCAAAGCGTTCAAATCTTGTTTTGAATCGAAAAACAAACTATCTTAGTGTTTCTGAAATTTGGTGAAAAGTTATGTACTAAAAGATACTATACAAATGATCTTAAAACACGTTATTTGAACTCCTCAAAGCGTTCAAATCTTGTTTTGAATCGAAAAACAAACTATCTTAGTGTTTGTGAAATTTGGTGAAAAGTTATGTACTAAAAGATACGATACAAATGATCTTAAAACACGTTATTTGAACTCCTCAAAGCGTTAAAATCTTGTTTTGAATCGAAAAACAAACTTTCTTAGTGTTTGTGAAATTTGGTGAAAAGTTATGTAGTAAAAGATACGATACAAATGATCTAAAAACACGTTATTTGAACTCCTCAAAGCGTTAAAATCTTGTTTTGAATCGAAAAACAAACTTACTTAGTGGTTGTGAAATTTGGTGAAAAGTTATGTACTAAAAGATACGATAGAAATGATCTAAAAACACGTTATTTGAACTCCTCAAAGCATTCAAATCTTGTTTTGAATCGAAAAACAAACTTTCTTAGTTTTTGTGAAATTTGGTGAAAAGTTATGTACTAAAATATACGATACAAATGATCTTAAAACACGTTATTTGTACTCCTCAAAGCGTTCAAATCTTGTTTTGAATCGAAAAACAAACTTGCTTAGTGTTTGTGAAATTTGGTGAAAAATTATGTACTAAAAGATACGACACAAATGATCTAAAAACACGTTATTTGAACTCCTCAAAGCGTTAAAATCTTGTTTTGAATCGAAAAACAAACTATCTTAGTGTTTGTGAAATTTGGTGAAAAGTTATGTACTAAAAGATACGATACAAATGATCTTAAAACACGTTATTTGAACTCCTGAAAGCGTTCAAATATTGTTTTGAATCGAAAAACAAAACTTCTTAGTGTTTGTGAAATTTGGTGAAAAGTTATGTAGTAAAAGATACGATACAAATGATCTTAAAACACGTTATTTGAACTCCTCAAAGCGCTAAAATCTTGTTTTGAATCGAAAAACAAACTATCTAAGTGTTTGTCAAATTTGGTGAAAAGTTATGTACTAAAAGATACGATACAAATGATCTTAAAACACGTTATTTGAACTCCTCAAAGCGTTCAAACCTTGTTTTGAATCGAAAACAAACTATCTTAGTGTTTGTGAAATTTGGTGAACAGTTATGTAGTAAAAGATACGATACAAATGATCTTAAAACACGTTATTTGAACTCCTCAAAGCGTTAAAATCTTGTTTTGAATCAAAAAACAAACTATCATAGTGTTTGTGAAATTTGGTGAAAAGTTATGTAGTAAAAGATACGATACAATTGATCTAAAAACACGTTATTTGAACTCCTCAAAGCGTTAAAATCTTGTTTTGAATCGAAAAACAAACTATCTTTGTGTTTGTGAAATTTGGTGAAAAGTTATGTAGTAAAAGATACGATACAAATGATCTAAAAACACGTTATTTGAACTCCTCAAAGCGTTAAAATCTTGTTTTGAATCGAAAAACAAACTTTCTTAGTGTTTGTGAAATTTGGTGAAAAGTTACGTAGTAAAAGATACGATACAAATGATCTAAAAACACATTATTTGAACTCCTCAAAGCGTTAAAATCTTGTTTTGAATCGAAAAACAAACTTACTTAGTGTTTGTGAAATTTGGTGAAAAGTTATGTACTAAAAGATACGATAGAAATGATCTAAAAACACGTTATTTGAACTCCTCAAAGCATTCAAATCTTGTTTTGAATCGAAAAACAAACTTTCTTAGTGTTTGTGAAATTTGGTGAAAAGTTATGTACTAAAAGATACGACACAAATGATCTAAAAACACGTTATTTGAACTCCTCAAAGCGTTAAAATCTTGTTTTGAATCGAAAAACAAACTTTCTTAGTGTTTGTGAAATTTGGTGAAAAGTTATGTAGTAAAAGATACGATACAAATGATCTAAAAACACGTTATTTGAACTCCTCAAAGCGTTAAAATCTTGTTTTGAATCGAAAAACAAACTATCTTAGTGTTTGTGAAATTTGGTGAAAAGTTATGTACTAAAAGATACGATACAAATGATCTTAAAACACGTTATTTGAACACCTGAAAGCGTTCAAATCTTGTTTTGAATCGAAAAACAAAACTTCTTAGTGTTTGTGAAATTTGGTGAAAAGTTATGTAGTAAAATATACGATACAAATGATCTTAAAACACGTTATTTGAACTCTTCAAAGCGTTCAAATCTTGTTTTGAATCGAAAAACAAACTATCTTAGTGTTTCTGAAATTTTGTGAAAAGTTATGTACTAAAAGATACGATACAAATGATCTTAAAACACGTTATTTGAACTCCTCAAAGAGTTCAAATCTTGTTTTGAATCGAAAAACAAAACTTCTTAGTGTTTGTTAAATTTGGTGAAAAGTTATGTACTAAAAGATACGATTGAAATGATCTAAAAACACGTTATTTGAACTCCTCAAAGCATTCAAATCTTGTTTTGAATCGAAAAAAAAACTTTCTTAGTTTTTGTGAAATTTGGTGAAAAGTTATGTACTAAAAGATACGATACAAATGATCTTAAAACACGTTATTTGAACTCCTCAAAGCGTTAAAATCTTGTTTTGAATCGAAAAACAAAACTTCTTAGTGTTTGTGAAATTTGGTGAAAACTTATGTAGTAAAATATACGATACAAATGATCTTAAAACACGTTATTTGAACACTTCAAAGCGTTCAAATCTTGTTTTGAATCGAAAAACAAACTATCTTAGTGTTTCTGAAATTTTGTGAAAAGTTATGTACTAAAAGATACGATACAAATGATCTTAAAACACGTTATTTGAACTCCTCAAAGCGTTCAAATCTTGTTTTGAATCGAAAAACAAAACTTCTTAGTGTTTGTTAAATTTGGTGAAAAGTTATGTACTAAAAGATACGATTGAAATGATCTAAAAACACGTTATTTGAACTCCTCAAAGCATTCAAATCTTGTTTTGAATCGAAAAACAAACTTTCTTAGTGTTTGTGAAATTTGGTGAAAAGTTGTGTACTAAAAGATACGATACAAATGATCTTAAAACACGTTATTTGAACACCTGAAAGCGTTCAAATCTTGTTTTGAATCGTAAAACAAAACTTCTTAGTGTTTGTGAAATTTGGTGAAAACTTATGTAGTAAAATATACGATACAAATGATCTTAAAACACGTTATTTGAACTCTTCAAAGCGTTCAAATCTTGTTTTGAATCGAAAAACAAACTATCTTAGTGTTTCTGAAATTTGGTGAAAAGTTATGTACTAAAAGATACTATACAAATGATCTTAAAACACGTTATTTGAACTCCTCAAAGCGTTCAAATCTTGTTTTGAATCGAAAAAGAAACTCTCTTAGTGTTTGTGAAATTTGGTGAAAATTTATGTACTAAAAGATACGATACAAATGATCTTAAAACACGTTATTTGAACTCCTCAAAGCGTTAAAATCTTGTTTTGAATCGAAAACAAACTTTCTTAGTGTTTGTGAAATTTGGTGAAAAGTTATGTAGTAAAAGATACGATACAAATGATCTAAAAACACGTTATTTGAACTCCTCAAAGCGTTAAAATCTTGTTTTGAATCGAAAAACAAACTTACTTAGTGGTTGTGAAATTTGGTGAAAAGTTATGTACTAAAAGATACGATAGAAATGAACTAAAAACACGTTATTTGAACTCCTCAAAGCATTCAAATCTTGTTTTGAATCGAAAAACAAATTTTCTTAGTGTTTGTGAAATTTGGTGAAAAATTATGTAGTAAAATATACGATACAAATGATCTTAAAACACGTTATTTGTACTCCTCAAAGCGTTCAAATCTTTTTTTGAATCGAAAAACAAACTATCTTAGTGTTTGTGAAATTTGGTGAAAAGTTATGTACTAAAAGATACGATACAAATGATCTTAAAACACGTTATTTGAACTCCTCAAAGCGTTCAAACCTTGTTTTGAATCGAAAAACAAACTATCTTAGGGTTTGTGAAATTTGGTGAACAGTTATGTAGTAAAAGATACGATACAAATGATCTTAAAACACGTTATTTGAACTCCTCAAAGCGTTAAAATCTTGTTTTGAATCAAAAAACAAACTATCATAGTGTTTGTGAAATTTGGTGAAAAGTTATGTAGTAAAAGATACGATACAATTGATCTAAAAACACGTTATTTGAACTCCTCAAAGCGTTAAAATCTTGTTTTGAATCGAAAAACAAACTATCTTTGTGTTTGTGAAATTTGGTGAAAAGTTATGTAGTAAAAGATACGATACAAATGATCTAAAAACACGTTATTTGAACTCCTCAAAGCGTTAAAATCTTGTTTTGAATCGAAAAACAAACTATCTTAGTGTTTGTGAAATTTCGTGAAAAGTTATGTAGTAAAAGATACGATACAAATGATCTAAAAACACGTTATTTGAACTCCTCAAAGCGTTAAAATCTTGTTTTGAATCGAAAAACAAACTTTCTTAGTGTTTGTGAAATTTGGTGAAAACTTATGTAGTAAAAGATACGATACAAATGATCTAAAACCACGTTATTTGAACTCCTGAAAGCGTTAAAATCTTGGTTTGAATCGAAAAACAAACTTTCTTAGTGTTTGTGAAATTTGGTGAAAAGTTATGTAGTAAAAGATACGATACAAATGATCTAAAAACACGTTATTTGAACTCCTCAAAGCGTTAAAATCTTGTTTTGAATCGAAAAACAAACTATCTTAGTGTTTGTGAAATTTGGTGAAAAGTTGTGTACTAAAAGATACGATACAAATGATCTTAAAACACGTTATTTGAACACCTGAAAGCGTTCAAATCTTGTTTTGAATCGTAAAACAAAACTTCTTAGTGTTTGTGAAATTTGGTGAAAAGTTATGTAGTAAAATATACGATATAAATGATCTTAAAACACGTTATTTGAACTCTTCAAAGCGTTCAAATCTTGTTTTGAATCGAAAAACAAACTATCTTAGTGTTTCTGAAATTTGGTGAAAAGTTATGTACTAAAAGATACTATACAAATGATCTTAAAACACGTTATTTGAACTCCTCAAAGCGTTCAAATCTTGTTTTGAATCGAAAAACAAACTATCTTAGTGTTTGTGAAATTTGGTGAAAAGTTATGTACTAAAAGATACGATACAAATGATCTTAAAACACGTTATTTGAACTCCTCAAAGCGTTAAAATCTTGTTTTGAATCGAAAAACAAACTTTCTTAGTGTTTGTGAAATTTGGTGAAAAGTTATGTAGTAAAAGATACGATACAAATGATCTAAAAACACGTTATTTGAACTCCTCAAAGCGTTAAAATCTTGTTTTGAATCGAAAAACAAACTTACTTAGTGGTTGTGAAATTTGGTGAAAAGTTATGTACTAAAAGATACGATAGAAATGATCTAAAAACACGTTATTTGAACTCCTCAAAGCATTCAAATCTTGTTTTGAATCGAAAAACAAACTTTCTTAGTTTTTGTGAAATTTGGTGAAAAGTTATGTACTAAAATATACGATACAAATGATCTTAAAACACGTTATTTGTACTCCTCAAAGCGTTCAAATCTTGTTTTGAATCGAAAAACAAACTTGCTTAGTGTTTGTGAAATTTGGTGAAAAATTATGTACTAAAAGATACGACACAAATGATCTAAAAACACGTTATTTGAACTCCTCAAAGCGTTAAAATCTTGTTTTGAATCGAAAAACAAACTATCTTAGTGTTTGTGAAATTTGGTGAAAAGTTATGTACTAAAAGATACGATACAAATGATCTTAAAACACGTTATTTGAACTCCTGAAAGCGTTCAAATATTGTTTTGAATCGAAAAACAAAACTTCTTAGTGTTTGTGAAATTTGGTGAAAAGTTATGTAGTAAAAGATACGATACAAATGATCTTAAAACACGTTATTTGAACTCCTCAAAGCGCTAAAATCTTGTTTTGAATCGAAAAACAAACTATCTTAGTGTTTGTCAAATTTGGTGAAAAGTTATGTACTAAAAGATACGATACAAATGATCTTAAAACACGTTATTTGAACTCCTCAAAGCGTTCAAACCTTGTTTTGAATCGAAAAAAAACTATCTTAGTGTTTGTGAAATTTGGTGAACAGTTATGTAGTAAAAGATACGATACAAATGATCTTAAAACACGTTATTTGAACTCCTCAAAGCGTTAAAATCTTGTTTTGAATCAAAAAACAAACTATCATAGTGTTTGTGAAATTTGGTGAAAAGTTATGTAGTAAAAGATACGATACAATTGATCTAAAAACACGTTATTTGAACTCCTCAAAGCGTTAAAATCTTGTTTTGAATCGAAAAACAAACTATCTTTGTGTTTGTGAAATTTGGTGAAAAGTTATGTAGTAAAAGATACGATACAAATGATCTAAAAACACGTTATTTGAACTCCTCAAAGCGTTAAAATCTTGTTTTGAATCGAAAAACAAACTTTCTTAGTGTTTGTGAAATTTGGTGAAAAGTTACGTAGTAAAAGATACGATACAAATGATCTAAAAACACATTATTTGAACTCCTCAAAGCGTTAAAATCTTGTTTTGAATCGAAAAACAAACTTACTTAGTGTTTGTGAACTTTGGTGAAAAGTTATGTACTAAAAGATACGATAGAAATGATCTAAAAACACGTTATTTGAACTCCTCAAAGCATTCAAATCTTGTTTTGAATCGAAAAACAAACTTTCTTAGTGTTTGTGAAATTTGGTGAAAAGTTATGTACTAAAAGATACGACACAAATGATCTAAAAACACGTTATTTGAACTCCTCAAAGCGTTAAAATCTTGTTTTGAATCGAAAAACAAACTTTCTTAGTGTTTGTGAAATTTGGTGAAAAGTTATGTAGTAAAAGATACGATACAAATGATCTAAAAACACGTTATTTGAACTCCTCAAAGCGTTAAAATCTTGTTTTGAATCGAAAAACAAACTATCTTAGTGTTTGTGAAATTTGGTGAAAAGTTATGTACTAAAAGATACGATACAAATGATCTTAAAACACGTTATTTGAACACCTGAAAGCGTTCAAATCTTGTTTTGAATCGAAAAACAAAACTTCTTAGTGTTTGTGAAATTTGGTGAAAAGTTATGTAGTAAAATATACGATACAAATGATCTTAAAACACGTTATTTGAACTCTTCAAAGCGTTCAAATCTTGTTTTGAATCGAAAAACAAACTATCTTAGTGTTTCTGAAATTTTGTGAAAAGTTATGTACTAAAAGATACGATACAAATGATCTTAAAACACGTAATTTGAACTCCTCAAAGCGTTCAAATCTTGTTTTGAATCGAAAAACAAAACTTCTTAGTGTTTGTTAAATTTGTTGAAAAGTTATGTACTAAAAGATACGATTGAAATGATCTAAAAACACGTTATTTGAACTCCTCAAAGCATTCAAATCTTGTTTTGAATCGAAAAAAAAACTTTCTTAGTTTTTGTGAAATTTGGTGAAAAGTTATATACTAAAAGATACGATACAAATGATCTTAAAACACGTTATTTGAACTCCTCAAAGCGTTAAAATCTTGTTTTGAATCGAAAAACAAACTATCTTAGTGTTTGTGAAATTTGGTGAAAAGTTATGTACTAAAAGATACGATTGAAATGATCTAAAAACACGTTATTTGAACTCCTCAAAGCATTCAAATCTTGTTTTGAATCGAAAAACAAACTTTCTTAGTGTTTGTGAAATTTGGTGAAAAGTTATGTACTAAAAGATACGATACAAATGATCTTAAAACATGTTATTTGTACTCCTCAAAGCGTTAAAATCTTGTTTTGAATCGAAAAACAAACTTTCTTAATGTTTGTGAAATTTGGTGAAAAGTTATGTAGTAAAAGATACGATTCAAATTATGTAAAAACACGTTATTTGAACTCCTCAAAGCGTTAAAATCTTGTTTTGAATCGAAAAACAAACTTTCTTAGTGTTTGTGAAATTTGGTGAAAAGTTATGTAGTAAAAGATACGATACAAATGATCTAAAAACACATTATTTGAACTCCTCAAAGCGTTAAAATCTTGTTTTGAATCGAAAAACAAACTATCTTAGTGTTTGTGAAATTTGGTGAAAAGTTATGTACTAAAAGATACGATACAAATGATCTTAAAACACGTTATTTGAACACCTGAAAGCGTTCAAATCTTGTGTTGAATCGAAAAACAAAACTTCTTAGTGTTTGTGAAATTTGGTGAAAAGTTATGTAGTAAAATATACGATACAAATGATCTTAAAACACGTTATTTGAACTCTTCAAAGCGTTCAAATCTTGTTTTGAATCGAAAAACAAACTATCTTAGTGTTTCTGAAATTTTGTGAAAAGTTATGTACTAAAAGATACGATACAAATGATCTTAAAACACGTTATTTGAACTCCTCAAAGCGTTAAAATCTTGTTTTGAATCGAAAAACAAACTTTCTTAGTGTTTGTGAAATTTGGTGAAAAGTTATGTAGTAAAAGATACGATACAAATGATCTTAAAACACGTTATTTGAACTCCTCAAAGCGTTCAAATCTTGTTTTGAATCGAAAAACAAACTATCTTAGTGTTTGTGAAATTTGGTGAAAAGTTATGTACTAAAAGATACGACACAAATGATCTAAAAACACGTTATTTGAACTCCTCAAAGCGTTAAAATCTTGTTTTGAATCGAAAAACAAACTTTCTTAGTGTTTGTGAAATTTGGTGAAAAGTTATGTAGTAAAAGATACGATACAAATGATCTAAAAACACGTTATTTGAACTCCTCAAAGCGTTAAAATCTTGTTTTGAATCGAAAAACAAACTATCTTAGTGTTTGTGAAATTTGGTGAAAAGTTATGTACTAAAAGATACGATACAAATGATCTTAAAACACGTTATTTGAACTCCTCAAAGCATTCAAATCTTGTTTTGAATCGAAAAACAAAACTTCTTAGTGTTTGTGAAATTTGGTGAAAAGTTATGTAGTAAAATATACGATACAAATGATCTTAAAACACGTTATTTGAACACCTGAAAGCGTTCAAATCTTGTTTTGAATCGAAAAACAAAACTTCTTAGTGTTTGTGAAATTTGGTGAAAAGTTATGTAGTAAAATATACGATACAAATGATCTTAAAACACGTTATTTGAACACCTGAAAGCGTTCAAATCTTGTTTTGAATCGAAAAACAAAACTTCTTAGTGTTTGTGAAATTTGGTGAAAAGTTATGTACTAAAAGATACGATTGAAATGATCTAAAAACACGTTATTTGAACTCCTCAAAGCATTCAAATCTTGTTTTGAATCGAAAAACAAACTTTCTTAGTGTTTGTGAAATTTGGTGAAAAGTTATGTACTAAAAGATACGATACAAATGATCTTAAAACACGTTATTTGAACTCCTCAAAGCGTTAAAATCTTGTTTTGAATCGAAAAACAAACTATCTTAGTGTTTGTGAAATTTGGTGAAAAGTTATGTACTAAAAGATACGATTGAAATGATCTAAAAACACGTTATTTGAACTCCTCAAAGCATTCAAATCTTGTTTTGAATCGAAAAACAAACTTTCTTAGTGTTTGTGAAATTTGGTGAAAAGTTATGTACTAAAAGATACGATACAAATGATCTTAAAACATGTTATTTGTACTCCTCAAAGCGTTAAAATCTTGTTTTGAATCGAAAAACAAACTTTCTTAGTGTTTGTGAAATTTGGTGAAAAGTTATGTAGTAAAAGATACGATTCAAATTATGTAAAAACACGTTATTTGAACTCCTCAAAGCGTTAAAATCTTGTTTTGAATCGAAAAACAAACTTTCTTAGTGTTTGTGAAATTTGGTGAAAAGTTATGTAGTAAAAGATACGATACAAATGATCTAAAAACACATTATTTGAACTCCTCAAAGCGTTAAAATCTTGTTTTGAATCGAAAAACAAACTTTCTTAGTGTTTGTGAAATTTGGTGAAAAGTTATGTAGTAAAAGATACGATAGAAATGATCTAAAAACACGTTATTTGAACTCTTGAAAGCGTTAAAATCTTGGTTTGAATCGAAAAACAAACTTTCTTAGTGTTTGTGAAATTTGGTGAAAAGTTATGTAGTAAAAGATACGATACAAATGATCTAAAAACACGTTATTTGAACTCCTCAAAGCGTTAAAATCTTGTTTTGAATCGAAAAACAAACTATCTTAGTGTTTGTGAAATTTGGTGAAAAGTTATGTACTAAAAGATACGATACAAATGATCTTAAAACACGTTATTTGAACACCTGAAAGCGTTCAAATCTTGTTTTGAATCGAAAAACAAAACTTCTTAGTGTTTGTGAAATTTGGTGAAAAGTTATGTAGTAAAATATACGATACAAATGATCTTAAAACACGTTATTTGAACTCTTCAAAGCGTTCAAATCTTGTTTTGAATCGAAAAACAAACTATCTTAGTGTTTCTGAAATTTTGTGAAAAGTTATGTACTAAAAGATACGATACAAATGATCTTAAAACACGTTATTTGAACTCCTCAAAGCGTTCAAATCTTGTTTTGAATCGAAAAACAAAACTTCTTAGTGTTTGTGAAATTTGGTGAAAAGTTATGTACTAAAAGATACGATTGAAATGATCTAAAAACACGTTATTTGAACTCCTCAAAGCATTCAAATCTTGTTTTGAATCGAAAAACAAACTTTCTTAGTGTTTGTGAAATTTGGTGAAAAGTTATGTACTAAAAGATACGATACAAATGATCTTAAAACACGTTATTTGAACTCCTCAAAGCGTTAAAATCTTGTTTTGAATCGAAAAACAAACTATCTTAGTGTTTGTGAAATTTGGTGAAAAGTTATGTACTAAAAGATACGATACAAATGATCTTAAAACACGTTATTTGAACTCCTCAAAGCGTTAAAATCTTGTTTTGAATCGAAAAACAAACTATCTTAGTGTTTGTGAAATTTGGTGAAAAGTTATGTACTAAAAGATACGATTGAAATGATCTAAAAACACGTTATTTGAACTCCTCAAAGCATTCAAATCTTGTTTTGAATCGAAAAACAAACTTTCTTAGTGTTTGTGAAATTTGGTGAAAAGTTATGTACTAAAAGATACGATACAAATGATCTTAAAACATGTTATTTGTACTCCTCAAAGCGTTAAAATCTTGTTTTGAATCGAAAAACAAACTTTCTTAGTGTTTGTGAAATTTGGTGAAAAGTTATGTAGTAAAAGATACGATTCAAATTATGTAAAAACACGTTATTTGAACTCCTCAAAGCGTTAAAATCTTGTTTTGAATCGAAAAACAAACTTTCTTAGTGTTTGTGAAATTTGGTGAAAAGTTATGTAGTAAAAGATACGATACAAATGATCTAAAAACACATTATTTGAACTCCTCAAAGCGTTAAAATCTTGTTTTGAATCGAAAAACAAACTTTCTTAGTGTTTGTGAAATTTGGTGAAAAGTTATGTAGTAAAAGATACGATAGAAATGATCTAAAAACACGTTATTTGAACTCTTGAAAGCGTTAAAATCTTGGTTTGAATCGAAAAACAAACTTTCTTAGTGTTTGTGAAATTTGGTGAAAAGTTATGTAGTAAAATATACGATACAAATGATCTAAAAACACGTTATTTGAACTCCTCAAAGCGTTAAAATCTTGTTTTGAATCGAAAAACAAACTATCTTAGTGTTTGTGAAATTTGGTGAAAAGTTATGTACTAAAAGATACGATACAAATGATCTTAAAACACGTTATTTGAACACCTGAAAGCGTTCAAATCTTGTTTTGAATCGAAAAACAAAACTTCTTAGTGTTTGTGAAATTTGGTGAAAAGTTATGTAGTAAAATATACGATACAAATGATCTTAAAACACGTTATTTGAACTCTTCAAAGCGTTCAAATCTTGTTTTGAATCGAAAAACAAACTATCTTAGTGTTTCTGAAATTTTGTGAAAAGTTATGTACTAAAAGATACGATACAAATGATCTTAAAACACGTTATTTGAACTCCTCAAAGCGTTCAAATCTTGTTTTGAATCGAAAAACAAAACTTCTTAGTGTTTGTGAAATTTGGTGAAAAGTTATGTACTAAAAGATACGATTGAAATGATCTAAAAACACGTTATTTGAACTCCTCAAAGCATTCAAATCTTGTTTTGAATCGAAAAACAAACTTTCTTAGTGTTTGTGAAATTTGGTGAAAAGTTATGTACTAAAAGATACGATACAAATGATCTTAAAACACGTTATTTGAACTCCTCAAAGCGTTAAAATCTTGTTTTGAATCGAAAAACAAACTATCTTAGTGTTTGTGAAATTTGGTGAAAAGTTATGTACTAAAAGATACGATTGAAATGATCTAAAAACACGTTATTTGAACTCCTCAAAGCATTCAAATCTTGTTTTGAATCGAAAAACAAATTTTCTTAGTGTTTGTGAAATTTGGTGAAAAGTTATGTACTAAAAGATACGATACAAATGATCTTAAAACATGTTATTTGTACTCCTCAAAGCGTTAAAATCTTGTTTTGAATCGAAAAACAAACTTTCTTAGTGTTTGTGAAATTTGGTGAAAAGTTATGTAGTAAAAGATACGATTCAAATTATGTAAAAACACGTTATTTGAACTCCTCAAAGCGTTAAAATCTTGTTTTGAATCGAAAAACAAACTTTCTTAGTGTTTGTGAAATTTGGTGAAAAGTTATGTACTAAAAGATACGATACAAATGATCTTAAAACACGTTATTTGAACTCCTCAAAGCGTTAAAATCTTGTTTTGAATCGAAAAACAAACTATCTTAGTGTTTGTGAAATTTGGTGAAAAGTTATGTACTAAAAGATACGATACAAATGATCTTAAAACACGTTATTTGAACACCTGAAAGCGTTCAAATCTTTGTTTTGAATCGAAAAACAAAACTTCTTAGTGTTTGTGAAATTTGGTGAAAAGTTATGTAGTAAAATATACGATACAAATGATCTTAAAACACGTTATTTGAACTCTTCAAAGCGTTCAAATCTTGTTTTGAATCGAAAAACAAACTATCTTAGTGTTTCTGAAATTTTGTGAAAAGTTATGTACTAAAAGATACGATACAAATGATCTTAAAACACGTTATTTGAACTCCTCAAAGCGTTCAAATCTTGTTTTGAATCGAAAAACAAAACTTCTTAGTGTTTGTGAAATTTGGTGAAAAGTTATGTACTAAAAGATACGATTGAAATGATCTAAAAACACGTTATTTGAACTCCTCAAAGCATTCAAATCTTGTTTTGAATCGAAAAACAAACTTTCTTAGTGTTTGTGAAATTTGGTGAAAAGTTATGTACTAAAAGATACGATACAAATGATCTTAAAACACGTTATTTGAACTCCTCAAAGCGTTAAAATCTTGTTTTGAATCGAAAAACAAACTATCTTAGTGTTTGTGAAATTTGGTGAAAAGTTATGTACTAAAAGATACGATACAAATGATCTTAAAACACGTTATTTGAACTCCTCAAAGCGTTAAAATCTTGTTTTGAATCGAAAAACAAACTATCTTAGTGTTTGTGAAATTTGGTGAAAAGTTATGTACTAAAAGATACGATTGAAATGATCTAAAAACACGTTATTTGAACTCCTCAAAGCATTCAAATCTTGTTTTGAATCGAAAAACAAACTTTCTTAGTGTTTGTGAAATTTGGTGAAAAGTTATGTACTAAAAGATACGATACAAATGATCTTAAAACATGTTATTTGTACTCCTCAAAGCGTTAAAATCTTGTTTTGAATCGAAAAACAAACTTTCTTAGTGTTTGTGAAATTTGGTGAAAAGTTATGTAGTAAAAGATACGATTCAAATTATGTAAAAACACGTTATTTGAACTCCTCAAAGCGTTAAAATCTTGTTTTGAATCGAAAAACAAACTTTCTTAGTGTTTGTGAAATTTGGTGAAAAGTTATGTAGTAAAAGATACGATACAAATGATCTAAAAACACATTATTTGAACTCCTCAAAGCGTTAAAATCTTGTTTTGAATCGAAAAACAAACTTTCTTAGTGTTTGTGAAATTTGGTGAAAAGTTATGTAGTAAAAGATACGATAGAAATGATCTAAAAACACGTTATTTGAACTCTTGAAAGCGTTAAAATCTTGGTTTGAATCGAAAAACAAACTTTCTTAGTGTTTGTGAAATTTGGTGAAAAGTTATGTAGTAAAATATACGATACAAATGATCTAAAAACACGTTATTTGAACTCCTCAAAGCGTTAAAATCTTGTTTTGAATCGAAAAACAAACTATCTTAGTGTTTGTGAAATTTGGTGAAAAGTTATGTACTAAAAGATACGATACAAATGATCTTAAAACACGTTATTTGAACACCTGAAAGCGTTCAAATCTTGTTTTGAATCGAAAAACAAAACTTCTTAGTGTTTGTGAAATTTGGTGAAAAGTTATGTAGTAAAATATACGATACAAATGATCTTAAAACACGTTATTTGAACTCTTCAAAGCGTTCAAATCTTGTTTTGAATCGAAAAACAAACTATCTTAGTGTTTCTGAAATTTTGTGAAAAGTTATGTACTAAAAGATACGATACAAATGATCTTAAAACACGTTATTTGAACTCCTCAAAGCGTTCAAATCTTGTTTTGAATCGAAAAACAAAACTTCTTAGTGTTTGTGAAATTTGGTGAAAAGTTATGTACTAAAAGATACGATTGAAATGATCTAAAAACACGTTATTTGAACTCCTCAAAGCATTCAAATCTTGTTTTGAATCGAAAAACAAACTTTCTTAGTGTTTGTGAAATTTGGTGAAAAGTTATGTACTAAAAGATACGATACAAATGATCTTAAAACACGTTATTTGAACTCCTCAAAGCGTTAAAATCTTGTTTTGAATCGAAAAACAAACTATCTTAGTGTTTGTGAAATTTGGTGAAAAGTTATGTACTAAAAGATACGATTGAAATGATCTAAAAACACGTTATTTGAACTCCTCAAAGCATTCAAATCTTGTTTTGAATCGAAAAACAAATTTTCTTAGTGTTTGTGAAATTTGGTGAAAAGTTATGTACTAAAAGATACGATACAAATGATCTTAAAACATGTTATTTGTACTCCTCAAAGCGTTAAAATCTTGTTTTGAATCGAAAAACAAACTTTCTTAGTGTTTGTGAAATTTGGTGAAAAGTTATGTAGTAAAAGATACGATACAAATGATCTAAAAACACATTATTTGAACTCCTCAAAGCGTTAAAATCTTGTTTTGAATCGAAAAACAAACTTTCTTAGTGTTTGTGAAATTTGGTGAAAAGTTATGTAGTAAAAGATACGATAGAAATGATCTAAAAACACGTTATTTGAACTCTTGAAAGCGTTAAAATCTTGGTTTGAATCGAAAAACAAACTTTCTTAGTGTTTGTGAAATTTGGTGAAAAGTTATGTAGTAAAAGATACGATACAAATGATCTAAAAACACGTTATTTGAACTCCTCAAAGCGTTAAAATCTTGTTTTGAATCGAAAAACAAACTATCTTAGTGTTTGTGAAATTTGGTGAAAAGTTATGTACTAAAAGATACGATACAAATGATCTTAAAACACGTTATTTGAACACCTGAAAGCGTTCAAATCTTGTTTTGAATCGAAAAACAAAACTTCTTAGTGTTTGTGAAATTTGGTGAAAAGTTATGTTGTAAAATATACGATACAAATGATCTTAAAACACGTTATTTGAACTCTTCAAAGCGTTCAAATCTTGTTTTGAATCGAAAAACAAACTATCTTAGTGTTTCTGAAATTTTGTGAAAAGTTATGTACTAAAAGATACGATACAAATGATCTTAAAACACGTTATTTGAACTCCTCAAAGCGTTCAAATCTTGTTTTGAATCGAAAAACAAAACTTCTTAGTGTTTGTGAAATTTGGTGAAAAGTTATGTACTAAAAGATACGATTGAAATGATCTAAAAACACGTTATTTGAACTCCTCAAAGCATTCAAATCTTGTTTTGAATCGAAAAACAAACTTTCTTAGTGTTTGTGAAATTTGGTGAAAAGTAATGTACTAAAAGATACGATACAAATGATCTTAAAACACGTTATTTGAACTCCTCAAAGCGTTAAAATCTTGTTTTGAATCGAAAAACAAACTATCTTAGTGTTTGTGAAATTTGGTGAAAAGTTATGTACTAAAAGATACGATTGAAATGATCTAAAAACACGTTATTTGAACTCCTCAAAGCATTCAAATCTTGTTTTGAATCGAAAAACAAACTTTCTTGGTGTTTGTGAAATTTGGTGAAAAGTTATGTACTAAAAGATACGATACAAATGATCTTAAAACATGTTATTTGTACTCCTCAAAGCATTAAAATCTTGTTTTGAATCGAAAAACAAACTTTCTTAGTGTTTGTGAAATTTGGTGAAAAGTTATATAGTAAAAGATACGATTCAAATTATGTAAAAACACGTTATTTGAACTCCTCAAAGCGTTAAAATCTTGTTTTGAATCGAAAAACAAACTTTCTTAGTGTTTGTGAAATTTGGTGAAAAGTTATGTAGTAAAAGATACGATACAAATGATCTAAAAACACATTATTTGAACTCCTCAAAGCGTTAAAATCTTGTTTTGAATCGAAAAACAAACTTTCTTAGTGTTTGTGAAATTTGGTGAAAAGTTATGTAGTAAAAGATACGATAGAAATGATCTAAAAACACGTTATTTGAACTCTTGAAAGCGTTAAAATCTTGGTTTGAATCGAAAAACAAACTTTCTTAGTGTTTGTGAAATTTGGTGAAAAGTTATGTAGTAAAAGATACGATACAAATGATCTAAAAACACGTTATTTGAACTCCTCAAAGCGTTAAAATGTTGTTTTGAATCGAAAAACAAACTATCTTAGTGTTTGTGAAATTTGGTGAAAAGTTATGTACTAAAAGATACGATACAAATGATCTTAAAACACGTTATTTGAACACCTGAAAGCGTTCAAATCTTGTTTTGAATCGAAAAACAAAACTTCTTAGTGTTTGTGAAATTTGGTGAAAAGTTATGTAGTAAAATATACGATACAAATGATCTTAAAACACGTTATTTGAACTCTTCAAAGCGTTCAAATCTTGTTTTGAATCGAAAAACAAACTATCTTAGTGTTTCTGAAATTTTGTGAAAAGTTATGTACTAAAAGATACGATACAAATGATCTTAAAACACGTTATTTGAACTCCTCAAAGCGTTCAAATCTTGTTTTGAATCGAAAAACAAAACTTCTTAGTGTTTGTGAAATTTGGTGAAAAGTTATGTACTAAAAGATACGATTGAAATGATCTAAAAACACGTTATTTGAACTCCTCAAAGCATTCAAATCTTGTTTTGAATCGAAAAACAAACTTTCTTAGTGTTTGTGAAATTTGGTGAAAAGTTATGTACTAAAAGATACGATACAAATGATCTTAAAACACGTTATTTGAACTCCTCAAAGCGTTAAAATCTTGTTTTGAATCGAAAAACAAACTATCTTAGTGTTTGTGAAATTTGGTGAAAAGTTATGTACTAAAAGATACGATTGAAATGATCTAAAAACACGTTATTTGAACTCCTCAAAGCATTCAAATCTTGTTTTGAATCGAAAAACAAACTTTCTTGGTGTTTGTGAAATTTGGTGAAAAGTTATGTACTAAAAGATACGATACAAATGATCTTAAAACATGTTATTTGTACTCCTCAAAGCATTAAAATCTTGTTTTGAATCGAAAAACAAACTTTCTTAGTGTTTGTGAAATTTGGTGAAAAGTTATATAGTAAAAGATACGATTCAAATTATGTAAAAACACGTTATTTGAACTCCTCAAAGCGTTAAAATCTTGTTTTGAATCGAAAAACAAACTTTCTTAGTGTTTGTGAAATTTGGTGAAAAGTTATGTAGTAAAAGATACGATACAAATGATCTAAAAACACATTATTTGAACTCCTCAAAGCGTTAAAATCTTGTTTTGAATCGAAAAACAAACTTTCTTAGTGTTTGTGAAATTTGGTGAAAAGTTATGTAGTAAAAGATACGATAGAAATGATCTAAAAACACGTTATTTGAACTCTTGAAAGCGTTAAAATCTTGGTTTGAATCGAAAAACAAACTTTCTTAGTGTTTGTGAAATTTGGTGAAAAGTTATGTAGTAAAAGATACGATACAAATGATCTAAAAACACGTTATTTGAACTCCTCAAAGCGTTAAAATGTTGTTTTGAATCGAAAAACAAACTATCTTAGTGTTTGTGAAATTTGGTGAAAAGTTATGTACTAAAAGATACGATACAAATGATCTTAAAACACGTTATTTGAACACCTGAAAGCGTTCAAATCTTGTTTTGAATCGAAAAACAAAACTTCTTAGTGTTTGTGAAATTTGGTGAAAAGTTATGTAGTAAAATATACGATACAAATGATCTTAAAACACGTTATTTGAACTCTTCAAAGCGTTCAAATCTTGTTTTGAATCGAAAAACAAACTATCTTAGTGTTTCTGAAATTTTGTGAAAAGTTATGTACTAAAAGATACGATACAAATGATCTTAAAACACGTTATTTGAACTCCTCAAAGCGTTCAAATCTTGTTTTGAATCGAAAAACAAAACTTCTTAGTGTTTGTGAAATTTGGTGAAAAGTTATGTACTAAAAGATACGATTGAAATGATCTAAAAACACGTTATTTGAACTCCTCAAAGCATTCAAATCTTGTTTTGAATCGAAAAACAAACTTTCTTAGTGTTTGTGAAATTTGGTGAAAAGTTATGTACTAAAAGATACGATACAAATGATCTTAAAACACGTTATTTGAACTCCTCAAAGCGTTAAAATCTTGTTTTGAATCGAAAAACAAACTATCTTAGTGTTTGTGAAATTTGGTGAAAAGTTATGTACTAAAAGATACGATTGAAATGATCTAAAAACACGTTATTTGAACTCCTCAAAGCATTCAAATCTTGTTTTGAATCGAAAAACAAACTTTCTTAGTGTTTGTGAAATTTGGTGAAAAGTTATGTACTAAAAGATACGATACAAATGATCTTAAAACAAGTTATTTGTACTCCTCAAAGCGTTAAAATCTTGTTTTGAATCGAAAAACAAACTTTCTTAGTGTTTGTGAAATTTGGTGAAAAGTTATGTAGTAAAAGATACGATTCAAATTATGTAAAAACACGTTATTTGAACTCCTCAAAGCGTTAAAATCTTGTTTTGAATCGAAAAACAAACTTTCTTAGTGTTTGTGAAATTTGGTGAAAAGTTATGTAGTAAAAGATACGATACAAATGATCTAAAAACACATTATTTGAACTCCTCAAAGCGTTAAAATCTTGTTTTGAATCGAAAAACAAACTTTCTTAGTGTTTGTGAAATTTGGTGAAAAGTTATGTAGTAAAAGATACGATAGAAATGATCTAAAAACGCGTTATTTGAACTCTTGAAAGCGTTAAAATCTTGGTTTGAATCGAAAAACAAACTTTCTTAGTGTTTGTGAAATTTGGTGAAAAGTTATGTAGTAAAATATACGATACAAATGATCTAAAAACACGTTATTTGAACTCCTCAAAGCGTTAAAATCTTGTTTTGAATCGAAAAACAAACTATCTTAGTGTTTGTGAAATTTGGTGAAAAGTTATGTACTAAAAGATACGATACAAATGATCTTAAAACACGTTATTTGAACACCTGAAAGCGTTCAAATCTTGTTTTGAATCGAAAAACAAAACTTCTTAGTGTTTGTGAAATTTGGTGAAAAGTTATGTAGTAAAATATACGATACAAATGATCTTAAAACACGTTATTTGAACTCTTCAAAGCGTTCAAATCTTGTTTTGAATCGAAAATCAAACTATCTTAGTGTTTCTGAAATTTTGTGAAAAGTTATGTACTAAAAGATACGATACAAATGATCTTAAAACACGTTATTTGAACTCCTCAAAGCGTTCAAATCTTGTTTTGAATCGAAAAACAAAACTTCTTAGTGTTTGTGAAATTTGGTGAAAAGTTATGTACTAAAAGATACGATTGAAATGATCTAAAAACACGTTATTTGAACTCCTCAAAGCATTCAAATCTTGTTTTGAATCGAAAAACAAACTTTCTTAGTGTTTGTGAAATTTGGTGAAAAGTTATGTACTAAAAGATACGATACAAATGATCTTAAAACACGTTATTTGAACTCCTCAAAGCGTTAAAATCTTGTTTTGAGTCGAAAAACAAACTATCTTAGTGTTTGTGAAATTTGGTGAAAAGTTATGTACTAAAAGATACGATTGAAATGATCTAAAAACACGTTATTTGAACTCCTCAAAGCATTCAAATCATGTTTTGAATCGAAAAACAAACTTTCTTAGTGTTTGTGAAATTTGGTGAAAAGTTATGTACTAAAAGATACGATACAAATGATCTTAAAACATGTTATTTGTACTCCTCAAAGCGTTAAAATCTTGTTTTGAATCGAAAAACAAACTTTCTTAGTGTTTGTGAAATTTGGTGAAAAGTTATGTAGTAAAAGATACGATTCAAATTATGTAAAAACACGTTATTTGAACTCCTCAAAGCGTTAAAATCTTGTTTTGAATCGAAAAACAAACTTTCTTAGTGTTTGTGAAATTTGGTGAAAAGTTATGTAGTAAAAGATACGATACAAATGATCTAAAAACACATTATTTGAACTCCTCAAAGCGTTAAAATCTTGTTTTGAATCGAAAAACAAACTTTCTTAGTGTTTGTGAAATTTGGTGAAAAGTTATGTAGTAAAAGATACGATAGAAATGATCTAAAAACGCGTTATTTGAACTCTTGAAAGCGTTAAAATCTTGGTTTGAATCGAAAAACAAACTTTCTTAGTGTTTGTGAAATTTGGTGAAAAGTTATGTAGTAAAATATACGATACAAATGATCTAAAAACACGTTATTTGAACTCCTCAAAGCGTTAAAATCTTGTTTTGAATCGAAAAACAAACTATCTTAGTGTTTGTGAAATTTGGTGAAAAGTTATGTACTAAAAGATACGATACAAATGATCTTAAAACACGTTATTTGAACACCTGAAAGCGTTCAAATCTTGTTTTGAATCGAAAAACAAAACTTCTTAGTGTTTGTGAAATTTGGTGAAAAGTTATGTAGTAAAATATACGATACAAATGATCTTAAAACACGTTATTTGAACTCTTCAAAGCGTTCAAATCTTGTTTTGAATCGAAAATCAAACTATCTTAGTGTTTCTGAAATTTTGTGAAAAGTTATGTACTAAAAGATACGATACAAATGATCTTAAAACACGTTATTTGAACTCCTCAAAGCGTTCAAATCTTGTTTTGAATCGAAAAACAAAACTTCTTAGTGTTTGTGAAATTTGGTGAAAAGTTATGTACTAAAAGATACGATTGAAATGATCTAAAAACACGTTATTTGAACTCCTCAAAGCATTCAAATCTTGTTTTGAATCGAAAAACAAACTTTCTTAGTGTTTGTGAAATTTGGTGAAAAGTTATGTACTAAAAGATACGATACAAATGATCTTAAAACACGTTATTTGAACTCCTCAAAGCGTTAAAATCTTGTTTTGAGTCGAAAAACAAACTATCTTAGTGTTTGTGAAATTTGGTGAAAAGTTATGTACTAAAAGATACGATTGAAATGATCTAAAAACACGTTATTTGAACTCCTCAAAGCATTCAAATCATGTTTTGAATCGAAAAACAAACTTTCTTAGTGTTTGTGAAATTTGGTGAAAAGTTATGTACTAAAAGATACGATACAAATGATCTTAAAACATGTTATTTGTACTCCTCAAAGCGTTAAAATCTTGTTTTGAATCGAAAAACAAACTTTCTTAGTGTTTGTGAAATTTGGTGAAAAGTTATGTAGTAAAAGATACGATTCAAATTATGTAAAAACACGTTATTTGAACTCCTCAAAGCGTTAAAATCTTGTTTTGAATCGAAAAACAAACATTCTTAGTGTTTGTGAAATTTGGTGAAAAGTTATGTAGTAAAAGATACGATACAAATGATCTAAAAACACATTATTTGAACTCCTCAAAGCGTTAAAATCTTGTTTTGAATCGAAAAACAAACTTTCTTAGTGTTTGTGAAATTTGGTGAAAAGTTATGTAGTAAAAGATACGATAGAAATGATCTAAAAACACGTTATTTGAACTCTTGAAAGCGTTAAAATCTTGGTTTGAATCGAAAAACAAACTTTCTTAGTGTTTGTGAAATTTGGTGAAAAGTTATGTAGTAAAATATACGATACAAATGATCTAAAAACACGTTATTTGAACTCCTCAAAGCGTTAAAATCTTGTTTTGAATCGAAAAACAAACTATCTTAGTGTTTGTGAAATTTGGTGAAAAGTTATGTACTAAAAGATACGATACAAATGATCTTAAAACACGTTATTTGAACTCCTCAAAGCGTTAAAATCTTGTTTTGAATCGAAAAACAAACTATCTTAGTGTTTGTGAAATTTGGTGAAAAGTTATGTACTAAAAGATACGATTGAAATGATCTAAAAACACG
Organism: Luzula sylvatica; assembly: GCA_946800325.1. Classification (NCBI taxonomy): domain Eukaryota; kingdom Viridiplantae; phylum Streptophyta; class Magnoliopsida; order Poales; family Juncaceae; genus Luzula; species Luzula sylvatica. The sequence goes on along the minus strand of OX326957.1, from coordinate 5,652,201 downwards.
TTATTTGAACTCCTCAAAGCATTCAAATCTTGTTTTGAATCGAAAAACAAACTTTCTTAGTGTTTGTGAAATTTGGTGAAAAGTTATGTACTAAAAGATACGATACAAATGATCTTAAAACAAGTTATTTGTACTCCTCAAAGCGTTAAAATCTTGTTTTGAATCGAAAAACAAACTTTCTTAGTGTTTGTGAAATTTGGTGAAAAGTTATGTAGTAAAAGATACGATTCAAATTATGTAAAAACACGTTATTTGAACTCCTCAAAGCGTTAAAATCTTGTTTTGAATCGAAAAACAAACTTTCTTAGTGTTTGTGAAATTTGGTGAAAAGTTATGTAGTAAAAGATACGATACAAATGATCTAAAAACACATTATTTGAACTCCTCAAAGCGTTAAAATCTTGTTTTGTATCGAAAAACAAACTTTCTTAGTGTTTGTGAAATTTGGTGAAAAGTTATGTAGTAAAAGATACGATAGAAATGATCTAAAAACGCGTTATTTGAACTCTTGAAAGCGTTAAAATCTTGGTTTGAATCGAAAAACAAACTTTCTTAGTGTTTGTGAAATTTGGTGAAAAGTTATGTAGTAAAATATACGATACAAATGATCTAAAAACACGTTATTTGAACTCCTCAAAGCGTTAAAATCTTGTTTTGAATCGAAAAACAAACTATCTTAGTGTTTGTGAAATTTGGTGAAAAGTTATGTACTAAAAGATACGATACAAATGATCTTAAAACACGTTATTTGAACACCTGAAAGCGTTCAAATCTTGTTTTGAATCGAAAAACAAAACTTCTTAGTGTTTGTGAAATTTGGTGAAAAGTTATGTAGTAAAATATACGATACAAATGATCTTAAAACACGTTATTTGAACTCTTCAAAGCGTTCAAATCTTGTTTTGAATCGAAAAACAAACTATCTTAGTGTTTCTGAAATTTTGTGAAAAGTTATGTACTAAAAGATACGATACAAATGATCTTAAAACACGTTATTTGAACTCCTCAAAGCGTTCAAATCTTGTTTTGAATCGAAAAACAAAACTTCTTAGTGTTTGTGAAATTTGGTGAAAAGTTATGTACTAAAAGATACGATTGAAATGATCTAAAAACACGTTATTTGAACTCCTCAAAGCATTCAAATCTTGTTTTGAATCGAAAAACAAACTTTCTTAGTGTTTGTGAAATTTGGTGAAAAGTTATGTACTAAAAGATACGATACAAATGATCTTAAAACACGTTATTTGAACTCCTCAAAGCGTTAAAATCTTGTTTTGAGTCGAAAAACAAACTATCTTAGTGTTTGTGAAATTTGGTGAAAAGTTATGTACTAAAAGATACGATTGAAATGATCTAAAAACACGTTATTTGAACTCCTCAAAGCATTCAAATCTTGTTTTGAATCGAAAAACAAACTTTCTTAGTGTTTGTGAAATTTGGTGAAAAGTTATGTACTAAAAGATACGATACAAATGATCTTAAAACATGTTATTTGTACTCCTCAAAGCGTTAAAATCTTGTTTTGAATCGAAAAACAAACTTTCTTAGTGTTTGTGAAATTTGGTGAAAAGTTATGTAGTAAAAGATACGATTCAAATTATGTAAAAACACGTTATTTGAACTCCTCAAAGCGTTAAAATCTTGTTTTGAATCGAAAAACAAACTTTCTTAGTGTTTGTGAAATTTGGTGAAAAGTTATGTAGTAAAAGATACGATACAAATGATCTAAAAACACATTATTTGAACTCCTCAAAGCGTTAAAATCTTGTTTTGAATCGAAAAACAAACTTTCTTAGTGTTTGTGAAATTTGGTGAAAAGTTATGTAGTAAAAGATACGATAGAAATGATCTAAAAACACGTTATTTGAACTCTTGAAAGCGTTAAAATCTTGGTTTGAATCGAAAAACAAACTTTCTTAGTGTTTGTGAAATTTGGTGAAAAGTTATGTAGTAAAATATACGATACAAATGATCTAAAAACACGTTATTTGAACTCCTCAAAGCGTTAAAATCTTGTTTTGAATCGAAAAACAAACTATCTTAGTGTTTGTGAAATTTGGTGAAAAGTTATGTACTAAAAGATACGATACAAATGATCTTAAAACACGTTATTTGAACACCTGAAAGCGTTCAAATCTTGTTTTGAATCGAAAAACAAAACTTCTTAGTGTTTGTGAAATTTGGTGAAAAGTTATGTAGTAAAATATACGATACAAATGATCTTAAAACACGTTATTTGAACTCTTCAAAGCGTTCAAATCTTGTTTTGAATCGAAAAACAAACTATCTTAGTGTTTCTGAAATTTTGTGAAAAGTTATGTACTAAAAGATACGATACAAATGATCTTAAAACACGTTATTTGAACTCCTCAAAGCGTTCAAATCTTGTTTTGAATCGAAAAACAAAACTTCTTAGTGTTTGTGAAATTTGGTGAAAAGTTATGTACTAAAAGATACGATTGAAATGATCTAAAAACACGTTATTTGAACTCCTCAAAGCATTCAAATCTTGTTTTGAATCGAAAAACAAACTTTCTTAGTGTTTGTGAAATTTGGTGAAAAGTTATGTACTAAAAGATACGATACAAATGATCTTAAAACACGTTATTTGAACTCCTCAAAGCGTTAAAATCTTGTTTTGAATCGAAAAACAAACTATCTTAGTGTTTGTGAAATTTGGTGAAAAGTTATGTACTAAAAGATACGATTGAAATGATCTAAAAACACGTTATTTGAACTCCTCAAAGCATTCAAATCTTGTTTTGAATCGAAAAACAAACTTTCTTAGTGTTTGTGAAATTTGGTGAAAAGTTATGTACTAAAAGATACGATACAAATGATCTTAAAACATGTTATTTGTACTCCTCAAAGCGTTAAAATCTTGTTTTGAATCGAAAAAAAACTTTCTTAGTGTTTGTGAAATTTGGTGAAAAGTTATGTAGTAAAAGATACGATTCAAATTATGTAAAAACACGTTATTTGAACTCCTCAAAGCGTTAAAATCTTGTTTTGAATCGAAAAACAAACTTTCTTAGTGTTTGTGAAATTTGGTGAAAAGTTATGTAGTAAAAGATACGATACAAATGATCTAAAAACACATTATTTGAACTCCTCAAAGCGTTAAAATCTTGTTTTGAATCGAAAAACAAACTTTCTTAGTGTTTGTGAAATTTGGTGAAAAGTTATGTAGTAAAAGATACGATAGAAATGATCTAAAAACACGTTATTTGAACTCTTGAAAGCGTTAAAATCTTGGTTTGAATCGAAAAACAAACTTTCTTAGTGTTTGTGAAATTTGGTGAAAAGTTATGTAGTAAAAGATACGATACAAATGATCTAAAAACACGTTATTTGAACTCCTCAAAGCGTTAAAATCTTGTTTTGAATCGAAAAACAAACTATCTTAGTGTTTGTGAAATTTGGTGAAAAGTTATGTACTAAAAGATACGATACAAATGATCTTAAAACACGTTATTTGAACACCTGAAAGCGTTCAAATCTTGTTTTGAATCGAAAAACAAAACTTCTTAGTGTTTGTGAAATTTGGTGAAAAGTTATGTAGTAAAATATACGATACAAATGATCTTAAAACACGTTATTTGAACTCTTCAAAGCGTTCAAATCTTGTTTTGAATCGAAAAACAAACTATCTTAGTGTTTCTGAAATTTTGTGAAAAGTTATGTACTAAAAGATACGATACAAATGATCTTAAAACACGTTATTTGAACTCCTCAAAGCATTCAAATCTTGTTTTGAATCGAAAAACAAAACTTCTTAGTGTTTGTGAAATTTGGTGAAAAGCTATGTACTAAAAGATACGATTGAAATGATCTAAAAACACGTTATTTGAACTCCTCAAAGCATTCAAATCTTGTTTTGAATCGAAAAACAAACTTTCTTAGTGTTTGTGAAATTTGGTGAAAAGTTATGTACTAAAAGATACGATACAAATGATCTTAAAACACGTTATTTGAACTCCTCAAAGCGTTAAAATCTTGTTTTGAATCGAAAAACAAACTATCTTAGTGTTTGTGAAATTTGGTGAAAAGTTATGTACTAAAAGATACGATTGAAATGATCTAAAAACACGTTATTTGAACTCCTCAAAGCATTCAAATCTTGTTTTGAATCGAAAAACAAACTTTCTTAGTGTTTGTGAAATTTGGTGAAAAGTTATGTACTAAAAGATACGATACAAATGATCTTAAAACAAGTTATTTGTACTCCTCAAAGCGTTAAAATCTTGTTTTGAATCGAAAAACAAACTTTCTTAGTGTTTGTGAAATTTGGTGAAAAGTTATGTAGTAAAAGATACGATTCAAATTATGTAAAAACACGTTATTTGAACTCCTCAAAGCGTTAAAATCTTGTTTTGAATCGAAAAACAAACTTTCTTAGTGTTTGTGAAATTTGGTGAAAAGTTATGTAGTAAAAGATACGATACAAATGATCTAAAAACACATTATTTGAACTCCTCAAAGCGTTAAAATCTTGTTTTGAATCGAAAAACAAACTTTCTTAGTGTTTGTGAAATTTGGTGAAAAGTTATGTAGTAAAAGATACGATAGAAATGATCTAAAAACGCGTTATTTGAACTCTTGAAAGCGTTAAAATCTTGGTTTGAATCGAAAAACAAACTTTCTTAGTGTTTGTGAAATTTGGTGAAAAGTTATGTAGTAAAATATACGATACAAATGATCTAAAAACACGTTATTTGAACTCCTCAAAGCGTTAAAATCTTGTTTTGAATCGAAAAACAAACTATCTTAGTGTTTGTGAAATTTGGTGAAAAGTTATGTACTAAAAGATACGATACAAATGATCTTAAAACACGTTATTTGAACACCTGAAAGCGTTCAAATCTTGTTTTGAATCGAAAAACAAAACTTCTTAGTGTTTGTGAAATTTGGTGAAAAGTTATGTAGTAAAATATACGATACAAATGATCTTAAAACACGTTATTTGAACTCTTCAAAGCGTTCAAATCTTGTTTTGAATCGAAAAACAAACTATCTTAGTGTTTCTGAAATTTTGTGAAAAGTTATGTACTAAAAGATACGATACAAATGATCTTAAAACACGTTATTTGAACTCCTCAAAGCGTTCAAATCTTGTTTTGAATCGAAAAACAAAACTTCTTAGTGTTTGTGAAATTTGGTGAAAAGTTATGTACTAAAAGATACGATTGAAATGATCTAAAAACACGTTATTTGAACTCCTCAAAGCATTCAAATCTTGTTTTGAATCGAAAAACAAACTTTCTTAGTGTTTGTGAAATTTGGTGAAAAGTTATGTACTAAAAGATACGATACAAATGATCTTAAAACACGTTATTTGAACTCCTCAAAGCGTTAAAATCTTGTTTTGAGTCGAAAAACAAACTATCTTAGTGTTTGTGAAATTTGGTGAAAAGTTATGTACTAAAAGATACGATTGAAATGATCTAAAAACACGTTATTTGAACTCCTCAAAGCATTCAAATCATGTTTTGAATCGAAAAACAAACTTTCTTAGTGTTTGTGAAATTTGGTGAAAAGTTATGTACTAAAAGATACGATACAAATGATCTTAAAACATGTTATTTGTACTCCTCAAAGCGTTAAAATCTTGTTTTGAATCGAAAAACAAACTTTCTTAGTGTTTGTGAAATTTGGTGAAAAGTTATGTAGTAAAAGATACGATTCAAATTATGTAAAAACACGTTATTTGAACTCCTCAAAGCGTTAAAATCTTGTTTTGAATCGAAAAACAAACATTCTTAGTGTTTGTGAAATTTGGTGAAAAGTTATGTAGTAAAAGATACGATACAAATGATCTAAAAACACATTATTTGAACTCCTCAAAGCGTTAAAATCTTGTTTTGAATCGAAAAACAAACTTTCTTAGTGTTTGTGAAATTTGGTGAAAAGTTATGTAGTAAAAGATACGATAGAAATGATCTAAAAACACGTTATTTGAACTCTTGAAAGCGTTAAAATCTTGGTTTGAATCGAAAAACAAACTTTCTTAGTGTTTGTGAAATTTGGTGAAAAGTTATGTAGTAAAATATACGATACAAATGATCTAAAAACACGTTATTTGAACTCCTCAAAGCGTTAAAATCTTGTTTTGAATCGAAAAACAAACTATCTTAGTGTTTGTGAAATTTGGTGAAAAGTTATGTACTAAAAGATACGATACAAATGATCTTAAAACACGTTATTTGAACTCCTCAAAGCGTTAAAATCTTGTTTTGAATCGAAAAACAAACTATCTTAGTGTTTGTGAAATTTGGTGAAAAGTTATGTACTAAAAGATACGATTGAAATGATCTAAAAACACGTTATTTGAACTCCTCAAAGCATTCAAATCTTGTTTTGAATCGAAAAACAAACTTTCTTAGTGTTTGTGAAATTTGGTGAAAAGTTATGTACTAAAAGATACGATACAAATGATCTTAAAACAAGTTATTTGTACTCCTCAAAGCGTTAAAATCTTGTTTTGAATCGAAAAACAAACTTTCTTAGTGTTTGTGAAATTTGGTGAAAAGTTATGTAGTAAAAGATACGATTCAAATTATGTAAAAACACGTTATTTGAACTCCTCAAAGCGTTAAAATCTTGTTTTGAATCGAAAAACAAACTTTCTTAGTGTTTGTGAAATTTGGTGAAAAGTTATGTAGTAAAAGATACGATACAAATGATCTAAAAACACATTATTTGAACTCCTCAAAGCGTTAAAATCTTGTTTTGTATCGAAAAACAAACTTTCTTAGTGTTTGTGAAATTTGGTGAAAAGTTATGTAGTAAAAGATACGATAGAAATGATCTAAAAACGCGTTATTTGAACTCTTGAAAGCGTTAAAATCTTGGTTTGAATCGAAAAACAAACTTTCTTAGTGTTTGTGAAATTTGGTGAAAAGTTATGTAGTAAAATATACGATACAAATGATCTAAAAACACGTTATTTGAACTCCTCAAAGCGTTAAAATCTTGTTTTGAATCGAAAAACAAACTATCTTAGTGTTTGTGAAATTTGGTGAAAAGTTATGTACTAAAAGATACGATACAAATGATCTTAAAACACGTTATTTGAACACCTGAAAGCGTTCAAATCTTGTTTTGAATCGAAAAACAAAACTTCTTAGTGTTTGTGAAATTTGGTGAAAAGTTATGTAGTAAAATATACGATACAAATGATCTTAAAACACGTTATTTGAACTCTTCAAAGCGTTCAAATCTTGTTTTGAATCGAAAAACAAACTATCTTAGTGTTTCTGAAATTTTGTGAAAAGTTATGTACTAAAAGATACGATACAAATGATCTTAAAACACGTTATTTGAACTCCTCAAAGCGTTCAAATCTTGTTTTGAATCGAAAAACAAAACTTCTTAGTGTTTGTGAAATTTGGTGAAAAGTTATGTACTAAAAGATACGATTGAAATGATCTAAAAACACGTTATTTGAACTCCTCAAAGCATTCAAATCTTGTTTTGAATCGAAAAACAAACTTTCTTAGTGTTTGTGAAATTTGGTGAAAAGTTATGTACTAAAAGATACGATACAAATGATCTTAAAACACGTTATTTGAACTCCTCAAAGCGTTAAAATCTTGTTTTGAGTCGAAAAACAAACTATCTTAGTGTTTGTGAAATTTGGTGAAAAGTTATGTACTAAAAGATACGATTGAAATGATCTAAAAACACGTTATTTGAACTCCTCAAAGCATTCAAATCTTGTTTTGAATCGAAAAACAAACTTTCTTAGTGTTTGTGAAATTTGGTGAAAAGTTATGTACTAAAAGATACGATACAAATGATCTTAAAACATGTTATTTGTACTCCTCAAAGCGTTAAAATCTTGTTTTGAATCGAAAAACAAACTTTCTTAGTGTTTGTGAAATTTGGTGAAAAGTTATGTAGTAAAAGATACGATTCAAATTATGTAAAAACACGTTATTTGAACTCCTCAAAGCGTTAAAATCTTGTTTTGAATCGAAAAACAAACTTTCTTAGTGTTTGTGAAATTTGGTGAAAAGTTATGTAGTAAAAGATACGATACAAATGATCTAAAAACACATTATTTGAACTCCTCAAAGCGTTAAAATCTTGTTTTGAATCGAAAAACAAACTTTCTTAGTGTTTGTGAAATTTGGTGAAAAGTTATGTAGTAAAAGATACGATAGAAATGATCTAAAAACACGTTATTTGAACTCTTGAAAGCGTTAAAATCTTGGTTTGAATCGAAAAACAAACTTTCTTAGTGTTTGTGAAATTTGGTGAAAAGTTATGTAGTAAAATATACGATACAAATGATCTAAAAACACGTTATTTGAACTCCTCAAAGCGTTAAAATCTTGTTTTGAATCGAAAAACAAACTATCTTAGTGTTTGTGAAATTTGGTGAAAAGTTATGTACTAAAAGATACGATACAAATGATCTTAAAACACGTTATTTGAACACCTGAAAGCGTTCAAATCTTGTTTTGAATCGAAAAACAAAACTTCTTAGTGTTTGTGAAATTTGGTGAAAAGTTATGTAGTAAAATATACGATACAAATGATCTTAAAACACGTTATTTGAACTCTTCAAAGCGTTCAAATCTTGTTTTGAATCGAAAAACAAACTATCTTAGTGTTTCTGAAATTTTGTGAAAAGTTATGTACTAAAAGATACGATACAAATGATCTTAAAACACGTTATTTGAACTCCTCAAAGCGTTCAAATCTTGTTTTGAATCGAAAAACAAAACTTCTTAGTGTTTGTGAAATTTGGTGAAAAGTTATGTACTAAAAGATACGATTGAAATGATCTAAAAACACGTTATTTGAACTCCTCAAAGCATTCAAATCTTGTTTTGAATCGAAAAACAAACTTTCTTAGTGTTTGTGAAATTTGGTGAAAAGTTATGTACTAAAAGATACGATACAAATGATCTTAAAACACGTTATTTGAACTCCTCAAAGCGTTAAAATCTTGTTTTGAATCGAAAAACAAACTATCTTAGTGTTTGTGAAATTTGGTGAAAAGTTATGTACTAAAAGATACGATTGAAATGATCTAAAAACACGTTATTTGAACTCCTCAAAGCATTCAAATCTTGTTTTGAATCGAAAAACAAACTTTCTTAGTGTTTGTGAAATTTGGTGAAAAGTTATGTACTAAAAGATACGATACAAATGATCTTAAAACATGTTATTTGTACTCCTCAAAGCGTTAAAATCTTGTTTTGAATCGAAAAAAAACTTTCTTAGTGTTTGTGAAATTTGGTGAAAAGTTATGTAGTAAAAGATACGATTCAAATTATGTAAAAACACGTTATTTGAACTCCTCAAAGCGTTAAAATCTTGTTTTGAATCGAAAAACAAACTTTCTTAGTGTTTGTGAAATTTGGTGAAAAGTTATGTAGTAAAAGATACGATACAAATGATCTAAAAACACATTATTTGAACTCCTCAAAGCGTTAAAATCTTGTTTTGAATCGAAAAACAAACTTTCTTAGTGTTTGTGAAATTTGGTGAAAAGTTATGTAGTAAAAGATACGATAGAAATGATCTAAAAACACGTTATTTGAACTCTTGAAAGCGTTAAAATCTTGGTTTGAATCGAAAAACAAACTTTCTTAGTGTTTGTGAAATTTGGTGAAAAGTTATGTAGTAAAAGATACGATACAAATGATCTAAAAACACGTTATTTGAACTCCTCAAAGCGTTAAAATCTTGTTTTGAATCGAAAAACAAACTATCTTAGTGTTTGTGAAATTTGGTGAAAAGTTATGTACTAAAAGATACGATACAAATGATCTTAAAACACGTTATTTGAACACCTGAAAGCGTTCAAATCTTGTTTTGAATCGAAAAACAAAACTTCTTAGTGTTTGTGAAATTTGGTGAAAAGTTATGTAGTAAAATATACGATACAAATGATCTTAAAACACGTTATTTGAACTCTTCAAAGCGTTCAAATCTTGTTTTGAATCGAAAAACAAACTATCTTAGTGTTTCTGAAATTTTGTGAAAAGTTATGTACTAAAAGATACGATACAAATGATCTTAAAACACGTTATTTGAACTCCTCAAAGCATTCAAATCTTGTTTTGAATCGAAAAACAAAACTTCTTAGTGTTTGTGAAATTTGGTGAAAAGTTATGTACTAAAAGATACGATTGAAATGATCTAAAAACACGTTATTTGAACTCCTCAAAGCATTCAAATCTTGTTTTGAATCGAAAAACAAACTTTCTTAGTGTTTGTGAAATTTGGTGAAAAGTTATGTACTAAAAGATACGATACAAATGATCTTAAAACACGTTATTTGAACTCCTCAAAGCGTTAAAATCTTGTTTTGAATCGAAAAACAAACTATCTTAGTGTTTGTGAAATTTGGTGAAAAGTTATGTACTAAAAGATACGATTGAAATGATCTAAAAACACGTTATTTGAACTCCTCAAAGCATTCAAATCTTGTTTTGAATCGAAAAACAAACTTTCTTAGTGTTTGTGAAATTTGGTGAAAAGTTATGTACTAAAAGATACGATACAAATGATCTTAAAACAAGTTATTTGTACTCCTCAAAGCGTTAAAATCTTGTTTTGAATCGAAAAACAAACTTTCTTAGTGTTTGTGAAATTTGGTGAAAAGTTATGTAGTAAAAGATACGATTCAAATTATGTAAAAACACGTTATTTGAACTCCTCAAAGCGTTAAAATCTTGTTTTGAATCGAAAAACAAACTTTCTTAGTGTTTGTGAAATTTGGTGAAAAGTTATGTAGTAAAAGATACGATACAAATGATCTAAAAACACATTATTTGAACTCCTCAAAGCGTTAAAATCTTGTTTTGAATCGAAAAACAAACTTTCTTAGTGTTTGTGAAATTTGGTGAAAAGTTATGTAGTAAAAGATACGATAGAAATGATCTAAAAACGCGTTATTTGAACTCTTGAAAGCGTTAAAATCTTGGTTTGAATCGAAAAACAAACTTTCTTAGTGTTTGTGAAATTTGGTGAAAAGTTATGTAGTAAAATATACGATACAAATGATCTAAAAACACGTTATTTGAACTCCTCAAAGCGTTAAAATCTTGTTTTGAATCGAAAAACAAACTATCTTAGTGTTTGTGAAATTTGGTGAAAAGTTATGTACTAAAAGATACGATACAAATGATCTTAAAACACGTTATTTGAACACCTGAAAGCGTTCAAATCTTGTTTTGAATCGAAAAACAAAACTTCTTAGTGTTTGTGAAATTTGGTGAAAAGTTATGTAGTAAAATATACGATACAAATGATCTTAAAACACGTTATTTGAACTCTTCAAAGCGTTCAAATCTTGTTTTGAATCGAAAAACAAACTATCTTAGTGTTTCTGAAATTTTGTGAAAAGTTATGTACTAAAAGATACGATACAAATGATCTTAAAACACGTTATTTGAACTCCTCAAAGCGTTCAAATCTTGTTTTGAATCGAAAAACAAAACTTCTTAGTGTTTGTGAAATTTGGTGAAAAGTTATGTACTAAAAGATACGATTGAAATGATCTAAAAACACGTTATTTGAACTCCTCAAAGCATTCAAATCTTGTTTTGAATCGAAAAACAAACTTTCTTAGTGTTTGTGAAATTTGGTGAAAAGTTATGTACTAAAAGATACGATACAAATGATCTTAAAACACGTTATTTGAACTCCTCAAAGCGTTAAAATCTTGTTTTGAGTCGAAAAACAAACTATCTTAGTGTTTGTGAAATTTGGTGAAAAGTTATGTACTAAAAGATACGATTGAAATGATCTAAAAACACGTTATTTGAACTCCTCAAAGCATTCAAATCTTGTTTTGAATCGAAAAACAAACTTTCTTAGTGTTTGTGAAATTTGGTGAAAAGTTATGTACTAAAAGATACGATACAAATGATCTTAAAACATGTTATTTGTACTCCTCAAAGCGTTAAAATCTTGTTTTGAATCGAAAAACAAACTTTCTTAGTGTTTGTGAAATTTGGTGAAAAGTTATGTAGTAAAAGATACGATTCAAATTATGTAAAAACACGTTATTTGAACTCCTCAAAGCGTTAAAATCTTGTTTTGAATCGAAAAACAAACTTTCTTAGTGTTTGTGAAATTTGGTGAAAAGTTATGTAGTAAAAGATACGATACAAATGATCTAAAAACACATTATTTGAACTCCTCAAAGCGTTAAAATCTTGTTTTGAATCGAAAAACAAACTTTCTTAGTGTTTGTGAAATTTGGTGAAAAGTTATGTAGTAAAAGATACGATAGAAATGATCTAAAAACACGTTATTTGAACTCTTGAAAGCGTTAAAATCTTGGTTTGAATCGAAAAACAAACTTTCTTAGTGTTTGTGAAATTTGGTGAAAAGTTATGTAGTAAAATATACGATACAAATGATCTAAAAACACGTTATTTGAACTCCTCAAAGCGTTAAAATCTTGTTTTGAATCGAAAAACAAACTATCTTAGTGTTTGTGAAATTTGGTGAAAAGTTATGTACTAAAAGATACGATACAAATGATCTTAAAACACGTTATTTGAACACCTGAAAGCGTTCAAATCTTGTTTTGAATCGAAAAACAAAACTTCTTAGTGTTTGTGAAATTTGGTGAAAAGTTATGTAGTAAAATATACGATACAAATGATCTTAAAACACGTTATTTGAACTCTTCAAAGCGTTCAAATCTTGTTTTGAATCGAAAAACAAACTATCTTAGTGTTTCTGAAATTTTGTGAAAAGTTATGTACTAAAAGATACGATACAAATGATCTTAAAACACGTTATTTGAACTCCTCAAAGCGTTCAAATCTTGTTTTGAATCGAAAAACAAAACTTCTTAGTGTTTGTGAAATTTGGTGAAAAGTTATGTACTAAAAGATACGATTGAAATGATCTAAAAACACGTTATTTGAACTCCTCAAAGCATTCAAATCTTGTTTTGAATCGAAAAACAAACTTTCTTAGTGTTTGTGAAATTTGGTGAAAAGTTATGTACTAAAAGATACGATACAAATGATCTTAAAACACGTTATTTGAACTCCTCAAAGCGTTAAAATCTTGTTTTGAATCGAAAAACAAACTATCTTAGTGTTTGTGAAATTTGGTGAAAAGTTATGTACTAAAAGATACGATTGAAATGATCTAAAAACACGTTATTTGAACTCCTCAAAGCATTCAAATCTTGTTTTGAATCGAAAAACAAACTTTCTTAGTGTTTGTGAAATTTGGTGAAAAGTTATGTACTAAAAGATACGATACAAATGATCTTAAAACATGTTATTTGTACTCCTCAAAGCGTTAAAATCTTGTTTTGAATCGAAAAAAAACTTTCTTAGTGTTTGTGAAATTTGGTGAAAAGTTATGTAGTAAAAGATACGATTCAAATTATGTAAAAACACGTTATTTGAACTCCTCAAAGCGTTAAAATCTTGTTTTGAATCGAAAAACAAACTTTCTTAGTGTTTGTGAAATTTGGTGAAAAGTTATGTAGTAAAAGATACGATACAAATGATCTAAAAACACATTATTTGAACTCCTCAAAGCGTTAAAATCTTGTTTTGAATCGAAAAACAAACTTTCTTAGTGTTTGTGAAATTTGGTGAAAAGTTATGTAGTAAAAGATACGATAGAAATGATCTAAAAACACGTTATTTGAACTCTTGAAAGCGTTAAAATCTTGGTTTGAATCGAAAAACAAACTTTCTTAGTGTTTGTGAAATTTGGTGAAAAGTTATGTAGTAAAAGATACGATACAAATGATCTAAAAACACGTTATTTGAACTCCTCAAAGCGTTAAAATCTTGTTTTGAATCGAAAAACAAACTATCTTAGTGTTTGTGAAATTTGGTGAAAAGTTATGTACTAAAAGATACGATACAAATGATCTTAAAACACGTTATTTGAACACCTGAAAGCGTTCAAATCTTGTTTTGAATCGAAAAACAAAACTTCTTAGTGTTTGTGAAATTTGGTGAAAAGTTATGTAGTAAAATATACGATACAAATGATCTTAAAACACGTTATTTGAACTCTTCAAAGCGTTCAAATCTTGTTTTGAATCGAAAAACAAACTATCTTAGTGTTTCTGAAATTTTGTGAAAAGTTATGTACTAAAAGATACGATACAAATGATCTTAAAACACGTTATTTGAACTCCTCAAAGCGTTCAAATCTTGTTTTGAATCGAAAAACAAAACTTCTTAGTGTTTGTGAAATTTGGTGAAAAGTTATGTACTAAAAGATACGATTGAAATGATCTAAAAACACGTTATTTGAACTCCTCAAAGCATTCAAATCTTGTTTTGAATCGAAAAACAAACTTTCTTAGTGTTTGTGAAATTTGGTGAAAAGTTATGTACTAAAAGATACGATACAAATGATCTTAAAACACGTTATTTGAACTCCTCAAAGCGTTAAAATCTTGTTTTGAATCGAAAAACAAACTATCTTAGTGTTTGTGAAATTTGGTGAAAAGTTATGTACTAAAAGATACGATTGAAATGATCTAAAAACACGTTATTTGAACTCCTCAAAGCATTCAAATCTTGTTTTGAATCGAAAAACAAACTTTCTTAGTGTTTGTGAAATTTGGTGAAAAGTTATGTACTAAAAGATACGATACAAATGATCTTAAAACATGTTATTTGTACTCCTCAAAGCGTTAAAATCTTGTTTTGAATCGAAAAAAAACTTTCTTAGTGTTTGTGAAATTTGGTGAAAAGTTATGTACTAAAAGATACGATACAAATGATCTTAAAACACGTTATTTGAACTCCTCAAAGCGTTAAAATCTTGTTTTGAGTCGAAAAACAAACTATCTTAGTGTTTGTGAAATTTGGTGAAAAGTTATGTACTAAAAGATACGATTGAAATGATCTAAAAACACGTTATTTGAACTCCTCAAAGCATTCAAATCTTGTTTTGAATCGAAAAACAAACTTTCTTAGTGTTTGTGAAATTTGGTGAAAAGTTATGTACTAAAAGATACGATACAAATGATCTTAAAACATGTTATTTGTACTCCTCAAAGCGTTAAAATCTTGTTTTGAATCGAAAAACAAACTTTCTTAGTGTTTGTGAAATTTGGTGAAAAGTTATGTAGTAAAAGATACGATTCAAATTATGTAAAAACACGTTATTTGAACTCCTCAAAGCGTTAAAATCTTGTTTTGAATCGAAAAACAAACATTCTTAGTGTTTGTGAAATTTGGTGAAAAGTTATGTAGTAAAAGATACGATACAAATGATCTAAAAACACATTATTTGAACTCCTCAAAGCGTTAAAATCTTGTTTTGAATCGAAAAACAAACTTTCTTAGTGTTTGTGAAATTTGGTGAAAAGTTATGTAGTAAAAGATACGATAGAAATGATCTAAAAACACGTTATTTGAACTCTTGAAAGCGTTAAAATCTTGGTTTGAATCGAAAAACAAACTTTCTTAGTGTTTGTGAAATTTGGTGAAAAGTTATGTAGTAAAATATACGATACAAATGATCTAAAAACACGTTATTTGAACTCCTCAAAGCGTTAAAATCTTGTTTTGAATCGAAAAACAAACTATCTTAGTGTTTGTGAAATTTGGTGAAAAGTTATGTACTAAAAGATACGATACAAATGATCTTAAAACACGTTATTTGAACACCTGAAAGCGTTCAAATCTTGTTTTGAATCGAAAAACAAAACTTCTTAGTGTTTGTGAAATTTGGTGAAAAGTTATGTAGTAAAATATACGATACAAATGATCTTAAAACACGTTATTTGAACTCTTCAAAGCGTTCAAATCTTGTTTTGAATCGAAAAACAAACTATCTTAGTGTTTCTGAAATTTTGTGAAAAGTTATGTACTAAAAGATACGATACAAATGATCTTAAAACACGTTATTTGAACTCCTCAAAGCGTTCAAATCTTGTTTTGAATCGAAAAACAAAACTTCTTAGTGTTTGTGAAATTTGGTGAAAAGTTATGTACTAAAAGATACGATTGAAATGATCTAAAAACACGTTATTTGAACTCCTCAAAGCATTCAAATCTTGTTTTGAATCGAAAAACAAACTTTCTTAGTGTTTGTGAAATTTGGTGAAAAGTTATGTACTAAAAGATACGATACAAATGATCTTAAAACACGTTATTTGAACTCCTCAAAGCGTTAAAATCTTGTTTTGAATCGAAAAACAAACTATCTTAGTGTTTGTGAAATTTGGTGAAAAGTTATGTACTAAAAGATACGATTGAAATGATCTAAAAACACGTTATTTGAACTCCTCAAAGCATTCAAATCTTGTTTTGAATCGAAAAACAAACTTTCTTAGTGTTTGTGAAATTTGGTGAAAAGTTATGTACTAAAAGATACGATACAAATGATCTTAAAACAAGTTATTTGTACTCCTCAAAGCGTTAAAATCTTGTTTTGAATCGAAAAACAAACTTTCTTAGTGTTTGTGAAATTTGGTGAAAAGTTATGTAGTAAAAGATACGATTCAAATTATGTAAAAACACGTTATTTGAACTCCTCAAAGCGTTAAAATCTTGTTTTGAATCGAAAAACAAACTTTCTTAGTGTTTGTGAAATTTGGTGAAAAGTTATGTAGTAAAAGATACGATACAAATGATCTAAAAACACATTATTTGAACTCCTCAAAGCGTTAAAATCTTGTTTTGAATCGAAAAACAAACTTTCTTAGTGTTTGTGAAATTTGGTGAAAAGTTATGTAGTAAAAGATACGATAGAAATGATCTAAAAACGCGTTATTTGAACTCTTGAAAGCGTTAAAATCTTGGTTTGAATCGAAAAACAAACTTTCTTAGTGTTTGTGAAATTTGGTGAAAAGTTATGTAGTAAAATATACGATACAAATGATCTAAAAACACGTTATTTGAACTCCTCAAAGCGTTAAAATCTTGTTTTGAATCGAAAAACAAACTATCTTAGTGTTTGTGAAATTTGGTGAAAAGTTATGTACTAAAAGATACGATACAAATGATCTTAAAACACGTTATTTGAACACCTGAAAGCGTTCAAATCTTGTTTTGAATCGAAAAACAAAACTTCTTAGTGTTTGTGAAATTTGGTGAAAAGTTATGTAGTAAAATATACGATACAAATGATCTTAAAACACGTTATTTGAACTCTTCAAAGCGTTCAAATCTTGTTTTGAATCGAAAAACAAACTATCTTAGTGTTTCTGAAATTTTGTGAAAAGTTATGTACTAAAAGATACGATACAAATGATCTTAAAACACGTTATTTGAACTCCTCAAAGCGTTCAAATCTTGTTTTGAATCGAAAAACAAAACTTCTTAGTGTTTGTGAAATTTGGTGAAAAGTTATGTACTAAAAGATACGATTGAAATGATCTAAAAACACGTTATTTGAACTCCTCAAAGCATTCAAATCTTGTTTTGAATCGAAAAACAAACTTTCTTAGTGTTTGTGAAATTTGGTGAAAAGTTATGTACTAAAAGATACGATACAAATGATCTTAAAACACGTTATTTGAACTCCTCAAAGCGTTAAAATCTTGTTTTGAGTCGAAAAACAAACTATCTTAGTGTTTGTGAAATTTGGTGAAAAGTTATGTACTAAAAGATACGATTGAAATGATCTAAAAACACGTTATTTGAACTCCTCAAAGCATTCAAATCTTGTTTTGAATCGAAAAACAAACTTTCTTAGTGTTTGTGAAATTTGGTGAAAAGTTATGTACTAAAAGATACGATACAAATGATCTTAAAACATGTTATTTGTACTCCTCAAAGCGTTAAAATCTTGTTTTGAATCGAAAAACAAACTTTCTTAGTGTTTGTGAAATTTGGTGAAAAGTTATGTAGTAAAAGATACGATTCAAATTATGTAAAAACACGTTATTTGAACTCCTCAAAGCGTTAAAATCTTGTTTTGAATCGAAAAACAAACTTTCTTAGTGTTTGTGAAATTTGGTGAAAAGTTATGTAGTAAAAGATACGATACAAATGATCTAAAAACACATTATTTGAACTCCTCAAAGCGTTAAAATCTTGTTTTGAATCGAAAAACAAACTTTCTTAGTGTTTGTGAAATTTGGTGAAAAGTTATGTAGTAAAAGATACGATAGAAATGATCTAAAAACACGTTATTTGAACTCTTGAAAGCGTTAAAATCTTGGTTTGAATCGAAAAACAAACTTTCTTAGTGTTTGTGAAATTTGGTGAAAAGTTATGTAGTAAAATATACGATACAAATGATCTAAAAACACGTTATTTGAACTCCTCAAAGCGTTAAAATCTTGTTTTGAATCGAAAAACAAACTATCTTAGTGTTTGTGAAATTTGGTGAAAAGTTATGTACTAAAAGATACGATACAAATGATCTTAAAACACGTTATTTGAACACCTGAAAGCGTTCAAATCTTGTTTTGAATCGAAAAACAAAACTTCTTAGTGTTTGTGAAATTTGGTGAAAAGTTATGTAGTAAAATATACGATACAAATGATCTTAAAACACGTTATTTGAACTCTTCAAAGCGTTCAAATCTTGTTTTGAATCGAAAAACAAACTATCTTAGTGTTTCTGAAATTTTGTGAAAAGTTATGTACTAAAAGATACGATACAAATGATCTTAAAACACGTTATTTGAACTCCTCAAAGCGTTCAAATCTTGTTTTGAATCGAAAAACAAAACTTCTTAGTGTTTGTGAAATTTGGTGAAAAGTTATGTACTAAAAGATACGATTGAAATGATCTAAAAACACGTTATTTGAACTCCTCAAAGCATTCAAATCTTGTTTTGAATCGAAAAACAAACTTTCTTAGTGTTTGTGAAATTTGGTGAAAAGTTATGTACTAAAAGATACGATACAAATGATCTTAAAACACGTTATTTGAACTCCTCAAAGCGTTAAAATCTTGTTTTGAATCGAAAAACAAACTATCTTAGTGTTTGTGAAATTTGGTGAAAAGTTATGTACTAAAAGATACGATTGAAATGATCTAAAAACACGTTATTTGAACTCCTCAAAGCATTCAAATCTTGTTTTGAATCGAAAAACAAACTTTCTTAGTGTTTGTGAAATTTGGTGAAAAGTTATGTACTAAAAGATACGATACAAATGATCTTAAAACATGTTATTTGTACTCCTCAAAGCGTTAAAATCTTGTTTTGAATCGAAAAAAAACTTTCTTAGTGTTTGTGAAATTTGGTGAAAAGTTATGTAGTAAAAGATACGATTCAAATTATGTAAAAACACGTTATTTGAACTCCTCAAAGCGTTAAAATCTTGTTTTGAATCGAAAAACAAACTTTCTTAGTGTTTGTGAAATTTGGTGAAAAGTTATGTAGTAAAAGATACGATACAAATGATCTAAAAACACATTATTTGAACTCCTCAAAGCGTTAAAATCTTGTTTTGAATCGAAAAACAAACTTTCTTAGTGTTTGTGAAATTTGGTGAAAAGTTATGTAGTAAAAGATACGATAGAAATGATCTAAAAACACGTTATTTGAACTCTTGAAAGCGTTAAAATCTTGGTTTGAATCGAAAAACAAACTTTCTTAGTGTTTGTGAAATTTGGTGAAAAGTTATGTAGTAAAAGATACGATACAAATGATCTAAAAACACGTTATTTGAACTCCTCAAAGCGTTAAAATCTTGTTTTGAATCGAAAAACAAACTATCTTAGTGTTTGTGAAATTTGGTGAAAAGTTATGTACTAAAAGATACGATACAAATGATCTTAAAACACGTTATTTGAACACCTGAAAGCGTTCAAATCTTGTTTTGAATCGAAAAACAAAACTTCTTAGTGTTTGTGAAATTTGGTGAAAAGTTATGTAGTAAAATATACGATACAAATGATCTTAAAACACGTTATTTGAACTCTTCAAAGCGTTCAAATCTTGTTTTGAATCGAAAAACAAACTATCTTAGTGTTTCTGAAATTTTGTGAAAAGTTATGTACTAAAAGATACGATACAAATGATCTTAAAACACGTTATTTGAACTCCTCAAAGCGTTCAAATCTTGTTTTGAATCGAAAAACAAAACTTCTTAGTGTTTGTGAAATTTGGTGAAAAGTTATGTACTAAAAGATACGATTGAAATGATCTAAAAACACGTTATTTGAACTCCTCAAAGCATTCAAATCTTGTTTTGAATCGAAAAACAAACTTTCTTAGTGTTTGTGAAATTTGGTGAAAAGTTATGTACTAAAAGATACGATACAAATGATCTTAAAACACGTTATTTGAACTCCTCAAAGCGTTAAAATCTTGTTTTGAATCGAAAAACAAACTATCTTAGTGTTTGTGAAATTTGGTGAAAAGTTATGTACTAAAAGATACGATTGAAATGATCTAAAAACACGTTATTTGAACTCCTCAAAGCATTCAAATCTTGTTTTGAATCGAAAAACAAACTTTCTTAGTGTTTGTGAAATTTGGTGAAAAGTTATGTACTAAAAGATACGATACAAATGATCTTAAAACATGTTATTTGTACTCCTCAAAGCGTTAAAATCTTGTTTTGAATCGAAAAAAAACTTTCTTAGTGTTTGTGAAATTTGGTGAAAAGTTATGTACTAAAAGATACGATACAAATGATCTTAAAACACGTTATTTGAACTCCTCAAAGCGTTAAAATCTTGTTTTGAGTCGAAAAACAAACTATCTTAGTGTTTGTGAAATTTGGTGAAAAGTTATGTACTAAAAGATACGATTGAAATGATCTAAAAACACGTTATTTGAACTCCTCAAAGCATTCAAATCTTGTTTTGAATCGAACAACAAACTTTCTTAGTGTTTGTGAAATTTGGTGAAAAGTTATGTACTAAAAGATACGATACAAATGATCTTAAAACATGTTATTTGTACTCCTCAAAGCGTTAAAATCTTGTTTTGAATCGAAAAACAAACTTTCTTAGTGTTTGTGAAATTTGGTGAAAAGTTATGTAGTAAAAGATACGATTCAAATTATGTAAAAACACGTTATTTGAACTCCTCAAAGCGTTAAAATCTTGTTTTGAATCGAAAAACAAACATTCTTAGTGTTTGTGAAATTTGGTGAAAAGTTATGTAGTAAAAGATACGATACAAATGATCTAAAAACACATTATTTGAACTCCTCAAAGCGTTAAAATCTTGTTTTGAATCGAAAAACAAACTTTCTTAGTGTTTGTGAAATTTGGTGAAAAGTTATGTAGTAAAAGATACGATAGAAATGATCTAAAAACACGTTATTTGAACTCTTGAAAGCGTTAAAATCTTGGTTTGAATCGAAAAACAAACTTTCTTAGTGTTTGTGAAATTTGGTGAAAAGTTATGTAGTAAAATATACGATACAAATGATCTAAAAACACGTTATTTGAACTCCTCAAAGCGTTAAAATCTTGTTTTGAATCGAAAAACAAACTATCTTAGTGTTTGTGAAATTTGGTGAAAAGTTATGTACTAAAAGATACGATACAAATGATCTTAAAACACGTTATTTGAACACCTGAAAGCGTTCAAATCTTGTTTTGAATCGAAAAACAAAACTTCTTAGTGTTTGTGAAATTTGGTGAAAAGTTATGTAGTAAAATATACGATACAAATGATCTTAAAACACGTTATTTGAACTCTTCAAAGCGTTCAAATCTTGTTTTGAATCGAAAAACAAACTATCTTAGTGTTTCTGAAATTTTGTGAAAAGTTATGTACTAAAAGATACGATACAAATGATCTTAAAACACGTTATTTGAACTCCTCAAAGCGTTCAAATCTTGTTTTGAATCGAAAAACAAAACTTCTTAGTGTTTGTGAAATTTGGTGAAAAGTTATGTACTAAAAGATACGATTGAAATGATCTAAAAACACGTTATTTGAACTCCTCAAAGCATTCAAATCTTGTTTTGAATCGAAAAACAAACTTTCTTAGTGTTTGTGAAATTTGGTGAAAAGTTATGTACTAAAAGATACGATACAAATGATCTTAAAACACGTTATTTGAACTCCTCAAAGCGTTAAAATCTTGTTTTGAATCGAAAAACAAACTATCTTAGTGTTTGTGAAATTTGGTGAAAAGTTATGTACTAAAAGATACGATTGAAATGATCTAAAAACACGTTATTTGAACTCCTCAAAGCATTCAAATCTTGTTTTGAATCGAAAAACAAACTTTCTTAGTGTTTGTGAAATTTGGTGAAAAGTTATGTACTAAAAGATACGATACAAATGATCTTAAAACATGTTATTTGTACTCCTCAAAGCGTTAAAATCTTGTTTTGAATCGAAAAAAAACTTTCTTAGTGTTTGTGAAATTTGGTGAAAAGTTATGTAGTAAAAGATACGATTCAAATTATGTAAAAACACGTTATTTGAACTCCTCAAAGCGTTAAAATCTTGTTTTGAATCGAAAAACAAACTTTCTTAGTGTTTGTGAAATTTGGTGAAAAGTTATGTAGTAAAAGATACGATACAAATGATCTAAAAACACATTATTTGAACTCCTCAAAGCGTTAAAATCTTGTTTTGAATCGAAAAACAAACTTTCTTAGTGTTTGTGACATTTGGTGAAAAGTTATGTAGTAAAAGATACGATAGAAATGATCTAAAAACACGTTATTTGAACTCTTGAAAGCGTTAAAATCTTGGTTTGAATCGAAAAACAAACTTTCTTAGTGTTTGTGAAATTTGGTGAAAAGTTATGTAGTAAAAGATACGATACAAATGATCTAAAAACACGTTATTTGAACTCCTCAAAGCGTTAAAATCTTGTTTTGAATCGAAAAACAAACTATCTTAGTGTTTGTGAAATTTGGTGAAAAGTTATGTACTAAAAGATACGATACAAATGATCTTAAAACACGTTATTTGAACACCTGAAAGCGTTCAAATCTTGTTTTGAATCGAAAAACAAAACTTCTTAGTGTTTGTGAAATTTGGTGAAAAGTTATGTAGTAAAATATACGATACAAATGATCTTAAAACACGTTATTTGAACTCTTCAAAGCGTTCAAATCTTGTTTTGAATCGAAAAACAAACTATCTTAGTGTTTCTGAAATTTTGTGAAAAGTTATGTACTAAAAGATACGATACAAATGATCTTAAAACACGTTATTTGAACTCCTCAAAGCATTCAAATCTTGTTTTGAATCGAAAAACAAAACTTCTTAGTGTTTGTGAAATTTGGTGAAAAGTTATGTACTAAAAGATACGATTGAAATGATCTAAAAACACGTTATTTGAACTCCTCAAAGCATTCAAATCTTGTTTTGAATCGAAAAACAAACTTTCTTAGTGTTTGTGAAATTTGGTGAAAAGTTATGTACTAAAAGATACGATACAAATGATCTTAAAACACGTTATTTGAACTCCTCAAAGCGTTAAAATCTTGTTTTGAATCGAAAAACAAACTATCTTAGTGTTTGTGAAATTTGGTGAAAAGTTATGTACTAAAAGATACGATTGAAATGATCTAAAAACACGTTATTTGAACTCCTCAAAGCATTCAAATCTTGTTTTGAATCGAAAAACAAACTTTCTTAGTGTTTGTGAAATTTGGTGAAAAGTTATGTACTAAAAGATACGATACAAATGATCTTAAAACAAGTTATTTGTACTCCTCAAAGCGTTAAAATCTTGTTTTGAATCGAAAAACAAACTTTCTTAGTGTTTGTGAAATTTGGTGAAAAGTTATGTAGTAAAAGATACGATTCAAATTATGTAAAAACACGTTATTTGAACTCCTCAAAGCGTTAAAATCTTGTTTTGAATCGAAAAACAAACTTTCTTAGTGTTTGTGAAATTTGGTGAAAAGTTATGTAGTAAAAGATACGATACAAATGATCTAAAAACACATTATTTGAACTCCTCAAAGCGTTAAAATCTTGTTTTGAATCGAAAAACAAACTTTCTTAGTGTTTGTGAAATTTGGTGAAAAGTTATGTAGTAAAAGATACGATAGAAATGATCTAAAAACGCGTTATTTGAACTCTTGAAAGCGTTAAAATCTTGGTTTGAATCGAAAAACAAACTTTCTTAGTGTTTGTGAAATTTGGTGAAAAGTTATGTAGTAAAATATACGATACAAATGATCTAAAAACACGTTATTTGAACTCCTCAAAGCGTTAAAATCTTGTTTTGAATCGAAAAACAAACTATCTTAGTGTTTGTGAAATTTGGTGAAAAGTTATGTACTAAAAGATACGATACAAATGATCTTAAAACACGTTATTTGAACACCTGAAAGCGTTCAAATCTTGTTTTGAATCGAAAAACAAAACTTCTTAGTGTTTGTGAAATTTGGTGAAAAGTTATGTAGTAAAATATACGATACAAATGATCTTAAAACACGTTATTTGAACTCTTCAAAGCGTTCAAATCTTGTTTTGAATCGAAAAACAAACTATCTTAGTGTTTCTGAAATTTTGTGAAAAGTTATGTACTAAAAGATACGATACAAATGATCTTAAAACACGTTATTTGAACTCCTCAAAGCGTTCAAATCTTGTTTTGAATCGAAAAACAAAACTTCTTAGTGTTTGTGAAATTTGGTGAAAAGTTATGTACTAAAAGATACGATTGAAATGATCTAAAAACACGTTATTTGAACTCCTCAAAGCATTCAAATCTTGTTTTGAATCGAAAAACAAACTTTCTTAGTGTTTGTGAAATTTGGTGAAAAGTTATGTACTAAAAGATACGATACAAATGATCTTAAAACACGTTATTTGAACTCCTCAAAGCGTTAAAATCTTGTTTTGAGTCGAAAAACAAACTATCTTAGTGTTTGTGAAATTTGGTGAAAAGTTATGTACTAAAAGATACGATTGAAATGATCTAAAAACACGTTATTTGAACTCCTCAAAGCATTCAAATCTTGTTTTGAATCGAAAAACAAACTTTCTTAGTGTTTGTGAAATTTGGTGAAAAGTTATGTACTAAAAGATACGATACAAATGATCTTAAAACATGTTATTTGTACTCCTCAAAGCGTTAAAATCTTGTTTTGAATCGAAAAACAAACTTTCTTAGTGTTTGTGAAATTTGGTGAAAAGTTATGTAGTAAAAGATACGATTCAAATTATGTAAAAACACGTTATTTGAACTCCTCAAAGCGTTAAAATCTTGTTTTGAATCGAAAAACAAACTTTCTTAGTGTTTGTGAAATTTGGTGAAAAGTTATGTAGTAAAAGATACGATACAAATGATCTAAAAACACATTATTTGAACTCCTCAAAGCGTTAAAATCTTGTTTTGAATCGAAAAACAAACTTTCTTAGTGTTTGTGAAATTTGGTGAAAAGTTATGTAGTAAAAGATACGATAGAAATGATCTAAAAACACGTTATTTGAACTCTTGAAAGCGTTAAAATCTTGGTTTGAATCGAAAAACAAACTTTCTTAGTGTTTGTGAAATTTGGTGAAAAGTTATGTAGTAAAATATACGATACAAATGATCTAAAAACACGTTATTTGAACTCCTCAAAGCGTTAAAATCTTGTTTTGAATCGAAAAACAAACTATCTTAGTGTTTGTGAAATTTGGTGAAAAGTTATGTACTAAAAGATACGATACAAATGATCTTAAAACACGTTATTTGAACACCTGAAAGCGTTCAAATCTTGTTTTGAATCGAAAAACAAAACTTCTTAGTGTTTGTGAAATTTGGTGAAAAGTTATGTAGTAAAATATACGATACAAATGATCTTAAAACACGTTATTTGAACTCTTCAAAGCGTTCAAATCTTGTTTTGAATCGAAAAACAAACTATCTTAGTGTTTCTGAAATTTTGTGAAAAGTTATGTACTAAAAGATACGATACAAATGATCTTAAAACACGTTATTTGAACTCCTCAAAGCGTTCAAATCTTGTTTTGAATCGAAAAACAAAACTTCTTAGTGTTTGTGAAATTTGGTGAAAAGTTATGTACTAAAAGATACGA